>OX637532.1:136106186-136672451 GCA_951800035.1 Linnaemya tessellans
GCATGCGACTTAAGCTTTTTCGGAAGCTTCTTCGCATTTGAAACTCCTTTCAATACTTAGTTGTTAGAAATAAACGCTTTTTGGGCAAAATTGGGTAAAATTGTGTTTCAACCAAAAAATCGATTTTTAGCAAAGGGGTTAGCCTTTCCTAAAAAATTGGTCAAAAATTTTTTTTGCTTAAATGCATGCGACTTAAGCTTTTTCGGAAGCTTCTTCGCATTTGAAACTCCTTTCAATACTTAGTTGTTAGAAATAAACGCTTTTTGGGCAAAATTGGGTAAAATTGTGTTTCAACCAAAAAATCGATTTTTAGCAAAGGGGTTAGCCTTTCCTAAAAAATTGGTCAAAAATTTTTTTTGCTTAAATGCATGCGACTTAAGCTTTTTCGGAAGCTTCTTCGCATTTGAAACTCCTTTCAATACTTAGTTGTTAGAAATAAACGCTTTTTGGGCAAAATTGGGTAAAATTGTGTTTCAACCAAAAAATCGATTTTTAGCAAAGGGGTTAGCCTTTCCTAAAAAATTGGTCAAAAATTTTTTTTGCTTAAATGCATGCGACTTAAGCTTTTTCGGAAGCTTCTTCGCATTTGAAACTCCTTTCAATACTTAGTTGTTAGAAATAAACGCTTTTTGGGCAAAATTGGGTAAAATTGTGTTTCAACCAAAAAATCGATTTTTAGCAAAGGGGTTAGCCTTTCCTAAAAAATTGGTCAAAAATTTTTTTTGCTTAAATGCATGCGACTTAAGCTTTTTCGGAAGCTTCTTCGCATTTGAAACTCCTTTCAATACTTAGTTGTTAGAAATAAACGCTTTTTGGGCAAAATTGGGTAAAATTGTGTTTCAACCAAAAAATCGATTTTTAGCAAAGGGGTTAGCCTTTCCTAAAAAATTGGTCAAAAATTTTTTTTGCTTAAATGCATGCGACTTAAGCTTTTTCGGAAGCTTCTTCGCATTTGAAACTCCTTTCAATACTTAGTTGTTAGAAATAAACGCTTTTTGGGCAAAATTGGGTAAAATTGTGTTTCAACCAAAAAATCGATTTTTAGCAAAGGGGTTAGCCTTTCCTAAAAAATTGGTCAAAAATTTTTTTTGCTTAAATGCATGCGACTTAAGCTTTTTCGGAAGCTTCTTCGCATTTGAAACTCCTTTCAATACTTAGTTGTTAGAAATAAACGCTTTTTGGGCAAAATTGGGTAAAATTGTGTTTCAACCAAAAAATCGATTTTTAGCAAAGGGGTTAGCCTTTCCTAAAAAATTGGTCAAAAATTTTTTTTGCTTAAATGCATGCGACTTAAGCTTTTTCGGAAGCTTCTTCGCATTTGAAACTCCTTTCAATACTTAGTTGTTAGAAATAAACGCTTTTTGGGCAAAATTGGGTAAAATTGTGTTTCAACCAAAAAATCGATTTTTAGCAAAGGGGTTAGCCTCTCCTAAAAAATTGGTCAAAAATTTTTTTTGCTTAAATGCATGCGACTTAAGCTTTTTCGGAAGCTTCTTCGCATTTGAAACTCCTTTCAATACTTAGTTGTTAGAAATAAACGCTTTTTGGGCAAAATTGGGTAAAATTGTGTTTCAACCAAAAAATCGATTTTTAGCAAAGGGGTTAGTTAGCCTTTCCTAAAAAATTGGTCAAAAATTTTTTTTGCTTAAATGCATGCGACTTAAGCTTTTTCGGAAGCTTCTTCGCATTTGAAACTCCTTTCAATACTTAGTTGTTAGAAATAAACGCTTTTTGGGCAAAATTGGGTAAAATTGTGTTTCAACCAAAAAATCGATTTTTAGCAAAGGGGTTAGCCTTTCCTAAAAAATTGGTCAAAAATTTTTTTTGCTTAAATGCATGCGACTTAAGCTTTTTCGGAAGCTTCTTCGCATTTGAAACTCCTTTCAATACTTAGTTGTTAGAAATAAACGCTTTTTGGGCAAAATTGGGTAAAATTGTGTTTCAACTAAAAAATCGATTTTTAGCAAAGGGGTTAGTTAGCCTTTCCTAAAAAATTGGTCAAAA
The DNA here is from genome assembly GCA_951800035.1 of Linnaemya tessellans. Classification (NCBI taxonomy): domain Eukaryota; kingdom Metazoa; phylum Arthropoda; class Insecta; order Diptera; family Tachinidae; genus Linnaemya; species Linnaemya tessellans. Next base: position 136,108,191 of record OX637532.1, read on the forward strand.
ATTTTTTTTGCTTAAATGCATGCGACTTAAGCTTTTTCGGAAGCTTCTTCGCATTTGAAACTCCTTTCAATACTTAGTTGTTAGAAATAAACGCTTTTTGGGCAAAATTGGGTAAAATTGTGTTTCAACCAAAAAATCGATTTTTAGCAAAGGGGTTAGCCTTTCCTAAAAAATTGGTCAAAAATTTTTTTTGCTTAAATGCATGCGACTTAAGCTTTTTCGGAAGCTTCTTCGCATTTGAAACTCCTTTCAATACTTAGTTGTTAGAAATAAACGCTTTTTGGGCAAAATTGGGTAAAATTGTGTTTCAACCAAAAAATCGATTTTTAGCAAAGGGGTTAGCCTTTCCTAAAAAATTGATCAAAAATTTTTTTGCTTAAATGCATGCGACTTAAGCTTTTTCGGAAGCTTCTTCGCATTTGAAACTCCTTTCAATACTTAGTTGTTAGAAATAAACGCTTTTTGGGCAAAATTGGGTAAAATTGTGTTTCAACCAAAAAATCGATTTTTAGCAAAGGGGTTAGCCTTTCCTAAAAAATTGATCAAAAATTTTTTTGCTTAAATGCATGCGACTTAAGCTTTTTCGGAAGCTTCTTCGCATTTGAAACTCCTTTCAATACTTAGTTGTTAGAAATAAACGCTTTTTGGGCAAAATTGGGTAAAATTGTGTTTCAACCAAAAAATCGATTTTTAGCAAAGGGGTTAGCCTTTCCTAAAAAATTGATCAAAAATTTTTTTGCTTAAATGCATGCGACTTAAGCTTTTTCGGAAGCTTCTTCGCATTTGAAACTCCTTTCAATACTTAGTTGTTAGAAATAAACGCTTTTTGGGCAAAATTGGGTAAAATTGTGTTTCAACCAAAAAATCGATTTTTAGCAAAGGGGTTAGCCTTTCCTAAAAAATTGATCAAAAATTTTTTTGCTTAAATGCATGCGACTTAAGCTTTTTCGGAAGCTTCTTCGCATTTGAAACTCCTTTCAATACTTAGTTGTTAGAAATAAACGCTTTTTGGGCAAAATTGGGTAAAATTGTGTTTCAACCAAAAAATCGATTTTTAGCAAAGGGGTTAGCCTTTCCTAAAAAATTGGTCAAAAATTTTTTTGCTTAAATGCATGCGACTTAAGCTTTTTCGGAATCTTCTTCGCATTTGAAACTCCTTTCAATACTTAGTTGTCAGAAATAAACGCTTTTTGGGCAAAATTGGGTAAAATTGTGTTTCAACCAAAAAATCGATTTTTAGCAAAGGGGTTAGCCTTTCCTAAAAAATTGGTCAAAAATTTTTTTTGCTTAAATGCATGCGACTTAAGCTTTTTCGGAAGCTTCTTCGCATTTGAAACTCCTTTCAATACTTAGTTGTTAGAAATAAACGCTTTTTGGGCAAAATTGGGTAAAATTGTGTTTCAACCAAAAAATCGATTTTTAGCAAAGGGGTTAGCCTTTCCTAAAAAATTGGTCAAAAATTTTTTTGCTTAAATGCATGCGACTTAAGCTTTTTCGGAATCTTCTTCGCATTTGAAACTCCTTTCAATACTTAGTTGTCAGAAATAAACGCTTTTTGGGCAAAATTGGGTAAAATTGTGTTTCAACCAAAAAATCGATTTTTAGCAAAGGGGTTAGCCTTTCCTAAAAAATTGATCAAAAATTTTTTTGCTTAAATGCATGCGACTTAAGCTTTTTCGGAAGCTTCTTCGCATTTGAAACTCCTTTCAATACTTAGTTGTTAGAAATAAACGCTTTTTGGGCAAAATTGGGTAAAATTGTGTTTCAACCAAAAAATCGATTTTTAGCAAAGGGGTTAGCCTTTCCTAAAAAATTGGTCAAAAATTTTTTTTGCTTAAATGCATGCGACTTAAGCTTTTTCGGAAGCTTCTTCGCATTTGAAACTCCTTTCAATACTTAGTTGTTAGAAATAAACGCTTTTTGGGCAAAATTGGGTAAAATTGTGTTTCAACCAAAAAATCGATTTTTAGCAAAGGGGTTAGCCTTTCCTAAAAAATTGGTCAAAAATTTTTTTTGCTTAAATGCATGCGACTTAAGCTTTTTCGGAAGCTTCTTCGCATTTGAAACTCCTTTCAATACTTAGTTGTTAGAAATAAACGCTTTTTGGGCAAAATTGGGTAAAATTGTGTTTCAACCAAAAAATCGATTTTTAGCAAAGGGGTTAGCCTTTCCTAAAAAATTGGTCAAAAATTTTTTTTGCTTAAATGCATGCGACTTAAGCTTTTTCGGAAGCTTCTTCGCATTTGAAACTCCTTTCAATACTTAGTTGTTAGAAATAAACGCTTTTTGGGCAAAATTGGGTAAAATTGTGTTTCAACCAAAAAATCGATTTTTAGCAAAGGGGTTAGCCTTTCCTAAAAAATTGGTCAAAAATTTTTTTTGCTTAAATGCATGCGACTTAAGCTTTTTCGGAAGCTTCTTCGCATTTGAAACTCCTTTCAATACTTAGTTGTTAGAAATAAACGCTTTTTGGGCAAAATTGGGTAAAATTGTGTTTCAACCAAAAAATCGATTTTTAGCAAAGGGGTTAGCCTTTCCTAAAAAATTGGTCAAAAATTTTTTTGCTTAAATGCATGCGACTTAAGCTTTTTCGGAAGCTTCTTCGCATTTGAAACTCCTTTCAATACTTAGTTGTTAGAAATAAACGCTTTTTGGGCAAAATTGGGTAAAATTGTGTTTCAACCAAAAAATCGATTTTTAGCAAAGGGGTTAGTTAGCCTTTCCTAAAAAATTGGTCAAAAATTTTTTTTGCTTAAATGCATGCGACTTAAGCTTTTTCGGAATCTTCTTCGCATTTGAAACTCCTTTCAATACTTAGTTGTCAGAAATAAACGCTTTTTGGGCAAAATTGGGTAAAATTGTGTTTCAACCAAAAAATCGATTTTTAGCAAAGGGGTTAGCCTTTCCTAAAAAATTGATCAAAAATTTTTTTGCTTAAATGCATGCGACTTAAGCTTTTTCGGAAGCTTCTTCGCATTTGAAACTCCTTTCAATACTTAGTTGTTAGAAATAAACGCTTTTTGGGCAAAATTGGGTAAAATTGTGTTTCAACCAAAAAATCGATTTTTAGCAAAGGGGTTAGTTAGCCTTTCCTAAAAAATTGGTCAAAAATTTTTTTTGCTTAAATGCATGCGACTTAAGCTTTTTCGGAAGCTTCTTCGCATTTGAAACTCCTTTCAATACTTAGTTGTTAGAAATAAACGCTTTTTGGGCAAAATTGGGTAAATTCGGAAGCTTCTTCGCATTTGAAACTCCTTTCAATACTTAGTTGTTAGAAATAAACGCTTTTTGGGCAAAATTGGGTAAAATTGTGTTTCAACCAAAAAAATTGGTCAAAAATTTTTTTGCTTAAATGCATGCGACTTAAGCTTTTTCGGAAGCTTCTTCGCATTTGAAACTCCTTTCAATACTTAGTTGTTAGAAATAAACGCTTTTTGGGCAAAATTGGGTAAAATTGTGTTTCAACCAAAAAATCGATTTTTAGCAAAGGGGTTAGCCTTTCCTAAAAAATTGGTCAAAAATTTTTTTTGCTTAAATGCATGCGACTTAAGCTTTTTCGGAAGCTTCTTCGCATTTGAAACTCCTTTCAATACTTAGTTGTTAGAAATAAACGCTTTTTGGGCAAAATTGGGTAAAATTGTGTTTCAACCAAAAAATCGATTTTTAGCAAAGGGGTTAGCCTTTCCTAAAAAATTGGTCAAAAATTTTTTTGCTTAAATGCATGCGACTTAAGCTTTTTCGGAAGCTTCTTCGCATTTGAAACTCCTTTCAATACTTAGTTGTTAGAAATAAACGCTTTTTGGGCAAAATTGGGTAAAATTGTGTTTCAACCAAAAAATCGATTTTTAGCAAAGGGGTTAGCCTTTCCTAAAAAATTGGTCAAAAATTTTTTTTGCTTAAATGCATGCGACTTAAGCTTTTTCGGAAGCTTCTTCGCATTTGAAACTCCTTTCAATACTTAGTTGTTAGAAATAAACGCTTTTTGGGCAAAATTGGGTAAAATTGTGTTTCAACCAAAAAATCGATTTTTAGCAAAGGGGTTAGCCTTTCCTAAAAAATTGGTCAAAAATTTTTTTGCTTAAATGCATGCGACTTAAGCTTTTTCGGAAGCTTCTTCGCATTTGAAACTCCTTTCAATACTTAGTTGTTAGAAATAAACGCTTTTTGGGCAAAATTGGGTAAAATTGTGTTTCAACCAAAAAATCGATTTTTAGCAAAGGGGTTAGCCTTTCCTAAAAAATTGGTCAAAAATTTTTTTGCTTAAATGCATGCGACTTAATCTTTTTCGGAAGCTTCTTCGCATTTGAAACTCCTTTCAATACTTAGTTGTTAGAAATAAACGCTTTTTGGGCAAAATTGGGTAAAATTGTGTTTCAACCAAAAATTTGATTTTTAGCAAAGGGGTTAGCCTTTCCTAAAAAATTGGTCAAAAATTTTTTTTGCTTAAATGCATGCGACTTAAGCTTTTTCGGAAGCTTCTTCGCATTTGAAACTCCTTTCAATACTTAGTTGTTAGAAATAAACGCTTTTTGGGCAAAATTGGGTAAAATTGTGTTTCAACCAAAAAATCGATTTTTAGCAAAGGGGTTAGTTAGCCTTTCCTAAAAAATTGGTCAAAAATTTTTTTGCTTAAATGCATGCGACTTAAGCTTTTTCGGAAGCTTCTTCGCATTTGAAACTCCTTTCAATACTTAGTTGTTAGAAATAAACGCTTTTTGGGCAAAATTGGGTAAAATTGTGTTTCAACCAAAAATTTGATTTTTAGCAAAGGGGTTAGCCTTTCCTAAAAAATTGGTCAAAAATTTTTTTTGCTTAAATGCATGCGACTTAAGCTTTTTCGGAAGCTTCTTCGCATTTGAAACTCCTTTCAATACTTAGTTGTTAGAAATAAACGCTTTTTGGGCAAAATTGGGTAAAATTGTGTTTCAACCAAAAAAATTGGTCAAAAATTTTTTTGCTTAAATGCATGCGACTTAAGCTTTTTCGGAAGCTTCTTCGCATTTGAAACTCCTTTCAATACTTAGTTGTTAGAAATAAACGCTTTTTTGGCAAAATTGGGTAAAATTGTGTTTCAACCAAAAAATCGATTTTTAGCAAAGGGGTTAGCCTTTCCTAAAAAATTGGTCAAAAATTTTTTTTGCTTAAATGCATGCGACTTAAGCTTTTTCGGAAGCTTCTTCGCATTTGAAACTCCTTTCAATACTTAGTTGTTAGAAATAAACGCTTTTTGGGCAAAATTGGGTAAAATTGTGTTTCAACCAAAAAATCGATTTTTAGCAAAGGGGTTAGTTAGCCTTTCCTAAAAAATTGGTCAAAAATTTTTTTGCTTAAATGCATGCGACTTAAGCTTTTTCGGAAGCTTCTTCGCATTTGAAACTCCTTTCAATACTTAGTTGTTAGAAATAAACGCTTTTTGGGCAAAATTGGGTAAAATTGTGTTTCAACCAAAAATTTGATTTTTAGCAAAGGGGTTAGCCTTTCCTAAAAAATTGGTCAAAAATTTTTTTTGCTTAAATGCATGCGACTTAAGCTTTTTCGGAAGCTTCTTCGCATTTGAAACTCCTTTCAATACTTAGTTGTTAGAAATAAACGCTTTTTGGGCAAAATTGGGTAAAATTGTGTTTCAACCAAAAAATCGATTTTTAGCAAAGGGGTTAGTTAGCCTTTCCTAAAAAATTGGTCAAAAATTTTTTTGCTTAAATGCATGCGACTTAAGCTTTTTCGGAAGCTTCTTCGCATTTGAAACTCCTTTCAATACTTAGTTGTTAGAAATAAACGCTTTTTGGGCAAAATTGGGTAAAATTGTGTTTCAACCAAAAATTTGATTTTTAGCAAAGGGGTTAGCCTTTCCTAAAAAATTGGTCAAAAATTTTTTTTGCTTAAATGCATGCGACTTAAGCTTTTTCGGAAGCTTCTTCGCATTTGAAACTCCTTTCAATACTTAGTTGTTAGAAATAAACGCTTTTTGGGCAAAATTGGGTAAAATTGTGTTTCAACCAAAAAATCGATTTTTAGCAAAGGGGTTAGCCTTTCCTAATAAATTGGTCAAAAATTTTTTTGCTTAAATGCATGCGACTTAAGCTTTTTCGGAAGCTTCTTCGCATTTGAAACTCCTTTCAATACTTAGTTGTTAGAAATAAACGCTTTTTGGGCAAAATTGGGTAAAATTGTGTTTCAACCAAAAAATCGATTTTTAGCAAAGGGGTTAGCCTTTCCTAAAAAATTGGTCAAAAATTTTTTTTGCTTAAATGCATGCGACTTAAGCTTTTTCGGAAGCTTCTTCGCATTTGAAACTCCTTTCAATACTTAGTTGTTAGAAATAAACGCTTTTTGGGCAAAATTGGGTAAAATTGTGTTTCAACCAAAAAATCGATTTTTAGCAAAGGGGTTAGCCTTTCCTAAAAAATTGGTCAAAAATTTTTTTTGCTTAAATGCATGCGACTTAAGCTTTTTCGGAAGCTTCTTCGCATTTGAAACTCCTTTCAATACTTAGTTGTTAGAAATAAACGCTTTTTGGGCAAAATTGGGTAAAATTGTGTTTCAACCAAAAATTTGATTTTTAGCAAAGGGGTTAGCCTTTCCTAAAAAATTGGTCAAAAATTTTTTTTGCTTAAATGCATGCGACTTAAGCTTTTTCGGAAGCTTCTTCGCATTTGAAACTCCTTTCAATACTTAGTTGTTAGAAATAAACGCTTTTTGGGCAAAATTGGGTAAAATTGTGTTTCAACCAAAAAATCGATTTTTAGCAAAGGGGTTAGCCTTTCCTAAAAAATTGGTCAAAAAATTTTTTTGCTTAAATGCATGCGACTTAAGCTTTTTCGGAAGCTTCTTCGCATTTGAAACTCCTTTCAATACTTAGTTGTTAGAAATAAACGCTTTTTGGGCAAAATTGGGTAAAATTGTGTTTCAACCAAAAAATCGATTTTTAGCAAAGGGGTTAGCCTTTCCTAAAAAATTGGTCAAAAAATTTTTTTGCTTAAATGCATGCGACTTAAGCTTTTTCGGAAGCTTCTTCGCATTTGAAACTCCTTTCAATACTTAGTTGTTAGAAATAAACGCTTTTTGGGCAAAATTGGGTAAAATTGTGTTTCAACCAAAAAATCGATTTTTTACAAAGAGGTACCCCTTTCCAAAAAAATTGGTCAAAATTTTTTTTTTGCTTAAATGCGTGGGACCTACGCTTTTCGGAAGCTTCTTCGCATTTGAAACTCCTTTCAATACTCAGTTATTAGAAATAAACGCCTTTTGGGTAAAATTGTGTTTCAACCAAAAAATTAATTTTTGATTTGTTCTATACAATATATACATAAATTAAAAAAAGAGTGAACAAATATCTGCATGATCATTATTGATTATAAAATTGCATGTGCTTTTCAGAACATGGCTAATAAGCACTAATATTTGTTATAGTTCGGGATATATCCAGTAAAATACATAATATTTTCTAACCTTCGTCGGCCCTGTAGCAAAAATTAGCCGGCGAAGTAAAAGGCTGAAATAGCTACAAAAGCAACTGTATATCTTCTCATCTTTCCTAATCTGTCTCCTCAATACTATCCCCCCGTTTTCAGTTCCGGCGCAATGCAGTGCATATATAGGGGTCATCCCCTGAGTGCTGCTCCAAGATAAAAAAAAAATCAGAAAAATTCAATAAAAGAATTTGGTGCACGTGTAAAAGATACACACAAGCTCCTTCACTTAAAATATTTGTTTATGTATTTGCCAAGGGTGCAAATATGCCAATAGGAGTGAGTGCCGCTAATATTTTTATAACTTGTTGAAAGTCACATACTACAATAAATTGCTTTTGACACATTTCACAAGAAAAAATTTTTAATCACAAGCAAGTTTCTCTTAAATTAATGCCAAAGAGAAACTTAAAGCGCATGTCGCATTTCATTACCTGATAAGGACACTACCATTTTCCAAATGAGAAAGTTTAAAGTAAAAATTTTTTGAAAAGAATTTTAGTTCTGGCGTGCAAATCATGGTGTTAACAAACAAAAATTTGGAGAAAAACGCAGTTCGTTAAGCTTTAAATGGTTTGTTTTTTTCGAAATATTTTTGAATTCGGTACAAATTTACAATTTTATTAGCCACAATAGACAATTTTAAGAAAAGTTAAAAAAAAAATAAAAAAGTTTTTATTAAATATTTAAAAGTAAAGATAAATTTATGTGTATAATTCAGTTTTTGTGTGGCTGAGTGTGTTTCTCGTAGGGTAATGAACCAATACAAACTATACAAATATAAACAAACACCTGCAGTCAATATATACAAGTTTGTGTTGTTGTGTTGTGTTATTGCTAGTCTGTTTTATATTCACCGATTTTATATTAAAAACATTCATATGAAACAAAAATTGCAAATATTTCATAATTTATCCCTCTATTAATTGATTGTTTACAAGTGGTGCCCATTTCCAATTTATTTGTCTGACATACCCTTTAGTCTACTTTTTCTTAGCCATAAATATACATTATGTACTAACGTTTTTTTTTTAAATTTCTTGTTGGAACTTTAGCAGTTTTTGTTGCGTGTTGCAAACAAATATTTGTTGAAAATAAAAACATCTAATCCCGTATAGCACGAAATATTTCTTACGGTGTCGCCTGGCAAAAAGCGCTTTCTTTATTTAGCTCCTTTATTTATATATATATATATATATATATATATATATATATATATATGTATACATATATATATATATATATATATATATATATATATATATATATATGTATACATATATATATATATATATATATATATATATATGTATACATATATATATATATATATATATATTTTTTTTTTTTTTTTTTTTTTTTTTAATTTTATTTACACTTCATTAAGGTGAGAGCAAACGTACACCTTTGCTCTGCCGTCTAGTTGTGGTCTAGAACCAAAAATAGAAATGTTTATTTAATGAGGTTTATTTCGAACTGAATGCGTTTTGTATCCTCTTAAATTTTATTAGACCAATATTATAGCCACAAATAATTGGACGTGACAAAAGATTCCCACGAAAGGTACAAATTAAATTATAGAGTCTGAAACACTCTTACACAAGTCATGTAATTCTGCATGAAGCTTCGCACTGAAGAACTTAGCAATGAAAGTGAGAATTGTAGCGTTTCATTACATGAAAAATAGTATGATAAATTTTTAATACATATTTCCAATTTGTTTTGTTTTTATAACTTTTACGTCGTAGCGTGTTTTCCATAATAATTACTATTATTAGTTCAGTGGAGCCTAACTGTTAGATTATGTATTGAAAATCTTCTATGTACACAATATGAAGGACTAAAGATTTCTGTATTGATTGCGGACATGGCACATATAAAACAGTAACGTGATAAAGGGAAATCAAACGTCGAATGCAAACGAACGTCCATATTTGATATACATTTTATTTTTAAATGTTTAAAAAAATCACAGTTTTAATATTATTTTCAATAATCATTTCAAACAACGAAAAAAAGTTGTAGCACGATTTTAAGGAAAATGTCACATGTGTAAAACAAGTGCTGTTGGCTGAAGTAGTAGAACACGAGACTATGAAGCGGAGGGTCCTGAGTTCGAGCCCGCGCTGAGTCATGCAATATTGTGTTGAATTCTTCTGATCAGCATTAGTGCGTGGTTGTGTTAGTTGTTGCCAGCCTGTTTCAGTGATGAAGGCATAGTCACTGGTCACTGAACATAATTGGCAGCGACTGACACTATCATGTACTCAAAAGCAGAGTAACAGCAGCCACCTTCGTCGGCCCTGTAGCAAAAATTAGCCGGCGAAGTAAAAGGTTGAAATAGCTACAAAAAAAAAAAACAACTGCCTATCTTTGCTAATCTGTCCCCTCAATACTATCCCCTCGTTTTCAGTTCCGACGCGATGCATTGCATATATAGGGGTTATCCTCTGAGTGCTGGTCCAAGATAAAAAAAATTTAATATAAATGGAGGTCATGCAACTTGACTAGAATTGAGCTATTATTAACCGAATAAATCTGAGCTGCGATTAATTAATTACCAGATTTTGTGTTTATAATGTTATCGATTTCGGTATATTTTGCTCATCTGCTTTTCATTTGAATATCACTTTGCAATATGAGAATGCAAGAAAAGTTGTATGAATTTTCGCAAATAAATAAGTGGTGACAAACACAATATACATGAGCACTGATGATGAAAGGGTTGCGTCTTTCGAAAACAGCTGTTCTGCTCTGCTGTGTAAGTTGAATAACAAATAACTGATGTTGAACTTGCCTTTGTGCCTTGGAATATTTATCGTGTCTTTCTGAGATTTAAATTAAAAAATTTCGAACAATTAGCCTATAAAATCTTAATTCAATTTATTTGTTAACATTTTGTGAGCAATTTTTCTATTGCTATTGATGCTGATTAATACATTACATTTGAAAATTAATTTTCAATCCTTCGAGTGTGACTAGTTTTTCCAATCTATGAATGTATGTGCGAGTAATCGTAATTTATATTAAAGCTTAACATATTGTCTATAAAAACAATTCCATCAAAATTTACATGCTACTTTTTTTTATGAACTGTCCCACTGTGTGCCGCTTTTATATGTTTTATTTTGTGTATTTAACTATTTACCCAGCTAGCAATAATAGCATAGATGATGCAACTATAAAAAATATAATGAAAAAATAAAGTAAAATCGCAAACAGCGTTGGTTTCCCATTATGATTACAAAGTTAAATCTCTAAATGAAGAAAGGGAAACACAACACAACACGAGTATAAAGAAATGATATTAATCAACATATATTCTGTAACAACATCAAATACAATGAAATAAATGTTGCAAAATAGTAGATTCAGCAATTGTGCTGACCATCATGTCATCAACGTCGTAAATAATGAACAAAAAAAAAAAACTGGCGGTTATATGAGCAGTTTTGGTGTATTTATTTATTTCTTTTTCTATAATTTTTAAATACTCTTTAGCATGGAACCAGCCACTGCTATACGAAATATTTATTTATTTTCTGTAATTATACAAAGTAGATTTAACTTTTTTTTCTTTCCTTAAGTGAACTTCCGTGTTATATTCATATAAAGTGTTTCCGGAAATAAGTTGAATACAAATTCATTATTAATTTTATGGTAATTTAAGAGGCAGAGACAAGAATGCTATACCAAAAAACAAGTTGCTAGTTGAGTTTGAGCAAATTAAAGAATCTCATCAAATTCATCTTTAGAGTAAAACAAATTTCCAATTGTAAATGAAAAATTTTCGTTTAAATTAGTTTTCTGAAATATTCATACAAGCGTATGAATGTACATACAACAGAAAATTATATGAAATTTAGTATGTTTTTTGAAATTTCTTAAGTGCTGTAAATAGTTCTATGGAAGTAAAATAAGTGTTTAATTGTCCATATTGTTTTCATACAAATTCATAAGAAGTGAATAGTTTGGAAGCAATAAAACTTTAATTGCTTAGGAAAAAACCTAAGATTTTTTACGGCGAAGTGAATTTTTGTGTTCATATGTTTTCTATTTAAAGTTGAATTCAAAAATATTCTATTACACTCAACTTGACAATCGGGAAAAAACAATTTTTATATACTATGTTAGACAATTAAATTTAATAAACATATTAATCACTTGATTCCGTTTAATTTATGTCCGGTTTAGCTAATCAAATTATAAACTAAGCGATAGATAAATTGTTTTTGCTTTAACCAATAAATTAGTTATTTGTTTGTTTCGAACAGAATCATTTTCAAAATCTATAGAAATTGTTGTTTAGCTAAATATCTTGGCATTTTAGACAACAAAAATTGTTAATGAGACAATGTAGTGCTGTGTCGTGTGTATTATGGAATGAGTATTATGAGAATAATATCTCATAGTCAATTGTTTGCGACTAGAACTTTCTTAAGCCAACCACTCGTATAAAGACTTAATGATAAATCTAACAAAGGAAACCATAAATAATATTTTAGCCTTTAAGCTCTAAACACATAGACGACAGCAGACTTCACGGCTTCAAATGCTGCCGACTTCAAATGCTGCTATGAAATCAGCTTCATAATTATTTTGAAGACAGCAACAACATAACAACAGGGATGCCGCATACATATTTTATAATAAACAAAATTAAAGTTATTGATAAAAAATGTAATAATACCACGAAAAACTATTAAAACACATAAATTTATTTCTATATTGTATATTTATAATGTTCTTTTATGTTTAATATTAAAAAAACGATGTTGTTCTTATTTTTCCAATTTATATATATAATGGCAACACTAAATTTGTTTATTGCTGCCCGTCAAAATAGAAAATAGCCTAACTTGGCAGCAGCAGCAAATGCTGTTGTGCAGCCCTGCTGCTGTGCTGCCCTCAAAATAATCGCTTTCATTTAAATACATGGAGTTTATTTTTGACATTTGCTGCTTGCTGTCTGCTGTCGTCTATGTGTTTAGAACTTTAATGTGATTTACTTCAGGTATTGTTTCAGTTTATGCATTAATTATTATTAAAATAGATTCATATCGAATAGAATTTCTTTGTCGTGTTGTTTAAAATTTCAAAGCCAAGCAGGCAGTTGGCTGCAACAAACAAAACATATGTTTCCTAAAATGTTAAATATTTATAACATAATTTTAATTCTTCATTTAAACTTTATTTTTGCCTTTGCAGCAAGTGCTCTTATTCCCTAACTAATTATTTATTATTAGGTTATTGAATGTATAAGATATTTAATAATATATTTTCAGAAAGAATAAAATTTTTTCTCCCAAAAATTATGAAAATTTCATTTCAAATTTTGAATTATTAAACCAGTACTTTTTCTGCAATTTTTTTCTTCTATATACTCAATTAGAATTTCATTCTCGATACAAAAAAGTAGAAAATTGGAAAATAGTTGTTGTATTTAGTGTAACAAAAAACTGTTAAAATAATAAAATAAATGTGATTTATGAACGGTTGGGTTAATTTGTAAATAATTATAGATCTATTAATTTAATTATATATGTATGTAGTATATACACACACACACACATTAATAAGAGGCTTATAAAACAAATCTTTCTATGAAAATTTGTCCTATAAACGTGTTATATAGAAGTATTTTTTTTTTTAACTAAACCTATTGTTTGCAAGGTTTTTTGTTAAATTAATTTATAAGCACTTTTTGTCTATGGATGAAAGAAATAAGAATAATTTTTTCACTGTGAATAAAAATAATTTGTTCACTGTGTGAATATTTGATATACAGATTGAAATATTACTTATACGTATGTATGTACGTATTTATACAAAATATATCTAGTATTTACATGGTTTCTTGCATACTGTATGATATTATAGCAGCTGGTGGCGAATGAGTAATACGTAAATACACTTGATTATCATACGCATTAAAATAGGGGAAAAAAGTAATGCATACTTCTTGGAGTGCTTAATTTAGTAGTGTGCAATCGTAGTACAATTGATATACATACATACATACATACATACATACATACATACATACATACATACTTACTTTATTAGCGCAGTGGGGATTTTGAAAAAAAAAAAAATATTAAAAAAGTGAAAACAATTCTATAATAAAACATCATACAGTATGTCTGACGGTATACAATTTTTATTTACCTACATTTTCGGATGAAAATTCAAAATTTGCGTTTTAGTGGGAAGGAAAATTAAAACAAATTAATTTATTTCTCAGATTAGAGCAATTGCCAAAGAACTTTATCAAAATTGACATTTTTAATATCTTTCTTATTCGTATTTTTTTTATATGCTGTAGGTTAGGTTTATTTTGTTATGACCTTGGCCCAAATTGCCGCATTCGATGTCCATCGAAATTTCAACACAATTTAAATACAAATTTTGATCGATATCAAATGCCCTGGGGACAAATTACGGCATTCGATATCCATCGAAATTTCAATACAATATAAATACAAATTTTGATCGATATCAAATGCAAATTACGGCATTCGAAATCGATCGGAATTTGTATATAAATTGTATGGAAATTTCGCTTCATATCGAATGCAGTAATTTGGTCGCTGGTTCTTGCAATAAGTAAATTTTCGAAAAAAATATATGTATTTATTTTCCATAGTGTGCTTTGTAATACTAAATTTTAGATAAGTGGGATAATTATTCCTCAAAATTTTTTTATAGCTACGAAATAATCAAGAAACTTTTGATTGAACCTACAAAAGAAAAGTTTTAGTTATTTTACCAAGTTGACTAAAATATGTAAAAATTTAAACGTTTTAATCGAATTTATCTTCTCTGAAATAGGAAAAATCTATCTGCTAAATATCATCAACTTGGTATAGGCTTGAACTTTTCGTATCCTCGATAAATTATACAAAAATCTAGACTCAAAGTCAAGAATATTTTTTTAGATATTTCATACAATTATTTATATAAAAATCAGTACTGATCCGTTCTGCTGGTTTGATGATTATTGAAAAATATTCTTAATATTCCAATCTTAATATAAATTAATAAAATAGAATTTGAACAAATTCATTTATTAATAAAATAATAAAAAATGGTTTACAGTCTTGCAGATTCGAACTTAAGCCCGTTGATAAAATTAACAATTATTTATATATTTTTTTTTTATTCAAAAATGCTCACTGTTCAATAACGCTGCGCGGAATGTAACGGATTGTTTGTTATCTTCTTGAAACTTTTATTTGTTTCGGCATTCCAGAAAAAAAGGTAATAAAGAAATTTATCGTATAAGATGATAAGAAACAATAAATTAAAACTGATATTAATTTGTACACAGAAAGTATGATATGCACATTGAATAATCGTAGTTATATTCAGTTTCTGGAATTCAATTTATTTGTTATAAATATGTGATGCTTAAAAAATATTAATAGCATAATTGTTCAAAACTGTGTGTGTGTATTCAACATTTATTTGTAATATATTTGTATAACTGCCATTTCAAACTCTGCCTTTTAAGGCTGCCTTATTTTGACAATTTTTTTAAATATCCTACAAAAACGCACGCACATTTAAATATAGTACATATAACTTTTCCTTCGTAAATTTTTTATGTATAATATAGCTAAAATTATATAAAAGAATGCATCTTCATTCCACGACTTGTATCTATCTTTAAGATACTTTCAACAAAGTAGTTAAGACAAGTATAAGTTTCAGTCTATAATAATATCGTATAATATAATGTAGGCTATTCGTCTGTTCTTTTTTTCTATGGATCATATTATCAAACCAATTTCATATTGTAATTTCACATTTTTATTCTAGTACTGCCATATTTATATGTCTGTATCTAACTTTTATTAAAAAGTTTCAAAGCATATTTTTAAATGCATAAAGTAGTTTTCAAATAAAATAACTAAATACTGTGATTTTAATTACAGATAAAACGCATTGCAGGCAACTTAAAAATATTTTGTTAATTAGTTCAAACCCAGTCAGCATGTGGAAGATTGTGTCACCAAACTGAGTCTTTTTCGAGTACTTTAGGTGATCAAAAACTGATTAATCAGTTCTGCGCTTAAAATAAGACTCGAAAATGATTCCGAGAAATACTTAGAAAGTGATTTATAAAAAAACAAACACAAACAGAAAGCAAAAAAATATATAAAAATTAGAAAGAAAAAAAGGTAGTGTCAGCTATAAAGAAGTTAAATAAAAAACTAAAGCAG
The DNA here is from genome assembly GCA_951800035.1 of Linnaemya tessellans. Taxonomy (NCBI): domain Eukaryota; kingdom Metazoa; phylum Arthropoda; class Insecta; order Diptera; family Tachinidae; genus Linnaemya; species Linnaemya tessellans. Next base: position 136,123,885 of record OX637532.1, read on the forward strand.
AACCAAGAGAATGAACGTGAAAATGAAGATATTCAGGATGAATAAGTGATGAAACAACGCGAGAAAAATCGTCAGGAGCTGCAAACGATGTAATCATTGAGTAAGTAAGGACTTCATATCGTTATAGTTCAAAAAATGTAATTGTCTGGTTCTTTACAGATATGTGCCGGAGAAGGTAACCATTGCTGATTTGGCTCCCATGTATAGACAGTTTTGGAAAAAGACAAAAATGCAATTGCACCAGAAAAGTTTAGCAAATAAGTTGCAGGACGATGGTGAAGACGACGAGTTGTCAAAAAGAAAACTCAGTGTGGCTAATGCGGTTCAGTGTGGCTGAATTAAAACAACTTGTGTCGTGGCCGGATGTTGTGGAGATTCAGGAGGTGATGCCTAATTGCTATTTCAATTTAAAGCTTAGAAATTGAATTTTATAATTTTATAATTTTTTAAATTTTTTTTTGTTATGTTATTTATAAATTAAATTAAAATCAAAACAATAATAAATGGTTGTATCGATACAGCAAAAATTCAATTAGAAATTCGCTTTTAATATGATTCGGAAAAGACTCGTAAATGACCAGTAATATGACTCAAAAATGATTCGAAGATGACTCGCAACTGCTTGTAAGAACTACCACAAACTGTCTCGAAAATGAGTCGAAATTGATCAGAAGTGGGAATCATAAAAGACTCCCTTAGAAGAGTCGCGGCTAGGGTACCATTTTCTCCCGAATGAACAGTCATTTTCGACTCGAAAACGAGCGCATAAATGATTATTTTAATCGTGCGGAGGACTCGAAAAAGACTCGAATATGATCATTAATTTTATAAAATGCTGACTGGGAAAATATATATACACACATATGTATGTATGTATGTATGTATGTATGTATGTATGTATGCATGTAACACACATTTTAAATCAGTATTATTATTTCTATGAATGTGGCAATAAATAATTACAATAAATGTACAGTATAAATTGTTGAAGTATTTTTAGAAGTTATCGAAATACATATGGTTAAAGGAAAATAACGCATAATTATTGTCTATAATAATTATATGGCAATTTAGGACAATATCTACTATATAATTATATTAAATGAAATTTATTTGTTGGTGGTCAAGCAATGTCTATATGCATTTCATTGGTGCTTTACCAAATCATCAGTAGACTTTAACCACAGTTTTGAAAAGTTAAAAACCTCTTATCTTATGCATATACTTCTGAAAAATAACTGAGAATTTACAATTTGTAAATTACAAATTATTTTCAAAAATCACAACAGAATAAGCATAATAATAATAATAATAATAATAATAATAATAAGCATAATAATAAGAATAATACTATTTCATTTAAAATAATATTGTGACAACAATATGTCAAATAAAAATTTCATAACTATATAATTATATTAAACTATTTATAAAAAATGATGTAGAGCAGTTTGAAATAAATTTTGTAAGAAAATAATTTCCAAATTATTTTTTATAATACGATACTCGTATTTAACAGGTGGCCAAATTACCCCATTTGATATCATTCGAAATTTCAGTACAATTTAAATACAAATTTCGATCGATATCGATTGCCCGTAATTTGCCCTCAGTTTTATTTTGATAATAAAATGATTTGGCTACAACCCTACAATTCAATCTTGTATGTATGCTGCTCTTAAATTATTCCGCCATCTGCCATATTTTTTCTTTGCGTGTATGAAAGGGAAATTATTGTAAAAATTCACATTAAAAAGTTGAGCATATGTATGTGACTATGTACATAAATATTATGCATATGTATGTATATACATATAAAAGAAGGCATGCACACGCATGACGATGAACCATTAAGAAAGCTACAAAAGTTGTGGCTCAAAATACATGTAATAAAAAACAAACTCAGAAATACAAATACAGATATTTTCCTTCATTCTCCCCCTCCTCCACTTCTCTTACATTTGTATTTAATTATTTACTTTCGCCTACATGAAGTACAAGTAAAATATGAAATATACTCTGTGTTTGTATATTGACCAGTAATACTAACTTGTAGTAAAATGTATAGCAACCTGTTTTTGGTAAAAGAGTTTGGGAAACAAACTGCCAAAACTGTGTTACGTAAAAAAGTGTAATGCCTTTTCAACTCCTTTCCTTGTGTTCTGTACAGTTCGATCCAAAAAAGAAAACTGTTCGAATTTGAATTTTTTGTTAATTAATATTGAAATCAAGTTACGCAGTAGAGCCCCTGATTTAAAATATAGTCGTATTAAAATAAAGTCAAATTTGTAATAAATCTTTTGGCTTTCTTAACATTCAATAGTTTCGCGTTTTTTTAGATAAACCAATCGAAGCTTTTTCCGCAATCTCAATTTAGGACATTTGCCCTCAAGTCTGAGTCTTAGTTTCATAATTGCAGATGAAAAGTTCCACTTTGGGGCTAAGAAAGTTTTCTCGTGCAACATATTAAACATACATACATATATATATATATATATATATATATATATATATATATATATATATATATATATTTATTTATATAATTTTTAAATCATATATCTTTCATTATGTTTTACAGTTTGAAAAAAAAACTTTATATTATAATTAGATTTTGGAAAAGTCGAAAAATACAAAATAGCAGAATCAAATTGAAATGCTAAATTAAATAAATTGAAAGTCAGGTTTGAAAAATTATCAATTTCAGCAAAGTAAAAAAATCTCTACCTTCTCCTCTTAAGAGTAGCCCTACTTTCTCGTTCCGGCACAATGCTCTGCATATGTAGGGGTCATTTCCTGAGTGCTGGTCCTACTAACGAAACAAAAATTCAAAAACACTAAGTTAGCATCACTAAGATTGGCGCCTTTCAGTCCCAAAAAGTTCTTGAGTATTAAACCAGAAAATATGAAATAACAATCTGGTGACAGAATATTTATACAAACGTAAGCAAAGAGGCATGTTTTATTTCTTTCTGATGCTCCATAGAAGAAAATTTCTTTCTGTTGATGTAATAAAAAATAAAAATAGCTTTATACCTAAACACTGGCATACACACATACAAACTTTAATTAAATATTTGTTACTTTTAATACCAGTTGGATATATTTTTTTTATGATTATTATGCCTAAATTAAACCATTTACTTAGTTAAGGTGTCTAGCATATTTTTAATATCCTGTATTAAGACCGTCATAGATTTTGTCACACATTTAATACAAAATATCTTAAATTACACTCTGCAACAAAATAGATATTTAATGGCAATTTGAATTTTACTATCAGAAATGTGCATAGATTAAAAATAAAATATATTTATTTCTTTCTCAGAATAGTATTTGCTCTGAGAAAGACATAAATTAACTCATCAAAAGATCTTTAAATGTCCCATAAAAACTTCCAAGCAACAAACGAGAATTACAAAAATATAAAATAATGGAATGCAGTAGACTTTGCAGGGTATCCGTGTTACTTCCCACTGTGTTGAGCCCCAAAGTTATTAATATTTTATAATTCTTTTTTTAGATCAAAACACACATTTTTTAATAGAAGAAAATCAGACAATATCTCAGCTTCATCACAAAAGCTTTAGAAATAAATTTTTAAGGCATATAGGCTTAAATTATATAATTTGTTAAATATTTACACTACTTTTCCATACAATATTTTTTTTCTTTTATCTTGGACCAGCACTCAGGGGATGACCGCTATATATGCAATGCATTGCGCCGGAACTGAAAACGAGGGGATAGTATTGAGGGTACAGATTGGGACAGATCAGGCGATAGACAGATTTTTTTTTTGTCACTATTTCAACCTTTTTTTTACTTCGCCGGCTAATTTTTGCTACAGGGCCGAAGAAGGTGGGTGCTATTACTCCGCTTTTAGTACGTAATAGTGTCAGTCGCTGCCAATTGTGGGTGCTGTTGGCTGAATTAGTAGAACACGAGACTATGAAGCGGAGAGTCCTGAGTTCGAGCCCGCGCTAAGTCATTAAATATTGTGTTGAATTCTTCTGATCAGCATTAGTGCGTGGTTGTGTTAGTTGTTGCCAGCCTGTTTCAATGATGAAGGCATAGTTCACTGGTCACTGAAAATAATTGGCAGCGACTTACACTATCATGTACTAAAAAAGCAGAGGAACAGCACCCGCCTTCGTTGGCCCCTGTAGCAAACAATAGCCAGCAAAGTATAAAAAAGGTTGAAATAGCTAAAAAAAAAACTGTCTATCATCTCATCTTTCCTAATCTGTCCTCTCAATACTATCCCCTCGTTTTTTTCAGTTCCGGCGCAATGCATTGCATATGTATTGGTCATCCCCTGAGTGCTGGTCCTACTCCTAAAAATAAAAATAATAAAACATGTTACTTCAACGACCAGGGGGCGGGGTCGGTCCAAAAATTTACTTTTCTGATTTTCTGACTGCAAGTTCAATATTTTGGACCTTCTTTGACATAAAAATAGATCATTTGCTTTAACATTAAAAATTATGTTGTTTTTCAGAGGTTGGTTTAGTATTTTTTAGGTGAACTTTTTTCCCCCCCGGCCCGATTCAGCATATTTGCGAACTTGACCTGTGCTATTCTTCAAAATATATTTATACCAAATTTCAAAGGTTTGGTTCTTTTCGTTTGGACTGAATCGTGATTTCCACAGTCGGACGGATGCACGAACGAACATGGCTAAATCGTCTTAGATTTTATCACTGATCAAAAATATATATATACTTTATGGGGTTTTAGAGGGATATTTCGCTGCGTTACACACCCAACAATTCTTTTTTGGAGGGTATAAAAATTATTCGAAAATTTTTAAAAATTTCTATAGAAATATTTATTGCCGTATTCATTTGTAAAAATGTGGAAATTAATTTTGTATACAAATTTTGTTCTAAAACATATTTCAAAAGCGCATTATTCTTTAGACTTGTACTTTGAAGTCCTACACACGGATTTTTATAACCTACAATTCTTTTTTGGAGGGTATAAAAATCTTATAAATCGGAGATGCGCAGATAAGTTTTATAATTGTAGTATTATGAACGTGTATATACATTCACATGAATTAATAAAGGACTTCGTTCCAAAATGGCTTAGCCCACAAATAAAAAACCAGTCGATTATATTAATTTGTATGTTATTTATTTCACTAAATAATCATTATCCAATTCACTAAATAGTTATTAAAATGTAGCCAGTAAAAACCTGCTGAAACTATTTTCATATAAAATTAATTTAAAACCTTTATTGGCTTTTTTTCCAAAATTTTACATTCCACGTGCAATAAATTCAGTTCTATTATATTTTTCCTTTATCTGTTAAATCTTTTTTTTTTCATTTTAAGCCAAAATAACCACAACATGCTATTATTTGTACAAATCAAAGTGATATTAAAAATTCTAAAATGCCAAATATGCTTGAAAGTAAACAATATGTATGATGTACATGTTTATGTTGTTCGTCGGCAGGAATATGTACTCGTCCATAAATAGAAACAAATTTTGCTGTTATTCATAGAGCAGAATTTTTGATGTGAAAAACTAACCAAACACCTAACAGCCCATCATTGTAAAATTTATTTCTGCTTGGTGAACAAAAATAAGAACAAACTTCATGAATATTTTATTGTGAACAAATTTGATTGGGAAAGTGTACAAAAAAAAATTTTTTCAAACAGAGGATAACAGATACAAAATAGCAAACACTTTTCTGAGTGGTTTTAAATACAAATGAAGTTGGTTTGTTTTTTCCAAAACTTGAAATATGTTGGCAATAAACTAAGATGAAGATTAAAGACTTTGAATTTGCTTAATATTTCTTTTCTAACAAGACTGTTATATAATGATAAAGTAGGGGAATAAATACGCTTTTGTTTTAACTGTGATATATTTTAAGTTGCTTAATCACTTTTTTTTTATCTTGGACCAGCACTCAGGGGATGACCCCTATATATGCAATGCATTGCGCCGGAACTGAAAACGAGGGGATAGTATTGAGGGGACAGATTAGGAAAGATAGGCAGTTGTTTTTTTTGTAGCTATTTCAACCTTTTTTACTTCGCCGGCTACTTTTTGCTGACGAAGGTGGATGCTGTTACTCTGCTTTTAGTACATGATAGTGTCCGTCGCTGCCAATTATGTTCAGTGACCAGTGACTATGCCTTCATCATTGAAACAGGCTGGCAACAACTAACACAACCACACACTAATGCCGTTCAGAAGAATTCAACACAATATTTCATGACTCAGCGCGGGCTCGAACTCACGACCCTCCGCTTCATAGTCTCGTGTTCTACTACTTCAGCCAACAGCACCCACTTGACTAGAAGTTTGCAATAATATCTCTGGGTTTTCTAAGAGAACGTGTGTAAAATGTTATCTAAGGATATGCGTTAGCTTCAGTGAAATGCGCATAGGAATTAGCTAAAAAGCTCAAAATTATCACTTTGATTTTTTTTCAAATTATTAACTTGAAAAAAAAACAACACCATTAAATTAAAATTTAATATTATTTCGTCCCCTCAATATAACAATAGCGTATAAGTTTTTTTTGGTGTTTTGAAAAAATCGAGTTTAAAGTTTTTGTCAAATCGGATGTCTAATAAAACCTCAATATCGCGGTAAATAGAAATTCTTCATATTGGATTTTTCGACGAATACATAATACCGTTTCTTGTCTTTAAATTGAAGAAAAATTGTGAACAAGAAATTATACACTATTTTTTCCAACGACATTTTGACCCACTTTTTTGAAGTAGAATTTGACGAAATTTTGACCAGACATAAAATCAATGATGAAGATTCTAAATATGCAATAAAAAAATAATAGCGTATGAGCACATACGCTATTGTTATATTGAAGGGACGATTTATATTCTGTGTAAAAATGTATGAAACGTGTTCAAAAGTACTCGCTGCAAAGGGTGATGTGAAAAAAAACACTCCCATATTGAGACAGAAAATGATAGATTAAACATTTGCTTAGCTTGTAAATCTGCTGCGTGAATTCCACCATATGACATATTTTTTAACTGGAAAAATACAATTTTCCTATTACCTTGTTGCGACACGTTTGCTTGCGTTTACAAAACATTGTAGTCGTTTCCGTGGTAGACAAACTCTTTAAGAATTCATAGAATTTGCCACTGAATATGAAACTGTTTTAGCCAGAATTTTTATTATTTACGATTTTGTTTTCAGACATGACACATTGCTGGATTCTGTGTATTTGTAAATTTTTAAGATGAAATTAAACTTTTGATTAACCTCGATTACCATTAAATGAGCAAACAAGCGTGGCAAGTGTAAATAAAGTAAAGTCATTAAGTGTTTCTTACCCAAGCCAAAAGCAATTATAAAGACATTTTCGATATGACATAGAAATAAGCTTCAAATAATTCAATTAAATATCTTACAATAGTTAGTAAAACTTTATGATATCTTTTTTATAGCGTTAATTATATCGTCTTTTTAAAGTCATCTAAATATGTCTGCTTGAAATATTTACGTCTTAATTAAGAACTTTTGATTGCAATAAAATAATTAAAAGTTCTTTTTATGTTTTTAATGGAAATGAAAATGGTATACAATTCGTTTTGAAGCCAAGACTTATTTATTATGTTGGATAAATGTGAAGGTAACGATGCTGTGTGGGTCAGTTTGTAAGAAGAGGATAAAACTTCTACTCTTCTAGTAAAGGTTTTAAAATTGTAAAAGTCATATGAAAACATATAAAGACTTAACGCTATACAGTCGACTCTGCTTTACTGGAAATAACCAAAACCCAATTTTTTTCAGTTATCCGATTTTTTCTCTAAAACGTAGTTCGGATTTTTGAAATTTGTTACAGTTAAGCGTACTGCTTAAAATCAGTAAAACAATATTTTTTATATTAACTGTCTTATTCCTAAAAGCTTAAACAAATCTTTTTACTATTAAAAGAAAAAAGGTTAAAAAAACTAGACACAAGAATGCCTTATTCATAAAAAATATTACTGTTATATAAAAGATTTATAAAACGAATTTTGTGTGGAAATCTATTTCATAAAACTTTTATAAAACACAAATAATTTTTATGAATAAGGCCTTAAATCTGTAAATTTTTTTACGTCAATTTAACGTAAAAATTTTATATAAAAAAAAAATTATTCATAGAATTATTCATTTTGTTGTTGAAATTTTTTACGAATTCCTTGAAAATGTCTTGCCAGTTGCATTGACAATATAATAGAAAAGTACGTAAGAGCGAAAAAGACAAATGCATTTTGCTATTTAATTTTTAACGAACAAAACCTGCACAATTTTTCCAGCCTTAAGCTATGCAACCGATTTCTAATATATGAATTTGTCAATGGTTATTTTTTCACTAAAGCGAAGTAAGTCTTGCACAAAACGTAGTTGTGGGCTTGCTTATGGTTTTCAGTAATACAATATTTTCACTAAAGCGATGTTTCGCTAAAGCGAAGTGAATAAGACTAGCTGCTTTTAAAATCAGTGCGGGGATTTGTATCGTTTTCAGTAATCCGATTTTTTTCCAGTAAAGCGTGTTGCGCTAAAGCGGAGTCGACTGTATTCATAAAGTTTAAAATGAGTTTGAAAAGTAATTTATTCAAAATTTTATAAAATAGATTTCAAACTAATTTTTGGTTTTTTTTATGAATATAGCGGTTAAAATTCAATAAATAATTTTTATAATTTTGTTATTTAATCTATTTACAAAAAAAACGGCATGTAATGTTGTTCCTGCATGTGGGTGCCATTATTTCACCATATCTTCATAATGCTGAAGAGATTTGGCATTGGCTTTATAGTCCTGCTTTTTTAAATAGTATTTAAGAGTACAGCACAACACAATAAAATAAATTATCTTATGACACTTAAAAAATGTTTATTATTTATCTACATACAGAAACCTGTCGAAATTTTTAATTCTATGAATCAGATTTTGTGTATAACATATTGTTTTGTTGAAGAGACTGTTCTGCTTCAAGAATGTTGTGTTACAAAATGTATCAGTTTTTTTTTTAATTCGGTCCAGCACTCAGCGGATGAACCCTTCATATGCAATGCAGTGCGCCGGAACTAGAAAGCAGCAGATACTATTGAGAGGACAGATGAACAAAAATGAGAAGATAGATAATTTTTTGTAGCTATTTTACTTAGCCGGCTAATTTTTTGCTACAGGACCGACGAAGGATTGTATCGCTCTTCTGCTCGGAATAGTTTGTTTACCCGAAATTAAGAAAATAATAAATAAACTAATAGATAAATAGTATTAAATAACTCTTTACTTACACTTTAATCAGTTGAAACAACTTCAAATTAGTATTTAGAATTCACAGAATAGATTTAAGTTCTCCATTAAATTGTAAATATTTGGCACATATATATAGCCATAGACTTTAATACTTATTGTAGGCTAAACAAAACACTCCGTCGGTTTAAGGCCGTCACCTTTAACGTGTTTTTATTGTTAGGCTATAAATCATACCTTTGAATAGCATGTTTGACGTACGTTGTACATTTCAACCCTAAAATAAATAAATAAATTATAAAGGGCATTTTTTAACGCTCTTTTTTAACATAATCCTGGGAATAGTTATTTGACGAGAAAAAAAGTTGGTCCTTGGAAACGCAAGAATTACTTGAATATTTACATACGAAAATATATGCCAATAAAATGATGTTTTTTCGCTAACGTAAAAAGCTCTTTTAAAGCATAAACGAAATATAAGTGAAAAGAAACTAATGTTTTTTCAGCAAATTTGATCAGAAGTTTTAAGGTTACAGACTTATTATGATGTATTTTCCAAAACGCACCACTGTGCAACTTATTATAGAGTGGAGAAAAAAACTTTTTAAATTACATATAATTTTTGCTGCTTCTTTATCTAGTTATATATAAACATAAAATACTTCTTTCATTAAATGATTTCGTTTTCTATGCAATATTTTTTCTAGCCATTTTAAAAGTTTGAAAAAGCAAAATAAATCACACACATTCCAAACAAACATGAAAGTTCTACATAAATAATTTGATATTTTGAATTTTCAATAGAAAAGAAAACCATTGGCTTTATCTATTATATAGTTTTACTTTCCCAGCAAAAACTTAGGGAATGTTTTGAATGTGTTACAAAGTAATCTGGTTCACAAATTTCAATCACTATTTTTCGACGAATCAAAATTACTCGTTGGCAAAGAATAAAACAAGTGCTTTACATGAAAGTAGTATTTTAGAAATTTGTGAGTGCAAACATTCTAAACAGTCCGAAGTTTTAAAAAGAAATAATTGACAAACAATAGTTTTGTGAGCATTACTTTGGTTTTTTTAAAGATGTGTGGTGTGGTGTGGTGGGACACCGGATAGGAACGAAGTTCCTTATTATAAAAATATTAATTTTAAATTCTATTTGAGGTATAAAAAAAATAATTCTTCTGGTATACATTTTTTATTATGATTTTTTTTTCGCCGACCAACGATGATACAGAATCAAGTTTGTTCCCAAACGTAATTGAATTCTGTCACGGCACGGCTGCGTATGATTAATATTTGTTTGTATGGAATCGTATTACTCATACGTCTTAAACATTGATTTAGAAACAAAAAATCTTACGTTACGGACGTTTTATCCCGGTTAGGTTACCCCTCCGCATCGTCCCATTAGGAACTTCGTTCCAATAATTCTAGTTCATTTATTACTCCACAACTTTCTAAATTTTGGAGTTATTTTTACAGAAATTATATTTTTGAATTTGTACCTTAATGTAGCCCATTAATCAAAAAAGGAATCTATTTTGTATAAACACTAAGATAATGTATAGGAACAATATTCTATAACAAATTTATAAAATGAACATTCATAAGAAATCAAGTCATTGGCAAGTTTTCGTTTGCTCTATGTAAAATGGTTACCTTGACAACACATGCACTTTTTGGTAGAGACACAAACAAAGAAATCTAAAGGATCAGGGTAATACGTGCCAAGCTTTCGTCAGAATCAGATTGGCCAATGGTTTCAATAGGTGTAGAGAGAATTCCCTGTTCGCTAGGTAAATGTACACACCATCTTATGTTGAATTCTCACTCCAAATTAATTGTATAAAGTGACCTTTTCTCTAGTTTTTATTATACATTTTCTATTTCTTTATTAAAGCTTACTCGTATCTTAACTGGTTTTATTCTCCTTGCAAATAAATTTATGTACATATTTATTTTGTTCAATACTAAATCTAATATTTAATAGTTTCATAGTCATTGAATTGATTGAATAGCAAATTTGTGGATTTTTAAACATTTTTGCTTGACTGATCTAACAAGAATATTCTTGCAACATCATCATCAGCATCATCAGCATCATATTCCCTTTCGGAAGCTAACTGAATAGGAAAACACTGATATAGAATTTATAGTTACTGCAATTCATCCAAAGCAGTATTGTAACTATAGTATATAATAAAAAGAAAATAAAATAGTATAAAAGACGTACTATAAAATGAAGTTGTAAAAAAATTATAGAGTTTCGCCCATTTTCACAAGTACAAAGCAGAATAGGTGCATAACAGTGAGAGATATTGAAATGATATTGTTATTTGGCTGATTAATTTGAATATTCTGCAACTGAAAAATATTATAACTTAGGCAGCAAAGCAATAAAACTTGGACTCGTACAGATAATTTTTTATTATGCAGTGAAATAAACTTTATAAAATAAATAATTCTTATATTATAAAATATATCACAATAATCGTTACTAATTAAAGTAACTGTGCCTTTTCACGCTTAAACCGCTGAACCGATTTAAACGAAATTTGGCATAGAGATATTTTGAGATACGAGGAATAACATAGGAATAACACGGTTTTTGTTTTTGAAAATGATCCTATTAGTTTGTCAAGGGTAGTCGAAAATTATAATAACATAAAAAACACCAACTTTAATACTTCATAGACGCTGATATGAGCCCATAAGATTCCGCTTTTAATAATGAGTTGCTCTTTTTTATAATGACTTTCACTTTTCATAAGACTTGCACTCTTCATAATGACTTGCGCTTTTTAAAATGACTTGCACTTTTATGATGGCTTGCACTTTTTATAATGAGTTGCACTTTTTGTGATGACTTGCACTTTTTTAATGACTCGCACTTTTTGTGATGACTTGCACTTTTTATAATGACTTGCACTTGTTAAGATGACTTGCACTTTTTATAATGACTTGCACATTTTAAAATGGCTTGCACTTTTTATAATACCTTACACTTTTTAAAATGACTTGCACTTTTTATGATGACTTGCACTTTACATAATGACTTGCACTTTTTATAATGACTTGCACTTTTAATAATGACTTGCACTTTTTATGATGACTTGCACTTTTTATAATGACTTACACTTTTTAAAATGACTTGCGCTTTTTATAATGACTTGCACTTTTTATAATGATTTGCACTTTTTATAATGACGTGCACTTTTTATAATGACTTGCATTTTTTATGATGACTTGCACTTTTTATGATTCTTGCACTTTACATAATGACTTGCACTTTTTATAATGACTTGCACTTTTTATAATGACTTGCACTTTTTATAATGACGTGCACTTTTTATAATGACTTGCACTTTTTATAACGACTTACTCTTTTTAAAACGACTTGCTCCTTTTATGATGACTTGCACTTTTTATAATGACTTGCACTTTTTATAATGACTTGCACTTTTTATGATGACTTGCACTTTTTATAATGACTTGCACTTTTTATAATGACTTGCACTTTTTATGAAAACTTGCACTTTTTATAATGACTTGCACTTTTTTTTACGACTTGCACTTTTTATAATGACGAGCACTTTTTATAATGACATGCACTTTTTATAATGACATGCACTTTTTATAATGACTTACACTTTTTAAAATGACTTTCACTTTTTATGACGACTTGCACTTTACATAATGACTTGCAGTTTTTATAATGACTTGCACTTTTCATAATGACTAGTACTTTTAATTACGACTTGCACTTTTTAAAATGTTTTGCACTTTTTATGACGACTTGCACTTTACATAATGACTTGCACTGTTTATAATGAGTTGCACTTTTCATAATGACTAGTACTTTTAATTATGACTTGGACTTTTTATTATGAAAACTTGAACTTTTTTTTGATGACTTGCACTTTTTTAACGATTTGCACTTTTCATTGTGACTTGCACTTTTTATAATGGCTTGCCCTTTTTATTATGACTTGCTGTTTTTATAATGACTTGCACTTTTTTCTTTATTAATGTTATAAATATGAAAGTAACTCTGTCTCTCTGTCAGTCTGTTACCTTTTCATGCTCAAAACGCTGAAACGATTTAGATGAAAACTGGCATAGAAATATTTTAAGATCCGAGGATTAACATAGGGTGTTTATTGTGTTTGGAAATTATCCTATTGAGTGGTCAAGGGTGGTGGAGAATTTGTATAGACCTATGAAATTATTAAACTGATAACTAAGAACGCTTTAAACTTTGAAACAGTAGAAATACAACACATCATCGACATAACATACACATTAGATGAAGTTTCACATATTCTTCGAGGACAATGTCACGGGTAAAAGCTAGTAACAAATATATCACAATAGTAATAAGCAACAGCGCTAGTGAACTAGCAGGTCAGGTCAAGATTTGCATGAAATTTAGATTTTTTTTTCAAATCATATTTTCTATGGAAAATTATTGAAATAATTTTTTAGCCTAAACTGAAAATTTGCGACGTGAAATAATCGTTATTTGAATGACGACGATATTAAGGTACAATAGTTAATTGAATTTTAATTATTGCTGGCGTTGACGTTGGGTGGTCTGTGCGAAGTTAAAAGTTTCAAATACTATTAACAAAAGTTATGTGTTTCGAAGTAAATTCTTTTCTTCACAAAACTGCGAGCATGATTTAGTGTTATTAATATTAAACAGAAGAGCTTGAGCCTTGGAATATATTTTGCTTGAAAAGGAATTTTAAGTCGTAGAAGTTTTTCTAGAAGTATACAGAAATCATTAGCACAATATTTACTAACTCATAGTTTTTTTTTTTCTTCTTAAAACACTCATAACCAAAGAGCCACTCTAAATATTCAGTATAAAAGCACTTAGGACCGCAACAACCACCAACCAACCTTCCGTTTTCAATGACAAAACGCAAAGTGAAACGTTTCAGCAAAAGTTGCACAGCATGAGTACAAAGTTTCAAGTTTGTTTTCTTTTTCAGTTTTTTTTTATGTAGTTTTTTTTTCTTCTTAACGAACCTGTGGGTTGTTTTACTTTTCCATAGAAAGCAACATTTTGTAGCATTTAGTTTATTTACCACTTGCATTGCAAATGAATAGTAAATCATTAAATATTTTATTTTATATAATTTTTTCTTTTCACGGATTAAATATATTTTTAATTAAAATTATGTTTTTTCTTATTTACGACTGGGGGTTTATAAAAATTAATTGAAGTAATTATATAACAACTAGAACTGGAATTTTTTGTTTAGCAATCTAGTTTTAAACATGCAAATACCTTCCAACTGCTGCCTGAAGTAATTACGATGTAGACTATGAAACTGTTCATTACAGCGTTGTCGAAGTAAAATAATAAAAGATAAAACAGTTGCTAATAATTAAAAATTATCTTCAACTAATTTTCGATAAACACCTAAAACGTGTTACTCTTTGCACATGTGAGAAGAGTACATCTCTAGAACTATCAAATATTATTAAAAAAAAGTTTTATAAATAATTAACTTCTCTTTTCGAAATTAGGAAATTTTTCTTAACTGATTTTATCATAATTTGCAGTTTGCGTATGAAATACAAAACAGAATGTATAGAGCGTTACCGCTATAAATATTTCTCATATATTAGATATTTTGTAATTAAAATTCAAATATAGTTGTGTGCATAAATCTTGTATGTACATATGCAAAAATCAACAAATGGAAATACGAACATATGTAAATTACTTGGCTTCAAAAACCATTAAACTAATACTGTGTTCATACATACGTTTTTAATTGAAACAATATTCAGTTAATTGACAATATCTTTCTGGTGTTCATACATACTCAATATTGCTACGACAATTAGCATTTGACACCAAAAAAAAATAAGATTGAAAAAAAAAATTATGTCAATATTTATGACTCAGCGTAGGGTTAAACTCAGAACCCTCCGCTTCATAGTCTCGTGTTCTACTACTTCAGCCAAGAGCACAAGTCAAATTTCAATAAAGTGTATTCAATAAGTACTTTCGTTGTAAAAGCTTTCATTTTTGTTAAAGCTTTTCACTGAACACAATTCTGACAGTGTTGCATTAAAATTTTTATTCATTATTAAAACAATTATCTCTTTATTGCCAATAAGTTAATTGTAATTTTTATATGAAAATTTAGTCTCAATAATGGCCTTAATTCTTTTAATTTGAATATTGTTTTATATGTGAACACCATATAAGGAATGTGTCAGAATTTCCATAAAATCAATTTACAACATTCTTTTGGCTTTACAGCTAACTAATTTTTATAACGAAATATGTTTGTGGGACTTGAGGTCTTTATACCTGCATTTTAGGGGTTTTAAGTGGTTTTTCAATTGTATTCTGCACTTGACAACTTAATTGCTTGTTTTTTTTTTTGGTCTCAAAAAACATGACAAACAGATAATGCACAGTGAGAAAAATGTTCCGTGAAACTTAAAAATTGCATATGGGCATTTCCAGAAAAAGGTCAACCACGACAGAAATATTAAAAACCGCGAAAAAATTGTTTTTTTTCAAATTTAATTAGAGAACTGTCTAAATTTTTATAATATATTAACTTAAAAATATATTTCCATATTTATTTTGAGTAAATTTGTTTGCAAGATGTATGTTTTCTTACACTTTGCGTCTCTTTTTGTAATTTTTTCCTTTTGTTATTACTGACTCTTAAGTATCATAACGATTGCACTCTTTTTATACACTTATTGTATCAACAAGAAATAGTTTAAAAAAAAGTTGCAGAGATCTAGTAAAGCACGAATAACGGTTAAATTTCTTTAAAAATGAAAATTCCGGAATTATCTTGATATTTTATTATATTTAGTTTCTTTTACTTGAAATATGTATATTTTTTATTTATTTCAAATATGTAATAAAAAGAAAACACTAAAAAATAATTTTTGGAAATTATGTCCCGTTTGCAATGTCCCGTTTGCAATAGTTATAAATTTTTTTTTTTTTTTTAATAATAAAAGCTATTGGAAAGGAATAACTTTATGAAGCAAGCTTTATTATTCTATTATATTTAAAAAAAATTTGCTCCTAAAAAATACGACTAAATTCGCTAATTTTTCAATTATTCCACATGCTGCCAAAAATGACTTCCATTTCTAGTCCCGTTTGCAATGCTATGTTTTTTTA
Source organism: Linnaemya tessellans (assembly GCA_951800035.1). NCBI lineage: Eukaryota > Metazoa > Arthropoda > Insecta > Diptera > Tachinidae > Linnaemya > Linnaemya tessellans. The sequence continues at coordinate 136,140,311 of OX637532.1, forward strand.
AATTATTTTGAGAATGTAAGAGTTGTACAATTTGCATTTTGCACTCAAAAATAGTGCTACTGAAATGCAATTAAACCGTTATAAAGAGCTTAAAAAATTGTTATGTTTTCATATTTTTTTTTTAACTTGAATGCGTACGAATGTCCCATTCGCAATCTTGGAAATGCCCATATGCATGGCTTTAGATTTTAAGTTTGGTTGCGTGTAGTATTTATAGAGTGGTAGAACTTTATAATTCTCACATTTTACGTGTCGGATGTAAAATGTGAGAATTACAAGATTTCCTGTGCCACTTCGCTATAAAAAAGGTCCCAAAGGTAGATACTTAAACTATATTCAAAATCAACCCAAATGTATATTTGAAAAATGCCAATATACGTTAATATTTTTAATCGTTCTTACAGAAATAATTATAGTCTTATTTTGATTTTATTTCCAGTGTATATCCTCAGAAAATATATTTGCTTTTTGCTGCGGTTGGTATATTTAACATCCAAGAATATATTGCAATTGTATATTTTCTTCAAGTGCACATAATATATACAAAATATGCGTACAAAGGAGAATTTTTTGCTTAATTAAAAGTTTATTTAATAAAATTATGTTAAGTTTTAAGTGAATTTAACAACCAAATATGTAATTGAGTTCAGAAGTTAACAGTTTTGTTCGCTAAAACTTTAGAAGATGGTTTTCTATCGCATCATGGGTGTGGGATTGTGTGAATTTTCTTCTTAAAATGGTGGAGCAAAGTTAAGTATGCACGTGAAAGGCTGTTACCTTCAAATCTATTAACTTGACGGAAATTATCGTATAATTGTACATGAACGATGAAGTAAAAACTAGAAATTATAGAAAGTACATTTCCAATACATACAAAATAATTTATGAAAAAAATTTTAATTCATAAGAGGCTCATAAAATAAAATGTTGCTATAAATATAATAAAAAAAATGTAAGAATTAGACCTTTAGAATTTTGCTGTTTTAATGTACTATATAAAGAATTTTGCTTTTGGCTTAGACCTCAACTAGGACAATGCACGTTTATACTTTCTCTATCGAATAAAATATAAATGATTAATTTCGATTCAAATGTCTTTCAAATAAACGGGCTACACTTCCTCTATGGCCGTATGCAATTTTATGAAAATCCTGTTGCCCGCTTAAAACCTACAGTTTTATGTATTTAATTTTTCTTAAGCGTACCGCGTACAACATTTTTCTATCAAATCTATATATATTTTTATGTCAATTTGACTTAAAAATTTTATTTAAAAAAAAAAATTATTCATAGAATTATCTATTTTGTTGTTAAATTATCCACTGTGCGTTGTCTAGTTCTCAAGTATTTTTAAGATAAAAAAACACGAAAAGAAAAAAACAAATATTTTGTCGAGTGCAGAATACAATTTAAAAACCACTTCGAAACGTTACAGCCTCATTTGCAGGTATAAATAAAGAGGCTAAAACCCACAAACATTTTTTATTTCAAAAATTAGCAAGATGTAAAGCTATAAAGATGAAGTAAATGAATTTTATGGAAATTATATATAATTTGAAATTTAATGATTTTTAAAATGGACTAATTTACATTTGTTTCTATTTTCTTGTGTTAATTTTTTACAGAAAATGATATTTATGTATGTGGTTTGATTTTATTTGAGTACACTTACTTTTAATTATTTATTTATTTTTAAGTGCTAATTGCTAATAACAAGCATAAAAAAGATCAAGGATTGTTTTAGTGGCAACAGTCACTGCAAGTGCGAAGGTATTTTGAACTCTGCTCACTCACCAAAAAATAATAATAATAATACAGTCGAATCCGTTTTAGCGCAACACGCTTTACTGAAAAAACTCAGATTACTGAAAGCGGTACAAATCCCCGCACTGATTTTAAACGCAGCTAGTCTTATTCACTTCGCTTTAGCGAAACATCGCTTTACTGAAAATATCGTATTACTGAAAACCAAAAGCGAGCCCACAACTACGTTTTGTATGAAACTTACTTCGCTTTAGTGAAAAAATAAACATTGACAAATTTATTTATTAGAAATCGATTGCATAACTTAAGGCTGAAAAGATTGTGCCTGTTTTGACCGTTAAAAAATTAAATGGCAAAATATATTTGTCCTTTTCGCTCTTACGTACTTTATTGTATTTTTCTATTATATTGCCAATGCAGGTGGGTAGACATTTTCGAGGAACTCGTGAAAAATTTCAACAACAATATGATAATAATTCTATGAATAATTTTTTTTTCAATAAAATTTTTATATCAAATAAATTGACGTAAAAAAATATAGCTTTGATAAAAAATTTCTGTTTTACTGATTTTAAGCGGTACGCTTAACTGTAACAAATTTCAGTACTCCGAACTACGTTTTAGAGAAAAAATCGGATAATTGAAAAAAATTGGGTTTTGGTTATTTCCAATAAAGCGGAGTCGACTGTAATGGTATTATCGTGAGTTCAAATGGTACTCGTAAACTAAAATGTTCCAAAATAATAAAACGAAGAAAAATATTTAAGAAATTATCTGAAGGAGAGGGAATAAAGGCATATGCGATTCACTGTCCCTAACTTCGTCAGAATCAAATCCATTATGAATCACTCATATTTTAATTCAAAGTTATTTCTAAAACAAGTCCATTTTTCCGTAAGACTACGGTTGTTGTATCTTATTATCTTTTTCTTTATTTATTTTTCTTTAATGTTTTTATAAAATCTTAGAAAACTTGAATAAAATAACGAAATAAAACTTGGAATAATATATCAAATGTATAAAATATACAATTGAAAATAAATAATCTAAATAATCTGTTTTGCTTAGCAGATTTGTTTTCTATTCCTAAAGATAAATGTTTTTATTAGAATATGTGTTAAAATTTATATTTTTACGATACAGATAAAACTCTAGAGGTCTTAACTGTCTGTCGTTTTGTACTTTATTTCAATGATATAGTATATTTAGATGTTTGTATGCTTTCCTGTATAAGGCATTTTTTTTTCCTACTCTTATATCTTTATTTGCTTTACAGACGAAATACATGCATATATAAATAAATCCAAGATAAGCATACTTTAAATTGTCTCCTCGCTTTTTATTAATATTATTGTACAAATCATATATTTACATGGCCGTTTCTTTCCATCTGCCGTCCATTTTTCTATTTCAAAACTTGTTGAAAACGTTGGAAAATATTTGAGAAGATTTAGATCAATAAGCTGTTTTAAGTGGCAAAAATGAAACCATTAAGAGAAAAGTTTTGAGATACATCTTGTTTTTTTTTTTGTTCTTATTTAGTCATGGTTATCATTTTCATATGTGTACGAAAATACTTGTGCGTGTATGATATTTTGTAAAAGTGAAAGTATGTAAATAAAGAAATGACCGAAATAAAATATAATACATTTTGGTTTAACAAAACTTTGGTAGAAGGGAAGAGAATATGAATTTAATTTATTTTTGGCTCAGCTGAAGATTATGCTGAACGAGATTTGCGTTAAATAAATGGTAACAAAAGGGATTTTTTTGGGCATGTTATATGTTTTAAACAACAGAATGAGTGATATTAAAAGCTTTAGGTTCTCCAAAAAAAAGCCTCAACACATCAATAACGTAACCATCAGTGTGTTACATATATAAAACTTAAATGAAAAATTTAATATGAGATGTATTTATCAACACCACGTGTAAAATATTGTTGTGTACTGCAAAAGCGACCTTTACCATCGCTAATTGTATTTGTTGAACTGACAGAAGACCCTCTGGCAAAATGTATCATGTATCGCAAACACACTTTTATTTCATTATTTGGAAATTGGAGTTGAATTGTGTTGATTGTAATTACGATTAATTTCAAAAACATCAGACTATGTTTTACATTGATTGGGTTTTATTCACTAGGTAATCTAGCAATCGACTAATAAATTTTGAAATTTTTAACATTAGCTCAAATGTATGCTTGCGATTTCTTTAATTTAGGGAGGGTTGTGCAGTTATTAAAAACATGTGCTTAACCTTCAACGGCGTCATAGCTTTTTCCATATAAAACGTACTATTGCATAATAGTCATGAAATTATATTAATTTATTTATAACATCATGAGTTGTATTCAAATTATTTTTATACCTTTGGCGACACTTACGCCAGATAATGTGAGACACGCACTCCGATATTAACAACTTTTTCATCTTATTTGAATACGCCATTATCCTCCATAGCAAAATTAATGGCCAAATGATGATAAAAATTTTTTTTCTATTTTTATTTTGACGACTTTTGTATTCCGCTTTTATGAACATTTAAAGTTTTTAATAACATTTTAAATGTTTTTCTTTGTTTTTGCAGAAAGGATTTTTGATGGAATGAACGAACGCCTTTTTGTTATTCTAAATTATTCACATAAAAAGGTCTTTGCAACAAATCTTTGCATAAGAAAATAAATGCAAAATACACGTACACTTTTATTGTATACTCTTATATACTTAGTTATTTATTTATGTAAAAACTTTTTTAATACTTTTAAAAGCCTACAACAGCAAAAAGATGTTGTTCATATGTAATCATGTTTGCAACTTTAACGCATACATGAATATTGGCATAATATTTTGAAAGTAGACATGAAATAGTTTAAAAGTTTACATTGATAACCAACTGAAGTTATTACAAGAACCTGCATTTCTCACTCACGCTCATGAACTTTTACATCTGTATAGGAAAATTAGTCATACACTTGAAAACATGGATATTTTGCATTCATGTCTATCCCTTATCTTGTCTAAATTTTAAAAATTTACAGTAAAATAAAAGTCGAGTGGAAAAATTATAATCAAAAATAACAGAACAGCTAATTTTCGTGACTGGAAATAAATTAAAGCGTGTTTACATTTTGATTTTTAATATGCAAGTGGATGGGTACTCACATTTTAAAATTTCCAACACGCTTGTGTAAAAAACGTTCATACAAATACGCTGGTTTTGCCTTTAGGCATCAATATTCTACGCAATTAGCTGCCTGATAAATTTTGTAAACTTTTTATGGAGGCAAGCATATTGTAAAGCCATAAAATTAGCAATTTAATGAAATTAATAAATTTAGTTGTAAACATAAACTTTTTAATGCATGAAAGCAACATAAATTTTGTTATTAAGTAATTAATTCTTTTATTTAGTGCCAAAGTTAATTGAATTAAATATTAAATGGAATGTGGAATGGATAGAATAACGGATGTGATGCCATTGTACCGTTTAGACGACGTCTCGATTAATCTCCAAGCATCACAACACATCAGTCGTAAATATGTACCGGTTTTATGTATGTGAATGTGTGCCTCCAGTTAAATATTTTGGATAAGCGGTAAACATTTTCTTAAAGCAGAAAATATATATTTTATCAAGACTACTTTCATATCTTTCGTTGGCTCACAATGTGACTTTTAGCAATTATTTTCGGAATTACATTAGGTACGGATAATATCTATGCATAAGAAACGCCAAATTACGGCATTCGATATCGATCGAAATTTCAATACAATTTAAATTGAATTTTCGGTCGATATCGAATGCCGTAATTTGCCCCCTCAAGTTTTGTGGAAAAAATGGGCATGGTCGGCCCAGTTTTATTAGTAACTCCCATACAAGGTGGAAAAAAGTGGGCTTCCAATTTGACAAGACACATCTATATATAGTTATTTCTACCTGCTAAATCCGAATCTGATGTTATTTTGGAACTTTAACAAAACAAATTTTTAGTAACTTACGAAAAAACCATTAAAATTTAAGGAAAACTGCGGTATCGAATCCGAGGTATTATAGTTTCAGTCATCAGTATTATATAGTTTGTTCAAAACTAAATTCCTTTTTATATATCACAATATTTCAATATGTGAAAATATCTGCAAGTTAGAATTTTTCGCGGTGTAGGCAAGGGATAAGGCAAAAACACCACAACTTATTTCTGACCGAAATGTTCCGTGAATGGATTAATAAAACTCTATAATAAAATTCAATATAAAAGGCTAGAGATAAAAAATAAATAAATAAATAAAATAAAAAATTCATAAAACTATGAAAAAAAAGGCTTTAAGCTTTACAAATAAAATAATAATAAATAACAATTTATGCAATTCAGCATCAAGACCAATACAAACATCTGATAGCAAAAACAAAAATATTTTGTAGCGGATTAAATATAATAAAATGTGCAAAAGCAATACTTCAATGGAAAACAACAAGTGGCTACAACAACTACAACAATCTTAAATACCACTAGCACAGAACAACAACTTCTGATACAAATTCAGCAATTGACAACAACAATTACAATGTGCAAAAGAATATAACGTTTGGAAGATACAAATTCAAATTCATATTTATTGTTCCGTATCTCATATAACTAAATCTCCGTTTAGCATTATTTTACCAAACACAAATGTAAATGAATGTGGCACACCCATACACCTGCAGTATTTACAAACCATAACAATTAATTATTTCATTTTACAAAGAGGATTAAATTCTTTTATATATTGAATTTTCCATATAAATAAATTAAATGAAATAAATATCGCGATGACAGAATATAAGAAGAGACTAAAGTGAAAGAACAATAGATTATAAATTATTACTTATGTTTTCTTTTTTGTTATCCAAAAATGTTCTTTTAATTATTGTAGCACTTAAATTTCTTCCCAAATAACCTCGGCGATGAAAGTGACGAACATGGTGAGCGTTTTCACCAACAAATACAAAAAATGGAACGTCGGTACCAAGGGGTGTATGATGAGGTGATGCTGGGCGACTATTGTTGGTTCCTTGTGCGAGAGGCAGGAAATAATTACAATAGGCAAAGCAATTCAACAGTTCTAAGTCATTTTTAATATTTATTATTAATAATGCAATTTATACCTACATGTATTTTTTTTGATTTTATAAAAATCTAAAAATGGGATAATTTAATTAATCTTCTATAACTCTGTGATTTTTGCACCGATCTGATTCTTGTTGGACCCGTAATATTTGTATTGAAATAAATTAATCTCGTAAGTGATGAAACTAAAGAAAAAGTTATTGTTTCGTTTAAAAAAAAGAAGTTGAAAACAGCAAAATTTCAAAAAATCATTAAAATTTTCGTGAAGTTCAAGCTTTGGTCAACTGTAAAACTCTAAATTCTTAACCAATTTTTGCAAGCGTCCCGTGATTGTTTTGATAATTTTTAGAAAACGCAAAAAACGGTTATTACGCAATATCTTGAAAATTGTTCTACTTTTGACCATTTTGATTTCATATTCGGATTCAGTGAGCAATTTTACATACAGATCAAGTGTCAGATTCATTTGGTCACGACTTTGTTGAAATTTTGTGAAGTAGTGTTATTACTTATGTTTCTTTTTGTTATCCAAAAATGTTCTTTTAATTATTGTAGCATGATTGCCATGTGGCTTAATTAAATTGAAGAGTTTAATGTTAAAAATTAAAACAATTTCTCGTGAATACACAAGTACAATTTTGTATTCGCAAATGCGAAAATAAATATATAGATCTTAGCAAAATACATCACAATACAGCTATTCCAACTAAATGAGTTTTTTCGTGTTATAAAATAGGCATGAAGAAGTAAGAATTTCATTAAATAATTCGTTTGAATAGTTGATAATTATTAGAACTGACCGTTCAGCTATAATTTGAAATAAACATATACGGTTGCACGCTAACGATCATTCAAAATATTATGCTTTAATGATGTCATCATAATCTAAATATTCCTGTATGCTTGCCTTAATAAAAAATAACGTCCATGGACGATTTCTCATCCCATTTAATTCTTTTCTAAATATGTTCACCAAGAACATGATTTTGAAAATTAATTTTCACTAAAGTCATGAAAAAACTTCCTCGAGAATATACTGCAACAAAGTAGTCGTAGTAAAGTATAAAATGGCTACAATAAATTGTCTATCTTCCCCCTCCTTCCTCATCTGTTCCCACAACACTAACCACTACTTTCATAGTTCCGGCACAGTGCATTGCAAGGTTCATACCCTAAGTGGCGGTGCAAATAAAAAAAAAATACCTAAAGAAATCAAAGATGAGTTGGAAAAAATAGTTGACCGATTTTTGCAAGTATTTAAAATTGTCTTCAGTCGAATCAAGGCACGGCAAATATAAGATATCATTATTAGTGTGGTCACATTCAAAGAGTTAAATTTTAATTATTGTAATAAATCAAATTTATTGTACGAGCATAATGACGTGACGCTCTCCACTTGCTACTCATAAAATGGTACACATTTCACATCGGAATCGTGTAAGCAAGCGTCCTGAACAGATACTGACTCACCTACTGTAAAAATCATAAAATTTTATTGCAATAGACATTTAATGTCTCTTCAAAGTTCATTACAAACAGAAGTAGTTAAAAGTTAAATATTCATAATTATAAAATTTTATAAAATGTACCTTGACCTTAAAATCGTACATAGAACCACATAAATATCATTAAAATATCTTTTTAACATTTGTAAGCATCTACTGTATTTATATGTATTTGTTATTATTATTTTATTTTCTTTTTCAACAGAATCACGTTGATGTTTTCTAAACGTCATTTGTTCCAACGTTGGTAGTGACAACAAAAGCAAGCACGTCAACAATAAATAATACCGTAAACCACCGTAATAAATGAAAATGTTTAAATTTATATAGAGTGTAACAACAACAAATACTCGTAACAATAAAAATTAGCTAACTTTGTGGTTGCCACAACAACAAACATTCAAAAGAAAAGTAAACAAAAAAAATAAAACGAATAAAGAAAGGAAAAAGTGACACAAACATAAAAATTGCAAGATATTTAAAATACACAACCATAAAATACAGAACTTATTAATTACAGTCACGCACACACACACCAACTGAAAAATATATCGGTGGTTGAATGCAACAAAAGCTACACACTGTGAATTAATTAGAAATCGGTTGTAACCAGCAATTTGAATAGCACTTGAACAGCAGCAGCAGTGATGGTGTTAACGTATTTCTTGATACTGGTATCAAATCGTTAACACTTTTTCCATTATTTAATCAATTATGAAACAATAGAAACAACCCAAAGCAAAATTTCAAAAGTGCAAGTTAATTGATATAATCAATTGCCATTGTATTCCGTCATTTGCAGTGATGGGGGCAGCAAACTCATCAAGCAGATCAGATAACAATCTGCGCAGTGATGATGATGGTAAGTTTTATTATTTAATGTCTGTCTCACTTATTTGTATAAATGAATAACTGTTTTATGAGTATTATTTAGCGTGGCACAGACAACGAGATTAATATTGCATGAATATAAGATATTTGAACGTGATAAGTTATTGTTTCAAAAGTATTTATCTGCTGTGAGTTAAGCTGAACACATATTTTTGAAATATAATTTTTTTTTTAGTATCTCGAATGAACTGAATAAATTTTTGATGAGTTAATCTTATATAAATATATTTATATAATATTATATATATAATACTTTTGTGATACACTTTTAAGTATCTTCTCGTTAACTAGCATTGATTAGGCAAATGTGTCTGAAAAGGTATTTTTAACAGAACCAACAATTACACATACCATTTGAAACGTTTATACATGTGTATTTTCCAGTAGAAAGCAAAAGTTATATCGAAATACTTTGTTTTTGTTGTGTAAGGAAATGTTAAGGGTTTTATTCTTTTTTAAATATGGTTTTTAAATTTTCAGCATAAAAGTGGTAAAAAAAGGCATTAAAATGTTGTTCGATAAAATTAAAAACATCAAAAACAACAAATTTTAATTTTCCATGGATATAAGTTATTTAAATTATTGTTCTGGAGCAGACAAAACTGTAAAAATAGTTGCTTTTGGACGTCATCCCATTTTTAGTTTTCGCCACCAGTGAAAAGTATTTGACATCAGGAAAGAAACCTCAACAGCTGCTTATATTGCTATGAGCTAATATAGTCCCATATTTTATTGTGTTAATACGTCTAACGTTTGTTCAATTGAAATCAATAGCAGTTTCTGATTGTGCTTTACTCTTTTCCTTATTTCAATAATTTTTTTTTCCAATACACTTGTGTTGAAAAGGCTCGTTTTAACGCAACTTAATATGAAATATTAGAAGAACGAATTTCCACTGTTTCTGCTTCAGTTGAATGTTGCGCTGTAGCACACAATAAATACTGGTACGCGTGCTGCAAATCTTTAATTATATTTTATATAACTTTCGCATGAGAAATAAAGCGAAACAAATTTCCTAATAAAATTGCTATTTTCCATTTTAGTTGGAAAAAATAGCCGGGGGACTCTGCTCATATTATGGCGTAGTTGTAAAATTTGTGGAAGATATCAAACTTGAATTTTCATACACGTAGTTTTAGCGATAAAAAAAGAATTATATATATTAAAAATATTATTACTTTTTTATTTATATATAACATAAGAAAAGAACTGCCAATTACCTACTAATGATGAAAAATGGCCATGGTAACAAGATATATAATAAATGGCCTTGTGATTTGAATTTGCCAGACTCAAAAACTTAACTAAAAAATAATGTTTATTATCTTAAACTGAGAAAACAAACATTTCTGTGCATCGAATGTATTCCATCTATTTAACATGAGAGTATCAGGTGACGTATACTTAATATGAGAAATATTAGAATTCCCATCAACATGAGAGTATCAGGTGACGTATACTTAATATGAGAAATATTAGAATTCGCATCAAGTATACGGCACAGTGCCTGTGAGCTGAATACATTTTCTAGAAAATATATAACTAAAATATCTGCCTTGCTTTTCAAACTCCAAAGTATATACGAGGATTGTTCAACAAAAAAATGCATTTTATTTTTGCTCAAAAAAAAAATTATTTATTCATCAATTTCTCTTTTGACCCCCTCAACTTCTCCAACAGTGATTCGAGTATATTTTATTTCCTTTTTTTCAACAACAGAAAAAACAAACTAAACAACAACAAGAAAAGAATACTAATCGCATGTACTGGTACATATTCCGCAAAATTTGAACAAACTTCGTATATTTTTTAACTCATCTGTTTTTTAGTAAAATATGAACAAGATATTTAAAGTTACTAATGCCCAGTTTTTAACTTCAAAATTAAGTACTATTTAAACTTAAAGTGTATTTAAATACAAAATTTTGTTTTTCACTTCGAATTTAAATAAGATTTAAATGGCCCACATTGTACATTTAAATTCACTTTAAGTTTTTCATACAACCATGTGTTTTTCATTGTTTGTTTACATTCAACAACCTGAAAATTGGTACAGCAGCTGTTCATTGGAACAAAACTTCGGTAAAAAGATTCTTGTATTGGATCATTTTCAGTATTTTTCTTACTATTTATTTGTGCTACCATACTTTTATCACAATTAGATACCAAAATTAATTTTAGACTGAAAAACTGAAAGTGTATTTAAACACAACTTAAGTTTATGGAAAAATTAACTAATTTTGTACTTAAATACGAAGTCAAAAACTGGGGGTAATAGTTGCATTCCTTTAGTAACATTTTCATTGAACATTTATATTAAAATCATATTGTCTTATAGATTTATCATAAAAAAAAAAATTGTATATTTAATGAACATAAATTTTTTCCTTGATTTTTGGAATACTGTCTCTATAAATTTCACATTAAACTATTTATTTTTGTTATACAGAGTTATATTTAATTTTATAAAACAATTCATTTATCTTGTCGTTCGTTTTAATCTCTTGTATAAAATTGAAACCTTTTATTTTCATTACAGTCAACTTCGATCATTTTCAAATTCTGCGTGCTATTGGCAAAGGCAGCTTTAGCAAGGTATGTACATATACGACTATATATAATATATAAAAATTATTATTCTAATTCATATTTAAAAAAATTACTTTTAAAATTGCCAATCCAATAATGCTTTGAATGTAGTCAATTTAATTTCGTTTCAAGTCTTAATTTATCAAAAGGCATACCAATTTGCCTATATGACTAAAATATTTATATTAAAATCACAATAACTAAGTAAAAATGCAGGCTTGTGTAGTACATACAACTAAAATAATAAATGCTTTAAGAACAGTGGGTTGCAGCAGAGAACAAAAAATTATGAATATGAAGAGTTTAACCATTTAATCTAGTGCAATTTATATAACGCAATAATATTTTTTTTTATTGGATTTAGCGCGATTGAAATTCTTCTTTTTAAATTTCCATTTGTTTCAATATCTTTCCAATATTCCTGCATAATTTTCTGATTTTAATCAATTTATGGGACAATGGCTCGATATCAATATCATTGCGAACAATAAACATTGATTTGATATTTAAAGTACGCCATTTGAAAAATTTGTTTTTTATTAAATCTGGATTTAAGTTTACATTTCGCGTATTTAAAAACCTTAAAATGTTTAAGGAGTATTTGAAAGTAATTTAAAATGGTGGGCAAGGAAGATGGTGTCATATAATGTTTATATCCTTTTCGTGTTTAATTTTTTATTACGAGTACGAAAATTGAAGACAAAAATTGCACGTTATCTTTTTGTCGAACTTCTTTTTGAAAATCAATAACAATTTTTTTGTTAATTTATTTTAGTTTTAAATATTATTTATGCGTTCGAAGTATACATATATTGCGACGTCGTTGAGCAGACAATACGCCAATGATTTTACGTCAGTACCTGCCATATGGCTTAAACTGACGGTGCTCTTAACACCGGGTGAAAAAATAAGTGTTACCAGCACCCCTCTTAGTACTCAAGATCCACACGAAGGCAATTTCTAGAACATGATTTGGTAAGTCCCATGATCTAACACCTTGCTTAAAGTGCCGATCCTATCTAGATGATCTTAATTCTATGAGCTACAAAAAGTCTCCCAATAGAATTTTATTTCTTGATTCACAACAATACATAGGTTTTGCTACTATCAGCCGGACCGAAGTTCAACCCTAGGGTTGAAACATCAATCCTTATCTGACAAACCTTCCACCAAGTTGGTTACCACAGCCACCACGTGTACTCCCGAGGGAGACCTCACCAATATTCAGCCGCAGTAAACTGCGGGGCTTGTACTGGATCCCGTGGCACCAGTTGTAACTACTGGTAAAGTCTCGAAAGTCAAACCAGTGTGGGTTCTATAAACTTTCTATCGACTTCAGTTTCTTTTCTACCCAAAATCAGGTGTCGCCTCACCTGCCAATTTTTACTCAGGCTCGTAGGCGAACCTACTTCTTTTAGACTCTTATATGCACATCCGTTCCACTGTTTTAGAGATTTGGGCAGTAACAAATAAGTTTTACGGGGCTACCTGCAAAAGTTATGCCTGAAAAAACAGAATAACCTCTTGAAAGCCAACCATAATAGGTTTTAACTTTCTATTGACTTTTGAACTCTTAATTAGTTCGAGGCGTCCTTAGACCTCCTTTCTTATTTTCCCCGGATCTGTGCTGGAGCGAGGCCCGACATCATAGCCAAGCTCCCCAACTGCACCCCCGGGAGGTCGTTGAGCAGACAGTAAAATAAAAAGTAATTACATGTTTTTTAAATAATATGAAAATTTTCGGTTGAGATTTTATATTGAAAATGAAAAAAAGTTTTAGCTTTTCATGGTTCCGACCTAAAAATTCTTATACGAGTATTAATCGTAATTACAAAAACAAACAGTAGGCAAATAAAAACCAACAAATAAAAATAATCACATGCATGAGGAAATAAATATATTGGATAAATCTAACATACACACTTGCTCATACATATTCTTCTCAAAACCTTGTCATTCACAATGCCAGCTGTGCCATAAATTATGTAAACAGAGCATAAGTTTTGTATAAAACAATTCTTTCTATAACTTCATCATTGAGTTCGTATTGCCTGTCAGACAAAGGTAAATTAATTAACAGGGTAGAGGTAATTCTACAACACATATGTATGTATGATGTATGTATGTATGATGTATGTATAGCTTAACAAAAGCCAAGTTAACGGTTTCATTGTGTTTCGTTGCATCAGATGTCAAATAATTTTCCATTGCGCAAAATGTCGACAAGAAATCAAACGATTCAAACAAAAGAAAATTGCCGAAAATACCAAACATATTTCAAAGTTGGAAGAACAGAACTTAATTTTGGGCTTACATAAAATATGTAGTGATGAATTGTGAATAGAATGTTAATTTGTGAAAGATAATTAATTATATTCCAGGATGTTAATTTTTTATTGAATTTGTTCATTTATTAAATAAAAATAAAAAATAATTGAATTTGTTCATTTATTAAATAAAACTAAAAAAATAATTTGCAGTTTCGCAGATTTGAACTCAGAGTGTGTTAAAAAAATTAACATCCTGTTATATAATTTACATAAGATAGTTCAACTAATAAAATAGAAATTCATACATAATTTAAAAAGATATTAATTATTCTACACCATAATTTTTTCAGTGCAGACTATTCCCAACTCTGGTAAAATTGTCGGTGAATCTGAATTTATGAGATTATTATTGTTTTTTGTTTTCATTTCATCAAATGTTACAAATTCAATTTGATACAAATTGTATCATATTCATCGGTAATGTAGCAAAAATACGCCGGCGAAGTTAAGAATAAAATGGCAACAACAAATTGCCTGTCTTCTCATCTTTCTTCAGCTGTCCTCTTAACAGTATACCCTAGTCTAATAGTTCTGGCACAACGAATTGCATCAGTAGGGTTCATACCCCAAATGCCGGTGCAATTAAAAAAAAATAAAACTTTATTGCACACTATGAGAATAACGTACACAACATATTCAACAGAAAAAAATCAAAAGAGCTAATAGTGTTTTTATTTTTTGTGAACTTCGCTGATTATTTTTAATATTTGCTTAACGTTTGTTTAATATACAGAATATGGGCATTTCCAGAAAAAAGTCCACCTTGATCGAAAAATTAAAAGTTAACAAACAGATTTTTTCCTAATGTATTATAAAGGAGAAACTTCTAAAATAAATTAAATTTAGGAGCTCAAAGCTTTCTTTTGTTGGGATGGTGAAATACTGAGCTACAAGTTTGAAGTTCCCGTTTTTGTAAGTGTTTCTTAACTTCATGGGCATTTTCTCTTTATAATTAACATTCCTAAAAGCAATTTCATAATAATACTCTTAATGCAAAACTGTTGCTACAAAAATATTTAATCATAAAACAAATGCAAAAAATATATTTAGTATATCGTAGTTTTTATATAATTTTCTAATATTTATGTCTTTTTCGCATTTTTTTTAACATAATAAAATAAAGTGGAAATTTTAGTAATGTAACGCCAGTAACGTAACGCCAGACCAATTTTCAAAAAAAGAAAAAAAAGGAAAAAAGATTTGTTCAATTTATAACTTGGAAAATAAATGTATATTGGTCCAAAACCTATCAAAAAAAATTTGATTAAAAATACTTGCCCAATTCGCAGAGTTCAACAATTTTGTTATCAAAGTCAAATCGCACTTCCGTTTTTTGTAACGTAACGCCAGGTCACTTTTTGGAGTATATCTTGAAATTCTTAGGCTCAACTATTTCCATTTTTTGGCTGAATATAGAGCTATCCAATCTCTTCTCGAATGTGAGAAAAATACTTTTTTAAATTATGGTTTTTAAAGTTTTTTTCAACATATCGTCGTACAAAAGTAACGTAACGCCAAAATGGAAATGCCCATATACATATAGTACACGAACACTTCAATTATACTTGGGGAATTACTGTGTAATGCGATTCAAATGGAAAACTGATCGCATTTGTATGATATTTAAATTGAAATGCGAAAGCAATTCTTTTCGCATCGCATTACAGAATAACCCCCTGTTTTCAGACAGAGAACAAAAAACGCTACGCTTCTTAAGTTATTCGATTTGTTCAAGTAAATCAATTAGGCAAGCGTCAAGTTCGTTTAATCGAATATGACGTTAGTCCAACAAAATCTTAACTCAAATATTTGGCTGCTCTTATTTTTATATATATTTAAGAATGTATTTAATATTTTTTATTACTTTATACGGTTTTTGATTTTACCATGAATAGGTAGCAAATTGTCTTTCCAAATTGACAGTGGCAAATATATACATGGACACACATACATACATATATATACATAAACATAGACGAATGCATATTAATTTCGTTATCATTCGTAGCCTTAAATTATCTAAATGTGTGCATAAATTGAAAATGAAAACAAAAACATTTTTAATAAAAAAATATGTACAAAGGAATATTTATTATAATAAAATATTCATATTGATTGTGTAGTAAGTAAACAAAATTCCTAGACACTATGCAACAAGAAAAATGAAACACTCTTGTTGTTAGAAGGTGTTTTTGATTTTACGAACACTTGAAAATCAATATCAAAACTTTTCTAGTTCTTTTGGGCTTCGTCCTTGCTTGTACTTACAAATATAAATGTTCAGAGGTTTTTGAATAAATATTTCATTGGCTGGTAGGAAGAGGACAAGTGTTTGTGTAACGAACAAAATGAAATATAAGAGGCCGTTTAATTATTATTTTTTTTTTAAATTCAGTGGTTCCAAAGAATTGCTTACACATTTAAATATAAATATTTACAATAAAGATGTATTTTAAATGAAAATATGAGGGGTCGAATTTTGTCTACCAGAAGACCATAGAATACTTTTAATAGAACTGCGAGTGTTTTATATGTAGACAACGAATATTCCACTAGTACATTCATATACTGAGATGTTTGCTTATGTATACGCCAAAAAACGTTCTACCTGTTTCACGATCTGCCGTGTCGTTTGTCCTACAGAACGATAGCTTGTGGCATATTGGGGCATTCCATCAGAGTTTTACATACAAGTAGGTATCAACTGGCCCTCTACATTCACATACACACGTACAAAATGATCCAACTACACACTTTGTTTTTCATAATCCGTATTAAATGTTAAGATAAAAAATAAATATCATATTTTTATGCATTAAACTTTAGTTACACAAAAAAAATGTTATGTGTCTACATTTGAAATTCTATTTTTAATTTTTTCTTTTCATGTTCCAACAATATAAATTGATTTTTACTGGCAATCATGAAACGCGTACCATTACGAACTTGGCTTTAATTTTTTGTAACATCTACAATAACAAAAAAACAAAAAAAAAACAACTGTAACAGGTATGCATTGTTCAGAAACGTGATAACGGCATATTGTATGCCATGAAATATGTCAGTCGTTCCGCCTGTGGCAGTCGTGGTGCTCTAGCTTGTGTAATCAAAGAAGTGGAGATACTTGCCTCATTGGAGCATCCATTTTTAGTGAATTTATGGTTTTCATTTCAAGGTAATTAAAGTTCGTATATAAAGATGTAATCAGCAGAAACTAAAGTTTGCGCCAGAAAGATTTTTTTAAATTATTAGTTTGTATGGAATATAGCAATATTTTATAATTATAGGGGACTCCCAGTTTGCCTGACGTGAACATACGAGTATTAACAAAATGTGTTTAATGAACTCCCCATCCTCTGATATGAATATATTTTTTAATATATGCGCTATTTTACATTTTAACTGATGATGTTCCATTGATTTAATTACAATTTGAAAACGACTTGTTCAATTACATTGTAATACAATAAAATATATATAATTTTATTGCAGAGTTTTGCATAATTTAGAATACAAGTGTAATCAGAAAAGCAAAAAGAAAATAAGAAAAAGTTGAGTGATTTCTCAGTACGTTGTGGCAAGCTGTTAAATGTCAATCAGTAGCGTAATAAAATTTTATTATACATCTACTTAGATTTATATGTATGCTTGCGAAATGAATATTTAAATATTTTTAAGCATACAAAAGGAAATTTGCTGACAAATATATTTTTTAAGCAGTGAAAAATGCCAAAGCAATCATCCAGTAAGGATATAATGCAAGAGCAGAGTGGGATGAGTAATTTGTGCAGTGACACAAAAGCAAAAAATCAAACTAAATTGCACAAAATTAAAATATGTAAAATAAATCTATGGAAGCTAAACGATATTATTGGATTAAGTCGTGACGTGTAACAAAAACTAGACTTTAATTTAAATGGGAGATTTTCATATCTAGCAAGAATTCAATATCTTAAAATTTTTAGTCCCTATGGCTGTGTAACAAATTATGCTTTCTGTTTCATATGGTAAACTGTATCAAAGTTTAAAATCTTCATAGGTATCAATTTCAAAATTTCCATAAAAATTTTCGACCCTCCTTGACCGCTCAATACGATTATTTCCAAAAACAAAACCATCCTATATTATTCCTCGGATCATAAACTATCTCTATGTCAAATTTCATCTAAATCGGTTCAGCGGTTTTAACATGAGAAGGTAGCAGACACATGGAGACAAAGTTACTTTCACATTTATAACATTAATAAAGAAAAAAGTGCAAGTCATTATAAAAAGTGCAAGTCATAATAAAAAGTGCAAGCCATTATATAAAGTGCAAGTCGTTAAAAAATTGCAAGTCATTATAAAAAGTGCAAGTTTTCATAATAAGTGCAAGTCATTATGAAAAGTGCAATTTATTATAAAAAGGGCAAGTCATTATAAAAAGTACAAGTTTTCATAATAAGTGCAAGTCATTATAAAAAGTGTAAGTCATTATGAAAAGTGCAAGTCATTATAAAAAGTACAAGTCATTATGATTGTTTTTGTGTGCTTTCCGTCAAGTCTGCACGATCAGTTCGATTCGAAGCTTTTTACGACTGCGAAACCGAACTAAATTTTTGATGATTGATCCTCATCTGGGTACCCGCTCACAGCAGTTTCTTTGGAAACGAACAGGCAGATGAGCTAGCTAAGGCTGGATCTGCTAAGGACGTCTCCACTGCCGTATCGGTGGACATGCCGTTTGGCACCCTAAGGAGCACCATTCAGAGCCATTTCCGGCAGAAAGCGGCGGACAGGTGGCGTAAGCTGAACACGTGCAGGGTGGCTAGAAGCATGTGGCCATGTTATAACGACAATAGAACGGCACAATTGATTAACAGGAATCGCAGGGACATCTCAAGGCTCGTAGCGGTTGTGACGGGGCACTGGGTAATAGGCAGACATGCAGGCAGGTTAGGTCTCAACCATAATGCATTCTGTAGGAGCTGCCGGGATCAGAGCAAGGAGGAGACAGTTTATCACTTCCTTTGCGAATGCCCGGCCTTGCACAACACGAGACACAAATTCTTAGGCAATAGTATCATAGGCGACCTCGCGGAGTTATCAGGTATAGGTCTGGGGGACCTTATTAGATACCTCAATGCGACGGGGTGGATCTAGTAACCATCCGTACCCGAGATCAGGATACGGCTTCCATAGGTAGTCACTGACGAGTGGAGTGGTTTTTCAAAACGGGATCTCAGAGATCCTACTTGAATGCTTGCGTGTAGCGGGCAGCCACGTATACCAACCAACCAACCAACAACAAGTCATTATAAAAAGTGCAAGTTTTCATAATAAGTGCAAGTCATAATAAAAAGTGCAACTCATTATAAAAAGTGCAAGTCATCATAAAAAGTGCAAGTCATTATAGAAAGTGCTATTAATCATAAAAAGTGCAAGTCATTATAAAAAGTGCAAGTCATAATAAAAAGTGCAACTAATCATAAAAAGTGCATGTCATTAAGAAAAGTGCAAGTCATCATAAAAAATGCAAGTCGTTATAAAAAGTGCAAGTCCTTATGAAAAGTGCAAGCCATTATAAAAACTGTACCTCATTATAAAAAGCAGAATCCTAAGCGCTCATACCAGCGTGTATGACGTATTAAAGTTGGGTTTTTTTATTTTATTATACTTTTTACACGCGACTTTGTCCGCAAAGAATAAGTAAAACCACACCTAATGTGTATGTTATCAGTTTCATAATTTCATATATGCCTAAAAAATTTACAACACCCCTGACCCCTCATAAAGTCATTGCCGAAATTGTTAATGTTCATAGTTATCATTTTCATAATGTCGTATTTCCATAAAAATGTTCGACCACCCTTGACCACCTAATAGCATCATTTCCAAAAACAAAAACCACCCTATATGTTATTCCTCGGATCTCAAAATATCTCTATGGCAAATTTCATTTGAATCGGTTCAACGGCCTAAGCGTGAAAAGGTAACAGACAGATAGACAGACAGAGTTACTTTCATATTTATTATACGGGCATCCTTATAAAATATTTTGAATAAAATATTTTGAATAAAATATTTTGAATAAAATATTTTGAATAAAATATTTTGAATAAAATATTTTGAATAAAATATTTTGAATAAAATATTTTGAATAAAATATTTTGAATAAAATATTTTGAATAAAATATTTTCAATAAAACTTTCAACTCTATGGGCACTGCTACACGTTCAATATATATTGTGATATTTGGATCGCGATACATTTTAATGGATTGATGGATCACGAGCGTATGCTACATGTTCAATATTTATCGCGTCAGTATTTACGGTATTTTTGTGCTGTGCGGATCATTTATTAAAAAAATGTCGCGAAAAACCAAAAAAAAAAATACTTTAGCCGACGAGTCCCACAACTCCGGCAATGCCTCCAAATTAAAAATGAAGTCTTTCAAAATATTTTTTTCGGTCGTTAATTCCGATTACACCGGCAGAACCCACTCGCTTTCGCTATCGTCTGCCATTACCCATTTAAAACAAACTTTACACAAATATAATAAACTTTTTCACTTTTTATTTGTTACACTTTTTGCACTGCGTCTTTTATTTTATTTGTTTTATTTCACTTCTTATTAACGTATCGCGATCTAATATCATGAAAATGCTACACGTTCAATATTTATCACGCGATGCGCGATCCCCGATCAGAATTTCATATTTTGGGCCATTCTGCGATATGGATCGCGATCCATCAATACTGCATGCTACACGTTCAATAAATATCGCGATACTGAATCGCGTTCAATATATATTAAACGTGTAGCTGTGCCCTATGATTATCATATTTTGTATCAAGTTAATTTTGTTTTTTACTTCCAAATAGTTGATGTATTTTCCTTCTTTTGTCTATATATTTTCGTTGCCATTAGACGAAGAGGATTTATTTATGGTTTGTGACCTGTTGACTGGAGGAGATTTAAGATATCATTTACAAAATAGAGTAAGTATATTTGAATTAAATGTATCTTTTATTGAGAAAAGCAAACAGAGTGAAACGACAGCATTAATGCTGTTGTGGCATTAGCACCAACGAAATATAAACACATAGACTTATTTACAAACTACGGCAAACAGCAGTTTTTCATCAAATATTTAATTTTAATTTATAATTGTGTAAATTCCATGGTGTTAGTGACTTTTGTATTGAAAGCAAGGCAGATTTACCAGGTACTCTCAGTAGCGCAGCTGTGTATTGAATTTTCCTTGGTGCGTGTTGAACTACTGTCAAAAGTTTATATACAAGCAACATAAAATGGTTTTTTTTTTCTTAAATCTCCCTTGTTAATGATGCTTCTTCTTCCTTGATTTTGATCAGCTCTACATTTTCTACCAACAATATACGTGTGCTTTTTGGTGTTGTTAATTGTTGTAATAGTGAGAGTACCGGTAAATCTGCTTTGATTGAAAGCAAATATTAATTTGCTTAGAGATTAAAAAATTGTTTTTGTTTTTCATACAATTTGTATGCTGAATAGAAACTCATACACACCCATTCCTTGCAAAATGTTTAAAATTTGTAGAAAAAACAGAAAGAAATAGAGCAAAGAAGATAAAACACAGTATATCTCTTGGTAATGTTGTTTTTGTTTTCACATAAATTTCACCCAGTGAATGGACCCTAATTAAATTTTATTTTAATAAACGTTTAACGAAAATGAAAAATGTTGCACAATTCGAATAGATAAAGTGAACTGTCTTAGGCCATCAAACCCTGCTCCAATTCCAGGAAAATTCTTTATTGCCGAATATCGTATTTTTGAGATTTCTTTTGATCTTGAATTTCTTATTTATTCTTTCCTTATTTCATTTTCAGGTGGAATTTTCCGAAAAAAGTGTTGCCTTATTAGTGTGTGAGCTCGGAAGTGCTTTAGATTATTTACAATCACAACGTGTTGTTCACAGGTGAGTTGAATTTATTACTTGGGGTGAGTGAGTGCGCTCGGAATTGTTTCACAATTCACAATATTTATATTCATAAAATGATTTGTCACCAAGTCAGCCCAGGGATGTGAAAACTGACGATTTCTCTTCAAACATAGCGATTGTAATATTAATTTGCAGCCCAAATTTTTTATTTGGCGTATTGACGATTTTTATTTTCTTTGGTAATTTGTTGTTTAATTCAAGAGCTATTGTTGTGTATTCATTATTACCAATTCAGCACTAGTAGCCTCATCGTCAGTAAATGGTTTAATTTAATGGTCAAATTTTAAAATTGTAGGATTTTCTAAAAAAAAAAAACATCATTTAGCTGAAAATATATATAAGGATAAAACGGACATTGAACACATCAATTGCATTTTGTATTAATTTCCCACATGGTTTTTATGATCGTACTGTGAATGTAACAGAATCAGTTGAATGTTTTCGTTTTTTAAGAAAAAAAAAACTTAACAATTTTAATTTAATTAACATGTATATGTATATGTGTTGTTTTTTACATGCTCAGAGATGTCAAACCGGATAATATTCTATTGGATGGAGATGGTAAGTTATTTTAGTATTTTTATAAAGAAAATATTTTTGAAAAATACAATTCAAAAAACTCTAGTTCTCTACCATATTTTGTTTTACTTATAACCAAAATAAAATACCATAATTTATGGTTGGAATAAACAACATATTATAATTTCTACATTAATTTAATATTAATTAATATAAAAACAGAAGCAGAGCTCAGATTTACTCGATTTTACTCGCGAGTGAAAAATACTCGCGAAGAAGAGTACTCGAAGATTACGAGTGTTACAAAAAGTTTACTCTCCACTCGTTTGTTTTAGGTGGGAGTACGCGCGAGTACTCCCTTCTAAAAAGTAAAAGTGGGAGTAAAAATCTTCGAAATAGAGTGAGAGTTTACTCTTAAGAGTAAAATCGAGTGGAAAAATAGAAACTGTTTGTCTTTGCTGACTTGTGTGTGCGCGTGGTTTGTGTGTACTCTTTCAGTCTTGCCATACAGTGCGCGTGTGTGGAGCAATTAATTGGTTTTATAAAAAAAGTTTTATTATATTTTTAAAAGTTTACTTATATTTTCTATATTATAATGAACAATAAAGACATAAATAATGAAACGCGAAAATATTTTCGTTATGACTTTGAAGGAAACAACACAATTTGTGAAATTAACAATTGTGGAAAAAAATTAAGTGAAAATTTTTTTTTTGTATGAGAAAGACTGAAAGAGTACTCGAGAACACTCGATATTTTTTTCACTCGCAGGAGTACTCGCGCTCGAATTCGAGCGAGTTTCACTCTCTACTCGAATTCGAGCGAAGATTTCGGAGCTCTGAACAAAAGTGCCTCTCAAAGCTGCTTTAATTATTAATCGCCCATTTTCTAAAAGAGGTATGATAGGAAGTGGCCGATTTCAAATTGTGCGACTTCAAGAAACATATTGTACTAAAAATTAACTGATTGATGATTTTTCTTTGGTTTGCTGCCAGCTTACTTGTATAGATTAGATTTGTTTTATTATAATTTTTTATCTTGGACCAGCACTCAGGGGATGACCCCTACATATGCAGTGCATTGCCCCGGAACTAGAAAGGAGGGTATTAAGGGGACAGATGAAGAAACATGAGAAGTTAGAGACTTTTTTAGCTATTTCAACCTTTTTACTTCGCTGGCTAATTTTTTGTTACAGGAGCGACGAAGGAGGGTGCTGTTTGTTACTTTGCTTTTAGTACTTGATCGTGTCAGTCGCTGCCAATTATGTTCAGTGACCAGTGCTTTGCCTTCATCACTGAAACAGGCTGACAACAACTAACACAATCGGGCACTAAAGCTGATCAGAGATTGGCAGCACTCTACCGTAGGTAGGGTGACTAGAATTGTATGGGGGGACCCAGATGGTAGTAGGACAAAGGAGGTCCTAACATTGAGTAGGCCAACAATACGGAGGTTGGTTTATTTAATAACAGGACATACAGAGTTAAGGACTCACCTGGAACGAATAGGAATCGTTGGCGATATAACATGCAGGGCCTGCCAGGAAGAGGACGAGACACTGGAGCACTACTTGTGCTACTGTCCAGCTTTTAGCCAAGTCAGAAGACAAACATTCAATCAAGAGATTATACAGGAGATGGAATTTCTTAGGGGCTCTAATTGGAAAGACTTAAGGAAGTACATTGAAGAAACTAGGTTCTTGACGTAATCAAACTCAGAGGTTTTCCATGGTATCGGTGGAGGCTTCCTACAGGGGAATGGGAACTCCTTATTATAGAGCGCACAACAGGCCTAATTCAGGGCGGATTGGGATGCTTATGCCCCTCTTTTTCAACCTAACCTAACCTAACCTAAAGCTGATCAGAAGAATTCAACACAATATTTCATGACTCAGCGCGGGTTTGAACTCAGGACCCTCCGTTTCATAGTCTCCTGTTCTACTACTCCGGCCAACAGCACCCACATGTTAATCAATATATTATTTTACACATTGTCTAACAGCACGATAACCCTAATAATTAAGAAATGGTTCGAGGGAGTAAAAACTCTGATCAAAGCCTCTATATTTGGCAAACAATTGTTAAAGTTAAATTTGTATTCGCTGACCTCACACACAAAAAAAAAATATTTGCAAATAATTCTGTTCATTCAGATTTAAATTTGGGTAACATATTGCAAAAACAATTTTCTAATGTTTACCATTTTCATCTTGTCAAAATAAACATACAACAAAAAGAAATGTTGTCATATGAGAAAATATTAAAGTGGAAAACTAAATGCTTACAAAAGTTTAGCATCAAATGTGACCGAGAGGAAATTCGTTGCATGGTTTTGTAACGTTGAATGTGTTGTTTGAATAGGTTAAATAAACAACAAGTGGGTGTTTGCACAAGAACTACAGAAATTCTTAGAAGTATTTATGTGTGTATGCATGGATGTGTGTATATTAAGGAAGTTCTCAATTTATGGCCTAATCAAGCTGAATAATATTTTTATATATATTTTTTTAGTGCATATTCAAGTATAAGTAGAACTAAGAATAATGTGTGATACTGATTTGTGCGTATCAATAACCAATAGTAATTGTGATATACGAGTAAAAATATTTATTTAGTGCTAGTAGAAAAATGTTTAAAAGAAATATTTTTTTAACAAAAATTTGCTATCATATAAAGAAAAATAAAACTGTTTACTGTCAAAAGAATATTAGTCTATAGTATAATTTCTTTCTATGTTGGTTGTACTTAATTCTGATTGATAACTGCTTGTGTATATACATGCAGGCATAGATATAGTTTTTGCCTAATGTAAATGGTAGTCATGGCCTTAGAAACGAGTTACGACAGTATATTTTGCCACACTTTTTTAACATCCTACTTTCTTACTACTTGACATACTCATTTTTTTATTATTAAAACTTATAACACTGTGGAACAAATTCAGGTTAGCAAAAGTTAGGTCGATTCTGAGAGTGTGGGGTAAAAATAGAGGCTAAATCGAAGGTCAATAAAAAGAAAATTCGAACTAACATAAACAAACGCCGCGCTACGGGTCTTCTAATTTAGCCTGTATTTTCACCCCTCACTCTCAGAATCGACCTAACTTTTGCTAACCTGAATTTGTTCCACAGTGTAATTATAATCTTTATTAAATACGACTATTAAGCAGTAATCGCTTTAGTGCTGTCATCTATTTATTATCCACAATACCGAAATAACAAATCAATCAAAAATTTATTTCCTTACGCACCATACAAATTCGTTGTATCGTACGTTATATTATTGTATTTCTATATATAAAAAAATTCAAAATCTCAACCAAGGCAGATTTACCAGGTACTCTCAGCAGCGCAGCTGTCTACTCAATTTTCCTTGGTACGTGTCGAACTACTGTCAAAAGTTTATTTACAAGCTTAAACCTGCCTTGTTAAACATGCTTCTTCTATCGTAATTTTGACATTAGCTCTACCAATTCTACCAACAAAATGCGTGTGGTTCTTTGTGTTTTTAATTGTTGTACTAGTGAGAGTACCTGGTAAATCTGGCTTGATCTCAACACAATATAGCCACTTCAACTAGGCATGGAAATTATAATTTGATGTCAAATAGTTGTTCAATTTTATACAATAAAGGCCCAATTCATAAAAAATATTTCATGCTTATAACATCGTTATTTGACATATTTCTATGGGATAATTGTCAAATAAGACGGTTATAAGCATGAAATATTTTTTATGAATTAGGCCTTAAGAATTTTGATTGAAATAATTTGAAAATTAAATTGAAATGAATCAAATATATCATTAATAATAATTTATTTTCTGGTATTAGTCATCGCACAAACAAAAGCTGTTTACAAATTAATCTAATTGCCTGTTCAACGATGTCGGAAACTATTAGTTAAAAGCACAAAAAAATATATAAAAATAAATAATATTTAAAAAAATATTTCTATCACAATCAAAATTAATCGCCCCTATTATGAATGACGACATCGACGCAGTATCAAGACGACAGCAAAAGAATGGTCGCTAGTCTACTCTTTTTCAACAGCAACTGACTACTATTAACATGTTCTATCAATATTATACGCCCTACAGAATACTAAGAAATTATGAAGAGTAATTAATTGTTATCGATAACTTGTAGACAGGTGATAATTTTTTACTGTCGACTTGATGCGACGTCGACGTCGCCATTCATAATAGGGGCTAATATTTCCAAAGCTGATCTCACAAAAAATATATAAAAAATGCAATGAAATAAAATATTTTAAAACTAACGTTTTTTAAAAATATTTTTTTTATGTATTGATACATTTTTGTTTTTGGAATTTGTCTACAACTTTAGACGAACCAAAAAACCTTGTAAATGGGGCAATAGCATAATTAGAATACAATTTTCTATGAAAATTAAAAGCATTAAAAAATTAAAGAAAAACAAAAACAATTCTACAGCGCATATGATGTTAATGCCAGCTTATGAATAGAACAATTACAAAATACTATTTTATAAACTGATATAAAATAATTTTCATAATATAATAAAATAAAGTTAAATGGAATTAAATGTTATAAAATAAAAAAAATTAAATTAATATCAAATAAAATAAAATGAAGCAAAACAACACAAGTTAAAGTAAAATCATATAAAACAATGTGAAATATCCCTGAAGGAAGCGTGGGGTCAAATGTATTCATGTCAATATTTTTGTCAGCAATTATGGTGTCTTTTTGGTGACACTGTCAACAAATTGTTTTTTTTGTTTGTTGCTTTTGATGTTGATAGGCAGAGAAAAGTGTTGACGGTTAAAATAAATCATCAAGCTGATGGCCTCAAAATCGGTGGGTAGCCGACGGCAATAGCTGTTATTGACCTCGGTGATACCGTCAATTGCAAGTCAGTACAATCTTACTATTGACATTTTCGCCATATGGTCACATAAGAACTACCTAGTCAGTATTGACGCAGTCTACTGGTAGATTTCGTAGGACAAGCCTGTGTTAAATGTCAAAAGTAGATAACATTAGTTAGGGTACAATTTGTCAGTAGTACTTACTGGTGACATCGTCAACAGAGAATCAGTAAAATTTTACTATTGACATTTCCTGCAGGGATATTACAATGCGTGTCTTTGTGTTAATTAAACAAAATGTAATGGTATGAAATTAAATTAAATTAAACCAAATAATTGTTTAATTTACAAGCCTTGTTTTATCGGTTAAAATTGCATTTGTAAAATATTTTGATTTTTAGAGATTTTGTTTGAAATTATTTTATCAACTATAAGTGTAAGCGATACAACAAGAGCCGTAAATTGAGCAAATATAAAGTAAATTACCATGAAATCAAATTATATTCCATTAAATCATAAATACGTCTTTATAATTCTAAAGTATCAATCAAAGGAAATATTATTATCAAGATTTTATTACAAGCAAGATTGTATGTACTGATGCTATACAAACTAAAAAAAAAAAAAGAAACACATATACTTCTGCATGAATACAAGTGCTTCGGAGAAGATACAGCAAAGTTTACATACAATATAAAATGATAGCAATCAACAGCCAGCCATCTTATATTTTACAGCAGAAAAAAGATTAGTTACAAATTAATTCGAAAATGAAAATTGGTTCACAAACGACCTTGAAGTATCATTCATTTAACAAAATCAACAGCATCGGGTATTCATTTTTTTGTAAAAATCTTAAAACACTGTTTTGGTAGTTTTGCGACTTAGTTGGTTTTCATGCACAGGCATAAGGATTCATCCACATTGCACAGCAGTTACAATCGTTTTATTAAAAGAAATTCTCGGGCAAATAATTTTAATTGAAAAATATTAAACATTTCTTTTCAGAAATATATCGCTCCTTTAATGCAACATTGTCATATGTCGAAAAGGAATTTTTTTAGTTATTTAAGCAAATCTGCTATTTTATACCATCTCGATATGTAAAAAAAAATTCAGTGATATAATTCCAGCTGAACCGAAGTTGAAGCAAAATATATTTTGTGCAGTTGTATCTGAAAGTGTACATTTTTAAAACTTTAATGCCATTTTTTTTAGTTTGATCTTTTTTTGAAATGTGATTACTTTGCAATAAACGAGCGATATAAATTCTCACTGAGCACTAGAAAGCTTAGAACTAGAAGGAAGCTAGTCTCCAGATTACGTTATTTACTAATTCCATAAATTTCTGCCCTAAATATTTTTAATTATTTGTTTGTTGCGAAAATTTGTCTGTATATAAAAAGAAAGCACCCGCTATAAATTGTTATTACATATGTATGTATGTATGTACTAATGCTTTCAGGCTCTTGTATTGTGAAGGATATACGAGTAGAGATGAAAGAAAATTTCTTCTCTGTCATTATTGTAAGTGTTTGAAAACGCTCACACACACATAAAAACTCACACTCCCTGATGGCCCTGATGGGATAAACTAGACATTTTTATTTGAAAAATAAGAAGATGTCTACGTATCAAATGTATATATATATATATATGTACATATGTATATATATATATTTATTCTAAATTTCCATAACGTTCTTATGAGCTTAAAAATTACTGTGTGAGTATGTTTTAAATATGACATTTTTATTTAACTTAATCTTGACACTTTGGTAAACGAGGCAATCGAGGGAGACATAAATCTTAGATGATGGTGGGCAAGTTGAATTAAAATTTATGTTTTCATTTTACAGTATGAAATAAGTGTCTTGTAATAGTCATACATGACGTATGAGTAACATTGAGATGGCAATAAAAATTAATCATACGCACAAATACAATCACCGAAAAAATTCCCAGTGAATGATTTCACGCTAAAATTGAATTCCCCTGATCGTGAATGATTTTTTTCCCGCAAGTTTTTTCACTTTTCCCTTTTTTTGGTGGGGAATAGAGAGTAGAAAATGTAAATATTTTCTATTATAATTCGAATATTCGAGTTTGCAAAACTTTATTTTAGTGCCAAGACCCGTTAATAAGACAAAAACTTATATTTTTTGCAACAAATCAATTGCCTTGCGTCTTTGTAAAACTTGTTGCTCCAATTTTAAACATTAACCCCGGAATTCATAAAATTTAAAATTAATTTGAAATCTATTTTAATCAAATTTTTTCATACAAAATTTTCTTAAAACAGATTTCAAATACATTTTATTTTTTCATGAATAAGAATATTGGATAAGAATATTTTTAAATAGTTTTTTTCGGTTTCCAAAATGTATCCAAATTATTTTATTACTATATATTTAGCCATACTTTTTTTAAATTGTTTTAAATTATTGCTTAAACTTAAAGTTTTCAACACAAATTCTTTCATTTTTCATGTTGTTTTCGGCTTTTTCTCTTTTTTTTGCATTCACTGAGAACTGATAGCGGGAACAATTTCTCACGGGAGATTCACGATACCATTTTTCCCTTCGAGTGGAATAAAAATTTCATGTGAACCAAAATTTCGCTTGTTATTCACGACAGGGATGAATAATAAAAGTTTAGCACAGAATGAAATAAAAAAAAAACTATTATTATCACGCCAAAAGTCGGAAACCATTATTCGACAGACGCAGAAAAAGAAAATGTTTAAGATCGAACGAAGGCCAGTTATGCAGATCATATTCACTCAGATGCAGCCATGAATTTATTTTTACAGACCTCTACTGATTCAATTGCACTGTGCAATTGATGCTGCAATCGTGTCAATGATGAAGTTTTCTGTATCCTCATCAAATCAATTTTTAACTATTTCAAATATCCAGCTTGGCATGTGATACATCTTCGCCGGTTTCGTTATTACAATACGTTTCATTTTTCTCTCTCTCTCAATTATTTTTTTATTTTCTTCACTCAAATGTGATGCAATTTTCATCTTAAGTTAAGCCTCTGCTTAAAATAACTTTTTTACTTCTTTGCTAGAACTTTTGCAACAATTAAAATTTAGATCTGAGGGCAAATTACGGTATTCGAAATTTGCATTTAAATTGTATGGAAATTTTGTTTAATATCGAATGAGGTAATTTGGTTGCTGTCTTAAAAGCGACTATGAAATTGACTGAGGAGCTTTTATCTTAAATTGAATTAAGATTCAAAGGCTAATTGTTCGAAATTTGTTTTTAAATCTCAGAAAGACATGACAAATATTCCAAGGCACAAAGGAAAGTCAACATCGGTATTTATTCAACTTACACAGCAGAGCAGAACAGCTGTTTTTGAAAGCCGCAACACTTTCATCATCAGTGCTCATGTGTATTGTGTTTGTCACCACTCATTAGGTGGCTTAGTTGAATGTGATAACAGTTCCTATTATCTAGTTTAAGTATATCTCTTAAATCTAACTTCTAAAACAGAAATAATCCTTAATTCCAACCTTGTTGCTATTACAATAATTCAATATACGAATACATCTTATAATTTGAAATTTAATTTCCTTAACTTTAGTTCATAGTTAGACACATTCGCGCATACATATATTTTTGTTTTTATTAAAACTCGCTTTTACTTCCACTCAGCAGAAATGAAAATTAACAAAATTGTTTCCATTATTACTGCAGGTCATGCACATTTGACTGATTTTAATATTGCAACAAGGCTGGCAAAGGATGGTCTCGCTTACAGCATGTCAGGCACAAAACCGTATATGGCACCGGAAGTTTTTATGTGTGCTCTGGATGAAGTTGGTAAGAGCTGAAAGGCAAAAAGCTAAAAATGTAATTAAATGAACATTCTACATGGAAAGTGAGTTAGTTATTCAATTCTAGTAAACAGCGAAATTAGCTGATATTTTAATTAACTTATAGACATGCACACAAATGCCAAAATGAAATGATATTCATTTAACTTCTTCATATTTTTAATTACAGCTGGTTATACATTTCCGGTCGATTGGTGGTCACTGGGTGTTGTAGCTTATGAAATGCGTGCCAACATTCGTCCGTTTGCAGTTCATTCAAATACAGCGTTGGTGGAAGTGAAACATATTTTAAATGCCCCTGTACATTATCCATGCTATTGGAGTCATAATTTTATCGATTTAATAACAAAGGTAATTTTCAATTCTTCATTCTTGTAACGAAATTTCCAAAAACAATTTCAAATATCATATGCCGTAATTTGACTCTTGTTCTGTATGTTCTAATGATGAATTTTAATTCATATATAATAAATTAGTTTTACATCCGATATTTTTAAGCTTTAAATGACAGAAATGTGTGAAACAATTTTCTTGCTTGAATCAACTCGATTTACAGAACAAGCAAAACAATTTCCAGATTCATATCAAAACTCTCATTGCCATTTTCGTAAATTTATATCAATGAGAAAACTACAGCCAGCAAAAACACAATGTAGAAGTGGATAAAACATGGCTGATTTCATCTGCTTTACAGTTGCTTGCAAAAAAATGCTCGTAGCATAATTATTGAATCGTTGTATAATTACAAAGACAATTAATTAATTTTAAAAAAATTGTAACCAATGCACGTCAGCGCTCGTCATTCACAGTCACGTTCCTGCCTTCATCGTCTTTGAAATAATCCACAACAAACAGGGCATTTTTCGGCAGTTCTTGCAATGCTTCTGGCTGATCTTCACACTAAATACGGCAATTTAATAGCAACATGTTAAAAAGAAAATAGCTGAGCAGCCAAAAATAGTGTTGCCAAAAAGAAAGTTGCCCAAAAATCTGTAGTTACTAGTTCAACAGTTAAAGCAAAAATAAAAGGTTGCTGTTTTATATGTAATTGCGTGGCAGAACAAAATCTTGTGAATAGGCGATAAATAAATAAATAAAAAAAAATCAATGAGTGTTCGATCTCACGGGCGATGTGTTAACACCTTTTTGTTTATTTATTTTATATTAAACCCACAAAAAACAAAGAGAATGCAAAGCAACAGACAAATGTACATACATACATTGTTATGTTTGTACATACGTTACATACGTTGCTGTCTTGCTATCTCATTTTTATATATGTACGTATAACCACGTCACTATTCTCTTTGCTATGCATAAGACAAAACCGAAGATCAACATAAAACACTTTTTTAATATTACTCCAAATTAATACTCCGAATTAAAACACTTAAATCTCCGCTCGCCGATATCAGATCGCCTTAATTTTTAGCCTAAACTCTTCGTTGAAACCCGCACTAGCGTTTTAATCCAAAAATTAATAAAATCGGCTATGAATTTCCGGAGAAAATCGCGTGGGAAAATTATATGAAAATCGCCCAATAATCACTTTCAATACCGACTGCCAAGCAACGAACAAACAAAATCTTACACTTACACTTGCGTATGTATTGAAACTGATAGTTTCCTGCCCTAGAGGCGCGCGTATAGATGTTAACACATCAAAAATATTTATATGTAATAAAATTTATTTGAGATATTGTCCCAATTGAGATTAAAAAAATACTTTATTTGTAGCGAGTTAAGCATGTCTAACACTCGTATGCTTACACAAACTCACAGAAGAATCAGTTTCCATTATCCATGTTGAATAACATTTTGTAGTTTTGCTGCAAGTATTCCCTGAATAGGTTTCTAAGCCTATTAATGTATTTTCCAAAAATGTTCTTAAAATCTACTGATGATTTCGCATAAGAGCTAATGCAGTACAAGCATATAGACATGCATAGACCGCAAACCATAAAGCAATTTAAAAAAAAAAAATATTATATCACAAATTTTAAATTATTTATGTTCTTTCCTCTAGCTATTATGTGTACATCCTGGTGGACGCATTAGCTCACAGCAGGAACTGCAACAAACTCCCCTGCTGCGCCATATGAACTTTAACGAAGTGGTCGAAAAGAAAATGAAACCTCCCTTTAAGCCACCCGAAGATCATTTGAATTGCGATCCCTGCCTAGAGCTGGAAGAAATGATTGTCGAAACCCGCCCTCTACACAAGAAAAAGAAACGTTTGGCCAAGCAACGTTCCGCACAACGTGACAGCGATTCGGAGACAGTACTTGTTAAAGAATTCATTGTGTATAATCGTTACAAAGAACTTAAACGGAAAGACATGGAAAAGAAAGAAAATGACTGGGAAAAGGAGTTGGAAGAAGCAATGGCCAATTCAGTTGTTAGTAGTTTGGCACCCATATTAGAAACGCCCATGCTGGAGGCTCTCAAAGCCTCGTCGTCCACGGCGGAGAGATGTTCTAGCGCTATGGGCACTAACACTGCTACAAACACTAACACTAAATACAGTTCAACAAGAACTTTGACTGCTTTGGGATCCACATTAAAAATGTGCTCGAAATGTCAACGACCCAGTACGAGAAAATCAAATACCAACGAGAGTTTAGAGTTCATAGATCGTACGCCTTCGCCTTAGCATCAATCAAGTGGGTCTACATAAAAGGGAACAATAGAATATTTTTAGAGCAAACAATTTAAAATAAAGTGAAATATGACAAAAAAAAAAATAAATCACAAAGGTTTCATAATAAAAACAGCGATGTATATTATATTGAAATGTACTACAAAATAATATGAGATTCTTCAATTAAAAATTAAGATATTCAGATACTTCCAAACTTTCACTTATTTCTATCATCTAGGTTGGTGGCTTGCCAGTTCCTCTACCAATTTTTTATGAAGTGGTAGTTTTTAACATGAGTTTTGCACAGTACATAAGACATGAATATTAAAAATTGATTGATTGTTTATAAGTCCTATAATTTATAGGCTATGAAGATTTGAAATTAACATTCTATTCTATTGTCTTACCATTAAATCATTTTTTTTTTCATTAACGAACAAAATTCACGATTCGCTTAATTTGTCTTGAGCAGTCTTTCTGAAACGATATGTTAACTAAACTTGAGACATTCAGTACCGAACCAAAATTATTTAATACTAAGCAAAATTGAAGAATGAAAGGAAACATGTACCAATTGGATAGACAACTATTGCAACAATGCGAATCATAACACATTTCTAGGGATGCCAAAATTAAATGTATACGCCACAAAACCGATTCTTGGTAGGAGAGCCAAGAAAAGTTCTGTTGAAAATATGCGATTTATACGATTAAATTTTTCGAGCTTCAAACAACTATTAATGCAAAGAAAAAAATTATAAAAAATATCGGGTTAAAATCTTTGAAAATGAGAACGCTATAAATTCGTACAGAGACTGGCTGGATCATTAATACATAAAAAGTATTTCTTGAAAATATCGCTACTTCTCAAATCCCACTTTTCTTAACTTTTTTCTTTTTAACTATCGATGTGTTGATAGCAGATTCTTGTCAGTGGCAACTTTTAATTTCCAACACTACAAATCGCCGCTTGTAAAAAAGAATTTATTCAACTTTTTGAGCACATAATAGTTGCTACACAATTTTAGTTACAATAATTTAAATAAAATATGTAAATATATCTGTATTAAAGCACATACTTTGTTTGTTCGTGGTTGAGTACGTCTTTATGCCTGCATTTCATTGGTACACCAATTCATCTGTAGACTTCCTATAACCTGATTACAGTAACAAACAAGTCTACTAATTATTGACGTACTTAAACGATAAACAACAGAGTATATCGAGCCATAACCGTAAAAAAAAGCTTATGGGACATGATAATTTGTATCAACTGCCAAAATATTAAAGTCGAATCAAATCCCGTTACGGAAATACAGGAAAAGAAATGTTAGTTGAAGTATATTCTTCCTTTGAATTTATAATTTTTTTAAATTTTTTGTAATTCCAAAAAGTGTAGGTTAAGCTAAATTTGTCAATGAAGCAGTTGAAGCTTGCTAAGGACAATAATTACCACTTTTAAAATAACTTGATTAAACTAACTGATTTTTCACGACATCAAGAATATCTTAAAATGTGTTAACCTCCACAAACATGAGCTGTTTTATAGAAATTTAATTAAATTTACGAACATTAAATATTACAGTGCACTACAATCCCATATATCCAATAATAAGACTCTATTTCAATATAAACCAAAGATAACTAAAAAATTCTTATCCTGTAAAATTTATCTTTTGTCGCTTAAGGTTTTTTTTTGTGGTTATGGGACGATATGTTTAATAAATTAACTCTGTACATATTTATTAAGAAAATATTTAATGTTTGATAACTATTTGTAAGTACACATATATATTTACAACTAAAAAAACTGTTTGTATGTATTTAATTTAATGTACATATCTATAAGTAACACAATACTTAAACAGAAAAGTAAAAAAACTACCTTTAACATTGTAAAAAAGAAAGAGTTTTATTAAGAATAAAAAAAATTAAATTATTTGAATATTTTACAAAAAAAAAAGTTTGGGTAAAAAATATAACAAGAAAAAATCGCAAAGGTACGAAATACTCCAGGCAGTTTTTCTATGCAACAATTTATATGTTAACACAATTTGACAATTTGTTTTAAAGAAATAATAGACCCTGCTAGTTTTTATGGTTCCCAAAGATATGAAACCTCGCCGATAATTGAACTTATGTACAATAAAGTTGTTTTAATGCTGCAAGTACGTATGTATATACTAAAAGAACTATATACATCACACACACTGTTTCGTATTATTATACAAAAAATCGCATGTCATCCATTTGAAAACTGCGTTCTCCTTTAATCATATATTTAATATATTCTCATCCAAGAATGCGAGAATATTCCTTTCGACAAAGATATTTTGACACACAAAGAAAATGAAGCAAATATATATTTTTAACTTCTAAATACAATACATACATATGTATATGCACAAAATATGTACATACACATACATATATATGGTATTATTAGGAAAATGCTTTGCAAAGTATCGGTGCACAGATAGCGAATGGGTAACTTGGACCACATGCCGGCCATTTCCTTATATCACAATTTTATTATATACTGTAAGGACATGCATTCATATAAGAAGTAGTTAGCAACTGACAGAACCGCAGAAAATTTAAATGTTAAGCTATTTATTCCAATGTTTCAATTAATTAACTTTTTTTATGACTCACCATATTATTAAGTTATAGCTTTCTATTCCTTCAACTTTGTTTTTATTTGTTTGGGTATCATTTTCTTTTCTTTTTCTTTTTTTTTGCTTTTGGCGCATTTTTACTTTCTCAGAAATTTGAATTATACTATTTTTCATGAACACTTTACACAATCAATATATAACACAACATATTTGCTTTCTATAAGATTTTAATTTGGCTAAATTAATTTTAAAATTTTTTTTCTATACCCATTTGACACTATTTTGACATTTTTACAATTGCACTACACATCATTATCATTAAAGATAATTTTTATAACATTTTGGCAATTTAAATAATTCTTTGAACTGTATTAAACGCAAACACTTAATGACAGTTGTATGTATGTATAACATATGCTTGCTAACCGTTGATACAGCCAAACATACTGATTAAGGAACTTGCCACTCTTGTATTTGTTGCCCTGGCAATACTCCATTTCATTTCTGACAAGCCTGGCATTACCTAAACATATAATAGTCTGGTAGCACAGTAATACATTTGTTTTGGCGCATTTTTACCGTTTTTTTCTTCATAAACATATATACATGCATATGTACATTTTATGTAATTACTTATGTATTTCCAAATCCTCGACTTTCGTAGACCAGCCATGTAATAAAATATGTGTACATACAAACATATAATGGCAGTTATTGCCAAAAGCCATATTACAGGTGCATATTTGTAGTGCCTCAAGAATTTTTATCTACTTTTGAAGCACTTTCACTTGTGTCTGCTCGACTGCATCAGCTTCAACTGTTGCAAATTTTAATCCACATTCACTTATTACCACCAGATATATGAATATATTGCATGAATTTAATATTTCAAATGCATTTATTTAAACAAGTTGCAACACAAAATTTGTTAAAAATTCAACAAAACTTTAAAGCACTTTTAACTGCAGATTAAACGCGGAGATACTAGCCGATAGAATTTTTTGCCGGCGTTTGCAGTGTAATATGAGGCGGCAATAGCTACACTGTTCGCACGGTAATGACATTTGCGTACCAGAAGGTAAACAAATATTACAAACGCTAGTAAAATCGTCATTTATGATATATTACATTATATTTTACTGATGATGTGTATTTGTGTAAAATATATTTGAAAGATAATTACATTGAAGCAATATATGTACATAAGATATAAAATAGAATGTAACTGTGACCAACGACTTCATCCTAGTGATTTTTAATTGTCAAGTGATTTCGTTTAGTTTCCATATTCTTGTGGAATTAAAAAATTGTCAATTTCAGCAGTTCAAATACAAGTTCGATCAGCATTTAAGGTAATTTCGTTTCAACTACTTGCGTTTGGCATTTTAAGCACACTACCAAACAAAATAAAATAACAATAAATTAAAAACAACTTTAATGTGACTTAATCGCTTACGGTTTGAGAAACGGAAAGAAGCTTTCAGCATGTTGCAAAAACCGCTGACGTTTTGATATTTTTCGATATGTTTGAGCATTGAACTGAAATGTTTTATCACAACAATAGAGAAAAGAAATAAGTCTTAAAAAATCTACAATTAAAAGAAAAACAATTTGTCACAACAAAAAGCAAATTTTTAAATAATGCGGTGAAAAAATTTTACATAATTTTTTTTAAATAAACACAAAACATAAATTTTGTAGTACACTACACAATTTCAAAACACCATTTTGGCGATGTGCGCGTTTGAAAACATGGAGTTAATCTTCAAGTCTAAAACTGACTCAGTAATAAGAAATTGGAAAACACAATTATTCTTCAAACAAATTTCAATATATTTCGTTTCGTGATTTTGCTGATTTACGTTTTCAATTCAAATTTCACAGGATTGTAATTTTCAATTTAAATTTGTTTTTATTTATTTTCATTGTATAAAAAGAAAGTTATTTTTTGTTTGTTAATTTTACTCGTTTTTGTTGTTGTTGTTTGCTTTAGTTTTTTTGTAATATATTTATTGTAAATTGCTGATAAAATTAAAAACAATAATGAGTAAAAATTTTAAAGAAAAGAAAATATAAATAAAAAAGTAAATTATATATTCAATAAAAAATATAAACAATTTAAATAAAAAAGTAAGAGTTAATTATTATTGTTGTTGTAACATACATTACAACATTATGTTTTTCTATTTTGTTCATAAACATTATTTCTTTGTTAGTTCATATTCATTTTTTTTTTGTTTTGCAAATTTTTTTCAACGTTTTGTTCATTTGTTGTTTTCTATTCTTTATATAAATATTTGTTGATGTTTAGTTAGAATACATTTCATATGTAGAAAAAGAAAATATTTATCGTGATAAAAGAGGGTAGAGAGAGATAAGATAGACCTTTTGATAGCACAGACACGCGACCTAGCCGACAGCTCAGCTGTCGGAAAAGCGTGTTGCACTATCCTGTTAATCTTTCCCCCTACTACTCCATAATGAAAAATTGTTTTAAGCAAATAAGTTACGATCATAAATGGTACAGGATATTTGGAGATCGCACGTGTTGACGATTGAGCAATATACATACATAAAATAGTTTAAAAAAAAGTTATTTTGAGCTAGAAAAAAATGAGGTAGAAAATTTCAATGAAGAACCAATATTAATGCCTTTCTTCTGGAAATTTCCAAGTCAGTGTGTAGTATTAAAATGAAAGTCAGATCTATATAACAAATGCATCAATAAAAAGCGAACTAAACACAGAGCGAGGTATTTAATTGCCATTAAATCAAATTAAAAAGTAATATTCTAATAGCCAATGATTTAAAAGTGAAGATTTAAATATTTATAAAAGCAGTATGTAAAGCAACACAATGAAAAAACAGAAATGATGAAACAACCGAGAGAAGAACCGCGTACCTACACAAGGCTAAACTATCAGTGTTTCATCATCCAGAGCTAAAACACACGATTCCAAATATCCAAACCAAAAGTACAGCCGTTTTAAAACAGCCCGCATCTCACACTATACCGTAGTGGTATCGACAGACTCAATACGTGCTGAGCTAGTATCACCGCCAGTAGCTGGATCTCCACCGCCGTTTAAGGCGCCACCAGCTCCAGCAGCTGCTGCATTGCTGTTCGTTTTGTCGTTGCGTTTAATCAATTCCACCTTTAAGTTGACAACTTTGGAAGGTTTGGTTGCGGCGTCATCTTCAGTTTTTAGTTCTTGTTGTTCCCCACTTTCGCCACCAACAACCACATCTCCAGCAGCGCCGTCACCAGCAGCATCTTCACCATTAGTGTTGGTGGAAGTTGCGGTTGTGGCGGCAGTTTCATTTTTATAATTACTGGGCGTGATAGTCAATGAAAGATCGTTTAAAGCTTCTAGCACTCTATTCATATCATCTTCAGAGCTGGGTTGGCCATTACGATGGCCGAAATGCAAATAACAACGACCGCATTGACCTTGAAAATTTATTTAAAATGATTATGTGTTTATGAAGTATTTATATGAAATGTAAAAGACTTTGGCGGCATAAAAATATTTGATTGTGTTATTCTTTACTTACCTTTCCAGGTAATGGCCATGGGATTGCATTGACGACTGCGCAGTTCACTCTTGAGATCCCTTATACGAACATCACGTGTAATGTTGCTTAGTTTCACTGAGAAATCACGCGTCATACGATTTCTGCGACTCTTTTGTTTTCTGTTGCCACCTTCACCAACCGTTTTGCGATCTTGACTTTTTGATTCCACACCGGAATGCTCGCCTTCGGACTAAAAATATATTTCAAAATAAGAAAATTACTTGACTATAAGAACAATCAAAGAAAAATCTGCCTTATAATATAACAAAAATTTCGTTATTAGCCTTCAGTGCTTGGATCCGATCCGTAAACCAAACTAACTACTTTAATGCACATTTTATAATTTATCTTTTTAAAAAGACATGAACTTTTCCCAGGCTAAATCACCGAAAGTCAATAACTCAAATCAATGAAGAGGAATGAACACAAAAATTATATATTTTCGAATGAAAATCGTTACTGAACAGCATCGACAATATTACTCACTCCAAGTCCTTCTTAAGCTACATAAGACTTTCAAATGTCTTTAGTACATAAACTGATTGTGTGACTCTTTCAACATATTAAGGCCCTGTTGTTTTAAGTTGTTTTATTCGCACACTTTGAGTTCATTTTTCTCATTTAAAATATAGGATCTTGCTTTTACAGACTGGCAGTGCAACTAGTCTGGCTTTTATTCTTCCTTAATCGGTCTATAAAAGATTGTAGACCATTGTGCAATATAACAATCCATATAGCAGGAGCTGTTATATTTTGAATGATCATATTTATATTCCGTCGGTGGGGCATACTGAAGCGATATTAAATAATTCACTCCACAAGTATAGCCGCGGAACAATTCGAAATTTAGTGCCTGTGCAAATATGTTGCCAGCTATCATTCGATCGAATATATAAATGCGACATCGTTGAACAGGTAGTTAATATATATTTTTACAATATAAAAAAGAAAATCTGGCTTTAAGTAAAATTTTATATATTGGCATTCGTCAATTTGCATATTAATGGAAAATAACTCAATTTTGCGTTTTTTCTTTTAATAAAAATGTGGTCGTGGAAATGCACGGAAACTTACCTTCGTTGGACGTCTTCTGCGATTAATGAAACGTCTTCTTTGTTGATTACGTCTCTGTTGTTGACCATGATTTTCGCCACCTTGTTGTTGGTCGGCATTATTTTGAGAGACAGGGCGACGTTGGAAACGACGAAAACCAAAGCGACGACGTTGAGGGAAACGACGTCGATTATTGCGCGGATTCTGTTCAACATCTGTGTCTTCTTCTTTGAGGACAATGACCTTGCCGGCCTTTTCCTGAGCTTCTTTGAGTACTTGAATTACGGGTACGATTTTAAGACGACGTTCTGAGAGTAATTCCCAAAATATGCCAGCTGGACGGGGCAAACGTTTGTCTACGCGTATTACCTGAGTGGGCGTAATAATCAAATCGACGGGGGTATCGTATTTTTGGAATAAATTGGTTGGAAGACTGTCAACCACCTGGGAATCATGGACCATCGTAGCAATGACGGTTTTATTGGTTATCGATCCAATTTCGCAAAGCAGACCTATAGCTAAGTCATTGAAACCATTTCCGCGACCAATGCGATAACCATCGCGAGATACAACAACTGAGCCAATTACAACCATGTCCAATTCAACTTTGTCTTCCAAAGCTAGTATATAAAATCAGAATTAACACAAAAACAAACGAAGTATTGATTTACACTATAAAACTTACAAATCTCAGTGCGATGTTTTTCAACATTCTGAACATTAAGAATTTCGGTTTTTTGTTCCACTGTAGCATCAGCCGGTACATCGACTTTCAAATACAAAGCCTTCGATTCGCGAGTAGCAGGCAAATATAAATTCTTGCCAGCCAGCAAAGTTTGGAATTTAGCAGCATATAAGGGCCGGTCAATTAAAACTTTTATATTGTCTAATTGAAGTGAGAAGAAAACTTATGTAAATTTTTGCCAATTTTAATTACTTTCAAATATTAACTTACTGGCTTTTTTAAATTCTTCAGTTTCAGCCAATAGTTCACCGGCCTTGTCACTGTCTACAAAACCAGGTATGCGATTGAAGATGGCAACAAAACGTACGCCGAATTTATTTTCTCTCACTTTCTTCCAAGTCTCAACGCGTAAGGAGCGTTTGGTTGGCTCAACAGCTTGAGCTGTAAATAAAAATGGAAATAATTTCTGTTAATAAATCAATTGCTTAATAGGTTTTATTTATTTCAAACAAAAAACTGGGTGTCGGTATCGCATTTGTGGGGCTAACAGAGGCGGACATTTATCTGATATTCGCCCCTATTATGAATAGCGACGTCGACGTCACATCAACCCGACAGTAAAAAATTATCCTTGACAATTTCTTAGCATTCTCTAGGGCATATAATATCGATAGAACATGTCAATAGTAGTCACTTGCTGCCGACAAAGAGTGAACAAGCGACAATTTTTTACTGCCGTCTTGATACGGCGTCGATGTTGTCATTCATAATAGGGGCTATTGTATCCCATATTTAATTGCCGACATTAAGTAAAACATTTATCAATAGAAGACCCATTCTCTTTCATTTAATCAAAATTTATACAAAGTGGTATACCTTCCCGGCGGACACCCTGTACATAAATGGAGTATGTAGTATATACATGCATTCACAAGTAGGTAT
Source organism: Linnaemya tessellans (assembly GCA_951800035.1). Lineage (NCBI taxonomy): Eukaryota > Metazoa > Arthropoda > Insecta > Diptera > Tachinidae > Linnaemya > Linnaemya tessellans. Next base: position 136,183,209 of record OX637532.1, read on the forward strand.
GTATGTATGTATGTACCTATGTAACATGTTGCTGCAGTAGGGAATAAAAAATTTCATAACTAGTTTGAATGAACGTGAGTTTTTTTTCCATCAAACAATTAAAAATTATTAAGTACTTTTATAATAAAAAATAGAATATCTCGCATACTATGGTTGTTTAAACAATTATGCATTCATAAGTACATACTTACTTTTGTGTGAATGTATGCATGCTTACTTCAAAGACGTTTCCTGTAGCAGATTAATATTTAGAAAAAAAAAAACACATTCGGCGTAAACATCTGTGCCTTACACAATCAAGCATAACATTTTCTAAACTTTATACATACAATCAATGACTTAATGTATGGACTCCTTTCTGGCTATCAACAGATATCATACAAGATATTAATTGAAACTAGAAATTTAAGGTTTAAATGTATGTATATTTAAGAAAAACGGTGACCTCAAAAACAGTAAAATATTTCATTTATTTATTTATATCATAAAAAGAAAATATACACGTATTGACGATGTATTTAATACTAATTAATTATATTTTATTATTTGAACAAATGTAATGAATTATAGGTGCTTCTAGTTTTAGGAATATACTAATTATAGATACTGTAATCAATAAAAATATTTTCCATAATTTTTCTTCTTAAATAATGAAGCAATAGTTTTGTAAGTAACTTTACTTGCATGTACAAAAATTCCTATTAATTAACGAAAAGCAAACAGACTTGAAAAACAGCGAATGAAGAAAGGTAAAAAAATATATTCAATTTAATTTTCGAATTGTATTTTTGTACACCAACTTACACACATGGTGTAAAGTTTTAATTTTGTTTACATGATGGGATTTTCCGCTTTTAAAAAATAGCGAAAATGAAAGAGAATTGTGGGACTCACCTTTACTCTCACCAAAAGAAAATAGGAATTCTACAGCAAAAATGCATCGCGTAGACGTTCACTAACATGTACATTTTCATATGTATGTACATATGTACATAGTTTGATGACCTTGCTTTATAAATCTTCTTTATTTAAATGTACAAGTATATATGCGTATACATATGTACCTAATAGAGAACTGCACGTATGCCGATTTTTGGAACTCTAAGTACAAAAAGTGAAAGCTGTTTTGATATTATGCATAAGCATTGTTTCTATACGCAAAGCCCGAAAAGACGTTTAATAAAACGCACAAGAGAGAGAACACAGCAAATATTCAGAATATTGTCCGTACTGACAGTGATAGTGCAATTTGGCGGTCTTTGCTTTTATAGGTAGAAATTTCATATAACAAAAAAACAATTGAAATACAATTTAAGTTTGAATTCACAATACACACAAATTGTATTTTACTTATGTTCTTTGATACACACTAAATATCTATCTACGTTCATGCATACATATTCTAATTTCTGTTTTTCCGCTGATACATTTTCGACAATTTTATTTTTTTTTTGCTTTTCTTTAGTTGGTAGTAGTTGAGAAAGTTAACGGCGACGTAAGCGTCAATAATTGTTTAAAGAACGAACAAAATAAACAGAGATCAGAAGAGAAGTTAAAAAAAGAATAAGATGACAAAAATGTGAAAAAATTAAACATTTTAGATTCAGTCGAGGTGTTTAAATTTTTTTACGGAAGCTAATAAATATTATAACTGTAGTTTTTAAATAACTGGTTTGTGTACACCAAAATATGTATTTAGTTTGGTGGAGAATATGTATGTAGTCACGCACATACATACATATGTACATGTTAAAAAACCAAAAATATTTTGTATATAACGAATAATTTTTCAAGGTGTATTAGATGTATGTATGTACTCCATTTTAAATATGGTAATAATTTTAAGGCATACAAATTTCAAATTTTCTGTATGTATAGTAATTCAAAAATAAAATCATAATTTTTATTAAATAAGTAGTTCATTTTTATTTGTTACATGTATACGTGCGTTCTTATATAGTATGTATATTGCTTTACTGAACGCTAAATAAACTTGTGATGTATTTCATTTTATTTGTGTACATATGTACATACATTCAAACTTTGCTCTGTCTACTTAAAAAATTTCAAAATAACAAGTTTATGAACAAAAAAACAATTCAAAGAAATTTCTAATAGAGATAATGAACAGAACAGTCAGTCATTGCATACAATTTATTTAAAAAGCAAATAACAAACATCATTGGAATTTTCAAACATTTGAGTTACAAATGCATAAAACAAAATAAATGAAAATTGGCGGTATACGAGTAGAAAATAAATAAAAGAAGAAAAAAGCTCAAGCAATGTACAAAAACTAAAAAGGAAAATGAAAAAGCGCATAAACCAAGCACGCGCTAAATAATATTGATCAAGTCAATTATAAAATGCGCGTTTTCATGGTTATGGTGTGATTGAAAATGTAATACTATAAACGAGGGAAGCCCAATATGTCTTTTGATGATAGGGTGTCATGGACTCTTCAGAATTTTTCACACAGCAGATTTTTAACCTAATATTCAGCAAGTTAAAGTATGTATGCTAGACTTCCAAAACTTTGAATGCGATCGATAATGTTTATGTATACCACAAATAAAAATCTTTACTGTCACTTTTTGGCACACACACCACCACACAAAACCAACTTGGCCGCTGATTATCGCTCAATCGAAAAACTTTTCTGACAAAAATATAATGGTCATACAACATAGCAAGGGAAATTTATGCAATACTCGCCAATCATGTTCGAAAATTTATACCTAACATCGAGAGGTAGGAGAATTGCTACATAAAAATATTTTCTGACTGACAGCGCATAACTGCATATATGTATGTCCATAAGTATGTATGTTTGTGTATATGTATTACTAGTGATGACTGACTAGTTGAATTGTGGAGCTTTTGTATATAAGTAGTATATTTGTATGTATGTATGTACGACTACATATATGAGAATGTACAAATTTGTTGGCATACGCCAGCGATGAGCGCATCAACATCTATTATCATCAAACACATTTCTAATCTTTGAACCCCTTCACCGTTTCGTGTAGAATATATTTTTGCTGTTTCTTTATTTTTAAATGCTGGAAGATATGATTAGAGCAAAAAAAAAAAAAAAAAAAAAACTAAGCCAAAATAGAAAACGATTACAGTGTGAAATTAATTTTCAAATTCTTTGCAAAAATTTTTGTACAAAAGCGCAACAGATTGACAAAAAAAAACAAACAAAGAAAAGAAAAATTTAAACAAAAAGTGCAAAGTGAAATAACAGTTCACACATTAAATCGCAGATAGTCATAACTCAAAATTGAAAAGCTTTTTAGAAAATCAGTTCTTATACACCGTTATACTATTTACTTACAACATGTTTGTAGTTTCACTACATAATTTCGTAATATATAGAATAAGACAATTGTTTTAAGACAACTTTTGTGGGATTAAGAAGTTACGAAAAGTCAATTTGGAGTTGCGACTGTTTATAAGTTAATGGTGCAATCTGTACATATGTATGTACATCTGTATATACTTATTAGAACTGTTTACTTAATGCCGTGGTTGTTGTTATTGCAGTAATGGAATAAACAAAATAAATTTAAAATTACAAATATATATGATGAATCATTAGTGAATAACAGACTCTAATCAAATATTTCTTCTAGTGTATATATGCACACACAAATACATACATACATTTGCACATACAATATACTTACGTATGTGTCTATTTAAAATACTGAAATAAAGCCAATGGAAAATAAATACATAGTATGTATGTATTTAGATTTATTTAAAAAAAATGCAATGAATTTGCATTATTAATGTTTAATTGTATTATTCGTTAACTATTTTAATGAACTAGCGGTCTAGAATCTGTGGTTTAGAAAAAGCTTTTCAAATAGTTCTTATCAAACAAAAGAATTATATGTACATTAATCCATACGTAAATTAATATTTGACATACATACATACATATGGATGTGCATATATTGCTTGCCATAAGTACCAGAAGGTTAACAAACTCCTATACCGTTGCAGTAATACATGCCCAATTGAAAATGGCGTATAAAATATCATTCCCTTTCGCTCAATATTTGAATTATATAAGCATTATTTTCCATATTTCATGTTTAATCAAGCTCACTTAGGTCTTCGCAAGTGGGCTGGAACCTGTTAACCGACTCTAACTCCTAGTAGCATCCTATACCTATGGACTTTGATCGAAATCGAAACTGCGGCCTCCGTTCTAATATGAGAGCATCGCTGCCAATCAGTCACATCGGCACCCCATCATCGTTATTATTTTATATTATAAAGATTTCTTTAAAAATAGCTACAACATCACAACTATTTTCAACATTAAATTATTTATTAAACGATATATTACGGTTTTATTAAAAGTTTCAAACACGTAAAAATATTATTACATATCAAACTTGTTACATTTTAGGCTTATTTTTAATTTGGTAAGGTGACAACAGAGTTTGTAAAAATTTTTTTATGTACATACTATGTATGTATGTATGCATATTGAAGGTTGAAAAGCATGCTAATGGCTTTTTATTTGTTTCCATAATAGAATACATAGCATGTAAATAAAATTTATATGATTTGCTTATATTTATTTGCAGCTATTATTTACTGCTTATTATCAATTCATAATTTTGTTTGCCATTCACCTGTTGAATTCTTCATGCCGAGCTTAACCTGAAATTGCTCTTAAATACACATTCAGGTTAAAAATTAATGTAACATTATTTTTCTTATTCTGTTTTAGCTGCAAACAACAATTTTTGATAAGAAACAAGTTGAGTGTGTGCGATACAAATATAAGTATTCATTTTGAAATTCCCCAAGGTAATAACAAATTTAATTAATTACCAAATAGATAAGAAAAAATATTACATACATAATATAAAGATATATGTACATATACATAGTTGCAGGCAAAATGTAAATTACATCTAATATGTCTAACCTAAAACTATCCTGAGTTTGATGTATTTAATGCCAATACAAAATGAAATAATTAAAAAAAAGAAGACTTAATTATTAATATAAAAAATTATATTAAATTTTATGCTTAAATTCTTTTTTATGTAAGGAAAATTTTGATTAATTTTATGTGTTCATTATTCCTCCAGGTCGTTTTTTTACTTTTTCAGAAAAATGTGTAAGTTTAAAAAAAAAAAAAAGATCGAGTGACTAGAAATTATTAAATACTTGATATACATATATGTATACATATATAGATGTTCCTTTGGCAAAAAATTGGATTTTGCGAAATATATTTTTTCTTATTCTACGTGGTAATAAAAATTATAAGCCACCATCAAAAAATTGGAAATTTATATGATAGGTAGGTATTAGGTTAATTAGACAATAAAATAAAGTTCAACTATCAAAATCATAAGTCGATAGTTTGTTAAGAATTAAACATCTCAGAAAAATATTGATACTTTCATATACTTATGTACATATTTATGTTTGTATACATATGTATATTGGAAAAGAATTGAAAACAATAAAAGGGAAGAGTGAATGAAAATTTTTCAATAATAATAAAATTCTCTGAACGAAAATTTGAAATATGTACATACATATGTATGTGTATATGTAACCATAAATATATGCATGTGCATACATACATAAAGATGCATGCACTTGAAAACAAGATTCTAAAAAAGTCATCGAAAAACAATCGCTTAAGCTAAACCATTTCAAAAAACAAAACCCATATGCATACATAATGTACCTACACACATCCATACATACACTGCTTTGAGTCAGGATAGCACAATAAACTTTTCCTATTTTCATAACGCATCTTTCCCATTACCGCTATACCTGCTAACTAAATACATAGTAATAAACTTAAGGCTTGTTGACTCTTATCAAAATGTCTTTTTCGTAAAAATATGGCATTTCCACTTGTGACCTTCGGTATGTATGTATGTATGTAAGTACATACATCGACGATAACAGTACTTGTTAAAGTGTGCACATATTTTCACTAACTTTTAGAAGCTTCCTAGAATTACCTATTTTAATTTAAACCTTTTGTTGACTTATAAATATGAGCTACCTTGAATTATAAGAAAATATAACGGTTACTTAATCGAAAATATGCCGCTATTATTTAGTGCACTCACAATTTAATGACACATTAGGCCAATTCCATACATATAAGTATATATATATATATATATATATATATATATATATATATAATTAAATATAGGTATAAACAGACATTATGCTACAGATAAAAACAATATTAGAAAATGTTAAATGATAAAAGCCAATTTCAAATAATTAAAAAATAATTCAGTCATTTGAGAAAATATATTGAAATATGTATTTAAAAGCCAATCCACAAACATTGGATTTTGGAAAATCGAAGTTTACGACGTGCGTAACTTGGAGCAAGAGATTACAGCGAAATGTAGAATTACCGATACTCCACTTTTGCCTTTGATTCAAACACTACCCATACATGTATATGTACGGAATTAATAACTTGCAATCCACAATAATGGGTTTCCTTACATCAACTTTTTGACTAACATAACCCAAAAATTAAGGGAGTAAAATCAAGTAATGAACCAAGATTGATTTTTCTGCATTTGGTGGTTGAATGACAGATAGTTTGTATGTATATACATAAATGGGTGTAAATGTTATTGGGCAAGAAATAAAAAAAATAGAAATTATTGAATTTTGTTAATGCGTCATATACACACAATCACACCTTAATTTATTTTTTTTTATATGTGTATGCTCATGCATATGGGCATGTAAATACTCATTTAAACAGACCAATATCGACGCACTTAACACAAAATAGTAATAACAGAAGGAAAAATTGAAATTAACTGTATATTTTTCTTTTTGTATATACACAAGTTCCCGACTTACTAGTAGATGAGACTTCTTGAGTTGCGTTGCCGCCATTCTTAGTGGCTGCGGCCTCCTCAGTAGCAGCGGCAGGAGATTGATTGGAGATTTGGGTTTCCATATCTTTTTTTTTTTGTTCCGTTCCAAAAGAAATTCTGTTCAATTTAATGTCTTTCTTTATATTTTCAAACTTCTTTTAAACGTTTCTCTATTTAAGCATTAATAAGGAAAACCTTTTCTAGTTTTTGACAATTTTTTCTGCACTGTATTCCAGTTTCCTTCTGATTTATTTTTCGGCAAAACCACGTTTTTCCGTTCGTTGGAGTTCTTCTCTGATCGGCGGCACAAGCACTACTTTGGTAATTCGTTTGGTAGTCGTTTGTGTACCTTTTTGTTCTTTTCTTACCCCCAGCCAAGGCAGATTTACCAGGTACTCTTACTAGTACAACAATGAAACAACACCAAAAACCACACGTATTTTGTTGGTAGAAAATGAAGAGCTAATGTCAAAATCAAGGAAGAAGAAGCATCATTAACAAGGAAGATTTAAGAAAAAAAAACATTTTATGTGGCTTGTATATAAACTTTTGACAGTAGCTCAACAAATTTCAATATACACCTGCGGTACTGAGAGTACCTGGTAAATCTGCCTTGCCCCCAGCCGGCTTTTATACTTAAACGACTACGTATATCTCTTTCTAACTTCTACCTTAATACACCAAAAACACAATTAGAATCGAACTACTCAACTCTTTTAATATATTTCAAGATTTTTTGTTGTTCTTTTCTATTTTCTTGAAAAAATTGTAGAAAAATTTTTTTCATGACAACTGCTTACAATTAAAATTGTTTATATTTTTAACCTACTTTGTTAATGCTGTTTACAAAGGAGTGGATTTATATTTCATTTCTTGTTTTTGTTGAAAAAAATTTACGTCAGCCACAGAAATAGAATGAATATTTTTTATTATGTATGTATACACACACATCTGCTTTAAGCTTTTTCTGTGTTGGAAAAATAAGTATTTTTTCTAATGCAAATATATTCGCTATTTTTATCGTCATCTGAAATGCAGAAGACAGATATGCATACATAATCTCTACAATATGATATATGTACATATGCCACCTACAAAGTAAAATAACACTAACATCAATTGTATTGTATGTAATTTGATTCAACTTTTTGTGAATACTGATATATGTATTACCAGCGAATATCTGTTGGTCAGCAGCACCTTAACAGAATTTTTTGGACTTTAGCCAACATCCCTCGTATTTAGTGTTTTTAATACTCATGAAGAAGAGAGATAGTCATATTATCAGTGTTTACTATTTGACACAGGCTGTTCCTACAAAATTAATATATTAAATCAAGGAGAATTCGCCTTGATATTAAATATTCAAAAGGATAAAACAAAACAAAAAATGTCACATATATTTTATATCTTATTATGTATATCGTTTTGAATAGTATTAAATTGCTGCCATATAGATTTACTTAATCAGCAGATGAGCACAGGGTAGCACAAATTCACTTTATTTGTGCTTATACATTAACGGCTTTTAAATTTAAAATGCATAATACATATTTTCATATGACACATATTCAAATGTAGTCCATATATAATTTAATCAATAATGTTTTCAGTTCTTTGAATGAATTGAGAACTAGATATTTTCCATGGTATAATGAAATTGTAATATATTTTGTCTCCTTCAAATTCCGTTGCAAGTATTTTGTTCTTAATAAACGATTGCAAACATTATGCTGTCTTTTAATAGCACACTAATGCTTCAGGTTGTATATATACATATGTACATATGTATATGTATGTATATCTATTTGCTAATATATATATATATATATATATATATATATATATATATATATATATATATATATATATATATATATATATATATACATATATAACATATTACATGAATATATGCTGAAATATGAATACCCAGTGACCTTGTCCAGAGAGAAAACCACTGACCAAACAAATCGCGAAATACCTATAGACCTACTTGCAAACACACATTTGTACAAATGTACATGCTGTGGTTATAACGAATATTTATTATTTTAAATATTTATTACTTTGTAATATGAGGATATACCTACTTCATTAGAGTACGTAATCTTCAGACGTGTCGTAAATTTATTTTGCTTTGAATTGTGAGTCATTTTAAATAAAAGTAAGTGCATTATTATCAAATTCAAGTTAAAAAAGCAACGTATGCCTCGATAGACTAGAGAGTAATATGCTAGCCTATTAGTGTGGAGATCGTGGGTTCTATTCCTGCCTTACAGTCTGTACTGTTTCTTTATAACGAGTGAAGGAGTTGTGATTTGAAATGTTATTTGTAGTGTTTAATAAAAAACTCAAATATTACTCAAAACTTAGTGGAGTGTAGAGTGAAGCTTTTTTTATTCGAATTTACGGCTCTAGTTTAATTTTTATACAGAAAGACATGTGATTCTGGATATAACTGAAGAATGAAATACCAGCATGCAGAATATATACTACTTTAGAATTTGTTTTCAAAACCAATGTTTTTGATTCTCATGACAAATCTTTCCTGCTGGCTTAAGTAATTAACGCTAAGACTACGAAGCCTAAGATTCCGGTTGCAACTCCGCACTCTTTCAACGGCACACTTTACTTAAGCAAAAATAATTAGGCTACAATAAATATCTGTAACTTATCATCTGCCTATTCAATACTATATCCTCCTTTCTAGTTCCGGCAGAATGTACTGGGTATATAGGGCTCATTCCCTAAGTGCTGCTTCTACAAAAATCAGATATTTATGTAAGTATTTTGAAGTGAACCTTTTATTGCTATATTAAATTCAATTATTGGAAAATCACTTTTTTTTAATTCAGAAAGACATGATAACAGAACAGGAGGGGTGTTTTCGAAAGCCGCTACACTGAGTTACTTAAAATAATGGCAACTTTTCTTTTAAATTTTGTGCGCAAGTTAATATTTTCGATATAATTTTTCCTTTGCGATAAATCTATTTATCTTTAGTATATGGCCTAATTTTATGGCCCCCTTTTGCAAACAAGTTTGGACACAATCGTTTCTTAAATACTCTCTATATCTTAAATACTGAAATTTCAATTAATGAAAACACTTGTGTTGACTTAATTTTTTAAGGTGATAAATACGATTAAAATGCTACTACTCATGGAGAGGAAAGGAGCTTTAAGATCAAAAAGAAAAATACAAAATACCTAAGAATAAGTAATATCAAATATGTTCTTAATAATATAATTTTACAAATAATAAAAATAAGATTAATTTCATTATCAATAAAATGAAAATGTCATCAACTTTAAGAGTTTCATGCTCAATTAATAAAAAGAAAAATAATGAATATATGAAGAGCGTATTTTTACTTTTGCATTGTCCCTTTTCATTTTTATTAAAAGTAATAGTATATTGTTATTATCATCAACACTTGATGTTGATTATTTATTTACTTGGCCACCTATTGTTAGCTTTAGATTGAGGGAATACCTGTGGCAAAATACTTTTTTAATATGTATTTCTTTTTTGTGTTGCTGCTGTTGACACACGTCTGTTGCAATTGTTTTCTCTTTATTCATGTCTGGGTTGCACATACTCATACTTATCCATCCGTCCATACGTATTTGTCACTCTTTCTATATCACATACATTTTTTTTCTACTCTTTTTCTATATTGTATTATTGATCTTTTATCAAATGTTGTAGTTGATGTTTTTTCCCTGAGTGATTGATGCAACAATAGATCTAAATAAACACTGAAGTATTCTTGTAAATAAGTGTAATTAATAACAAACTTGTGGGGAAATAAATATATGACACCGAACGAAGATCGTTTGAAATTGAGTAATTGAGTCGTACAAAATTGAGAAATTAATAGATGTTGTAAGAGCAGTAAGTTTTTAATAGTTCACTCAAAATATAGAGCGAATAAGTTTCTGCTTTGTTGGTGTTAAACTCCCCAGTAAAAACTTTTCTTACTTATTATGCAAAACAGTAGGCAGGATTCAAGTGGGAATCACTAACATCTTGACTCTATAGGAACTAACTTTTGTTAATAAGAAACTATTACAGATCTACTTATATTTTGAAGGCAATTAAATAGCTATTATTGCTCTCATCTATAATTAAAAATTCCCCTCTATTCTTTAACTATGTAAAGACGTGAAATCAAGACGTGACGTTAATATCAGAAATAGGACGCTTATTCACTCTTTGTAGACAACAATTAAGTAATTCTGACAGCGTGTAACTACTCTCTAAGGGTTTGAGTTTAGCAAATCTGTGAAAAATAGTCAATTGCTGAAGAAACGGAGTACAAAAGTGTCCTTTTTTTGGATATTGTGTTGACGTGGTGTGGAGAAATAGTTACAGAATAAGAGGCATTATTTATGCAATAATAAAATAAGGCGTGTTTTTTTAGAGTGTCACAACACCAGAGCAACGCGTGCAAATTGTTAAAATTTTTAATAAAAATAATTGTTCTATTCGTCAAACTCACCCTGCACTTCTGCATTTTATGGCGTACATAATGGTCCTTCAGAGCTGCTAATTCGAAGAACACTAGATTGTTTTCGGACCACATTTACTGTTACTGATAATTTGCATCCCGTGAGACGCCGAACAATGCGCACTGAAGAAGCTGCAGCCGCTGTTCAGGAACGCATTGAAGATGATCCTAATCAATCAATTCGTCGTTTTTCAGTTGTGGAACATTGATGTTCCAGATTGAGCCTTCTACGCCCCAGCCATGGCGGCCACATGGCAGAAATCATATTTAAACATTAATTTCATAAAATTTTCTTTCCAATAAAGCCCGTTTCATTGATAGTACCTAAAAATACATTTCTTTGTTTTATTATGATTTAGACTTGTGCCACTCTATAAAAACACCCTATATACATATGTATCACATTTATTTTTTTTATCAAGACCATGTTTGCTGCAAAGAGGTATATAAGCTGTAGAATTTACTTCTTGTGTTGTCCTTCCTAAGGATTACTCTCCGAAATAAGACAATGTTAAAGCAGAATTTGTTTAAGTCGAGTTAAGCTCTTATTCCTTCTTGCCACAGCTTTATTGCGTTGTATCAGTGTTAAGCCACCTTGTAAATGAATATGACCTGGCTCAATGTACTGAAAACTCATAAAATTTCTAAAATTCTACTGTTCTGAAAAGTGTTTGAATACATTCTACACAATTTGAGCTCGCGGTTTGAAAAATTTATTTCTTTTGATTGCTACCGAAATCTCTAATTATTATACACTGGGCACGTCACTCCTCCCACACATTTTAGGCACATGCACACATATCCATCACCTGAGTTTAAATAAATTTTTATACACCTAAATACGTACATGTATGTGTGTATGTGTGCGTATCCAATAATAAAATGTTTTCAAAGTGAGTGACAACCTGTACTAGCTCGTGAGTATTGAGTGATTTGAATGAGTGATTTAGTGTCGCTGTTATATGTATTCGTTCAACTATAAATCCATTTTCAATGTTTCATTAAACAATTTAAAGTTAAGCTATACTTTTTAACGCACGTTTGAAATTTACATGTTTAGAGATCGTGGCTAAAACAAAATTAACTTTTACGATATTTAAGTTAATTGTGCAAAAAAGCATATAACCTTAAGTAGTTTAAGGAGCTGGACTTAAAATAATAATAATAATAATAATAATAATAATAAAAAGAACACAATAAAAATAATGAAACGGCAGTGAAAATAGCAAACATTGCAACTAAAGGAATATGTGCATTTAAACATCCTGATTTGAAGGATATGAAATAATTTTTAAAAATAATGTATTCATAAAATAAAATAAAATACTGAATCATAAAATAACATGACTGAACCCTTAGAAACCGCACCAAATAATACATCAAATGCCGACGGTGGTCCTAGTGATCTACGTGTCAACTACGAATATGAAAATGAAAACGAAAAGCCAATAATTTTAGAACTAGGAGCTACTTCAACTGCACCCAGACATTCAACCGAGCTTAGCATGGTTCCTTATGCCAATAATTATCCTTTGGAGTTGCATTTAAATAGTGCCTTTACTTCCGTTTTGCCAACACTATCCCACGCTTACAGTATTGATCCTGTTCTTCTTTTTAATAATCCTTATAATAACAATAGAATAACAACGACTACATCGCCAGCAACTCCTCCACATTGCACAACCGCATCGTCGCTGATAGCTCGAAGTAATTTACAATATTCCGCTCATATACCTCAAACTGTCTACACCTGGTCGACACCGACTCCGCTGGCGAGTATAACGCAGAATGACGTTGATAAAAAACTCACGACAGAACTTGTACCAGCTCCAGTTTATATGACATATTCGGATGCTCGTGAGCATACGATCAGTAAACGATCAAATTACTTGCGGAAAGAAAAACCTTTACAAACGGAAAAAGGTACTCTGAAGTTTTCTTTTGTCGGATTACTTTACCAGTATCATATTTTTCAAGTATCAAAATAGTGCATTGGTTTTTTTTTGTAATATGTTATTAGAGTTATTCTATTATTTTCTTATTACTTGTTCCGTCTACGAAAATTGGATAAGATCCACGCTCTATTGACTCACAGAAATATTCATACAATGGGCTATATAACACTCGTCCCAGACACTTTATAAAATTTTTGGTTAAAGTCATATTCCATCTCTATAGGGCCGTGCCGATATCATTTATTGAGAGGTTGCTATATGAAATTTTTGCTTAATTTCGACTTTTCCAAGAATATATGAAATTCATAGACAAAAACTGCAAGCCTGCTAATGATCTTCTTCAAAATTTAATGCTGCAATTTTAACAGACATAATGAGAATTATATTTTCTTAACATACGAAATTTTTAATCTTCATCAAAATTTAACAGACATAATGAGAATTATATTTTCTTAACTATAAAATTTTCTGTTCTTTGCAGATTATAAAAGAACTGCATGTGATCGAGAGCGAACACGCATGCGCGACATGAATCGAGCATTTGATTTATTACGTTCCAAACTTCCAATTTCGAAACCGAATGGCAAAAAATATTCTAAAATAGAAAGTTTACGGTAAGAAATATAAAAAAGTTGCAGAGAATTATAAAACAAAAAATGTTTAATTTTCATTTCAGCATTGCCATCAATTATATAAATCATTTGCAAAAAATTCTCGACGACAACACAACGGATCATATGAATTTAACAGCTGCAAAATATTTGAAAGAATTAAATGTACGCAGGCGTTCCAATTTGTATAATTTTGAAAATCTTAAATCAAAATCCTACGAAAGTACCATCGAGAAATATGAGAATTTAGATGAGTCCCGAAGTACTTGGAGCGATGGTTATGTAGCAAATAGTCGGGATAAATGGGAGTGACAACAACTGCATCATCATATTTTGTGTTTAATTCAATACCAAAGACTTATATAAATATTTATAATAAAAATCGAAAAAGCCCGCTTTCGATCACATGCAATTTTTTTGGGGAATATCGATTAGGAAAAAAACACAAATTTTAGGAATTTTTATCCAACTTTGGCCCGGCTGGGAATCGAACCAAGCAACCGTCAACAAAATCTTAATGTAACCAACGAAAACACCAAGGCCTCAACCATCACAGCCAATAAAAATAAGTTTGTTATGTAAGTCAGTTTCTTATTAAAGCAGTTTTATTACAGTAGCGAATTTTACACCGAACTGTCATTAGAATTCTTAAAATGTATGCAATAGGAGAATACGTATGAGTGTGTACGTTGCATATGTAAATGGATCCAATAATTGTTTGTAGGCACACAATATGTAAATGCAATTTTTCAACGCTTGGGTAGAAGTGTTTGGAAAGTCTGATTTGTGAGCGAAGCATTAATTAATCGTATAAAAGTATCGCTAAACGTAAAAAATCTTAACAGTCACATGTATGTATGTATGATGAGTAGTTTTAATGCTTTTATTTATCGTTATACATTTTTTTAGTACTTCGTTTAGTACAAAATGCACTTAGAACATTATATATCATGTTTTTAGTTTGAATTATATAACAGCAATCCGTTATCAAGTTTTTGTCAGCTTAATTACAAGCGCTCCAGTGGCGCAATTGGTTAGCGCACGGTACTTATAATCAGTAACTTGTGAGCAATGCCGGGGTTGTGAGTTCGAGCCTCACCTGGAGCAGCAGCAGCATGCCTAAGTTTTTTGGTGCTCTGAAAAAAATTTAAATAAAAATAGTAATAGCAGCCACTATCAAAGGGTTTTTCTCTTCCTATGTTTTTGTTTTAATTGCTCACAAATACAAATAAATTGCACACACACCCAACTCTATTTTATTTCCCAGTTAGATACCGATAAATATATAAAGTATTTTCTTTTCTTATCTATACTAATCTAAACAATTGCTTTGCTGTATACGATTTTGTGTAAAATGGATTTAATGAGAAACAAGCTAATTTGCCCGCTAAAACGATCATCAATGTTAGCCAAAACTGCTACAAATCGGAAAAAGGGGGTCCGTTTGAGTGACTTTCCAGCAACTGAGTAATAGGAAGAAATCACTCTCGATAAAGAGTGCGAGAACGGGAAATTTTTAAATGTGAATTACATACATACATACCCACACATACATATGTATGCAACAGCTCTTTTTGAATAATTGGCTTCCATTGAGTACATTAGGTTTTTAAAGACTGGGGGAAGATTATTATCCTGACTTCTGAAATCTTGGCTTTTCGGCAAACACGTGATTTCATATCACAAATGCGAATTTGAAATTGCAATAAGTTTTCGGGCAAAACTCCTTTTTTGTGATATTAAATGATTTTCAAGAGAAATTTTAATTTCTCTTAAAAATGGAGATCTTGCATGGAGAGCTCTAAAAAAATTTAATAAAACAAAATAAATACATACATATAAACACTTTTGTCTCTTTTTCAAAAAGGAACTTTTATCATTGTTGTCGTTAATTTTGTAATTTTAAGAAAATGGACATCTTTATCTGCTCGCTCAATACTATCCCCTCCTTTCTAGTTCCGGCGCAATGCACTGCATATGCAGGGGTGATTCCCTGAGTGCTGCTCTGAGTTAAAAAAAAAATTGAATGTGATATAAAAATGTTGTTTGTCACCAAAAAAAAACACTAAAACTAATTCACAAAAAAAACTAAAACTAATGCGATCTATTAAAACAAGAAAATTAAAAACTTCTAATGATCTACTCGAGAGTGTACTTCTATGTAGGTTAGGTTGAAGAGAGAAGCCGCTACACCGATATCCTGGACATAAACCTAAGCCAGTAAACGCCAATGAGGTAATCAAACAATTTATTAAAATATTTACTCTTTATTTAATATTCGTTGTTAAAAATTAAATAAATAAATAAACAAAAAAGTGTTTTTCATTAAAAGAAAAATTACATTTAACTCTTATGAAAATTAATTATTACGCTTTGAATGTTTTTAAATAACCGTATATGTATACTTGGTTATAAGCATCTTATATAAATTACATTTATGCTCTTGATATTCATAATGATCCGAAAGATTATTTCCAACAAATGATTAATAAAAGAAGGCTTAAAGCACTTTTTAATATTATATATTTTTTTTGTTAACCTAAAGTTGTTGAATTAATTCAATAATTAGTAATTTCTTATTGCTAATGGTGGTGAACGTGTTAATTTGTTTAAATTTATATATTAAAAATGTTTCGATGATATGTGAAAGCAAAAAAAAACCGATGCACTTTTTAATTTTAATTAGTTTTAAAGTTTAATTTATATTTCTTTAGTTTATCCATTATATTAAAGAAATCCTGAATTTTTATAAAAAATTGTGTGATATTAAAATATTTTTATTAAAGCTGTTATTAAAGAATGGGTCTATTATGAATAGCAATAGAATTTCGATTGGATTGCCAGTCGACACCTGAAAAGATGACGTTGCCAGAAAATCGCTATTAAATCAATATCAATTAAAATCTTTTAATCGCCAGTCGTCATCCGTAATATCGTTTACTGGCAAGCGGATATTCTTTGGGTCATAAATTTTTCGAAGCTTAGTAGACTGTTCTAAAATAGTTGCTCAAAGTCAATAGGTTCCACCAGAACGTATAGTCGGCCGTAGATATCCAGTTCATAGAAGGTATTTTTTTTCTATTTTGCTCATTATATCAAAATGCTTAGCGATCGGAATATATTTAGAGAAATCAATTTTCATTAAAAATGTATGTATAAATTATAAAAATATGTGTATATCTTTTTCGGTGGTAGGAGTTACAGGCTGGCACTAGCCACCCTATAACATAGTGAAGCGAAATGAATGCTTTTAAATACTCCATGTATTTATTTCCATTTTCAAATTGTTGCCGCAGTGGCTGGTAGGCAGTAGTGCTAGTCTATTAATCCAAAGGTCGTGAGTTCGAATCCCCGTCAAAGACGCTGGGTGTTTTCCGCTGACAAAGAAAAATATATCTTCGAGTGTTTTAGTGGTGGTAAAAAAATTACATGAAAGTTACTCACACTGTTTTAGTTTGCTCAAAGCAGGCTTACTATATTCACTCAACCAGGCTTAAATTCTGAGCTGTTATACAGCACAGTTAATTAAATTTATTAAAAATATACAAACTTTCTGTACTTCCGTTTTCTTCATATTTTTCTAAAGAGTTGCAGCAAACTCACGCAAAATATTATCTGGATATGGTACATATTAAACTGAGTGTAATAATTGCTTGAAATTTTGAATTCTATTGAAGCCATTTCTTTGTTGCACTGTTTAATTGGCAAAAGTACTGTGCGTCCTAATTTCAAACAAAAGTTTCTAATAAAATATTTTCAATATATATTAATTAATTGTTGTTTGCTTTTCTAAAATACATATATTAATTAATAATAAATAACAATATTCAATTACTTTGGTCCCATTTAAGAATAAAATGTAATAAGTCATTTGTTCAGATGCTATTAAATGCCTAAAGGATGCATGTTTGAAGTGTGACTAACATTAAAACAGTGTAGGAGATAAAAATTCCACTACATGGACTTGAGTCGTCATTGATGATGATGTCAACTTCTACTTCTGCAAGAGAAGACCCAAAAATTAGTTGGTCTAACTGGTATCAACTTGAAACGTACATACTTACTTGTTACTATAAAACTATAGAAATAGCTAAAAAAAATAAAAGATGTTTTCTTATTTTAAAAACAAAACGACTTTCGTGTCTGTGACAAAGATCGGCATTGCTATTGTATTGCACATAAAAGTGTTTTATTTCACTCATCGCTCATTTTATTACTAAAATATTGCAAGATAAATAATATCAAATTTCAAACTTATATTAGTATGATATTTGATCTTCTTCCAGTGCCAAAGTATTTGAAATTCAAATAATTTTTCTGATGTTATTCTATAATGGATTAAAATAACTGTCTACATTTTTCAAATATATACTAGCAAAAAAAAAATCATAATAATCACATTAAATTAAATGAACAAAATGTACGCTCAAGGAAATTACGATAAAAGGACTAGGTCCTGTAAAATCGAAATAATAAAGTCGTACTTAGGTCCAACCATATTTTCAAATACTTTCATCTACTTTGTGTTAATGAAAAATTTGTAATTACTTTAATTATTTTTTTATTGTTATAAAATGTAAATTATTGTTTTGTATTTACAACCATATTAAATTGGTTTATATACACATGTATGTATATGTTTGTTTATATATACGTATATATTTGTTTGTAAACCATGATTTATGTTAAACAAATTTTTTATAATTATTATTAAATTATGCACTTATATGTTGTATTGAAATTTTAATAATTAAACATAACTGATAACTGAATATCACATAACTTAAAGGAATTTGTTGTTTATATTAATTGAATTTATTCATAATTTATATAACTACTATTGATTTAATTATCTGTTTTTTTTTTACTACAAAAAATATATATTTATTTATGTATTTCATACCGAGTAAAGCGTTAAGCATTAATTGTAATTGTGGGACTTTAAAATTGTCAATTTGTATAATAATAAATAATATTTGAGATATATAGTAGATGATATCTGCCATCCACCTAAAACATCCAATTGTCAAACTTTCCACGTCGTGTTGGTTTCCTTTTGAATGATTTTAATTTTGTTACAATTTTCCAAGATCCAAACGCATGCGCCAAAAGCAGTATTTTTGTTTGATTATTTTGAAAGCATTAAGAAAAAAAAATTGAAGACAAAAAAGCAGAAAAATATGCGATAAAAAGAAGAAAAGGAAGAATGAATTATTTTTTATTTTAATTAAAATTTTTTTTTAAATACATATTTATTTTTAAAATTATTTAACTACATTTTTCGGGATTAATATATGTATCTACATATGTATATGTCAATTTAATGAATAATTCGTGTAAAAATATATTAAATAAATTATTCGATTAATAAGACGATTAAAAGTCATTCAAATAACACTTTTTTTAAATAACACTTTTCGTACCGATTTATTATATTTATTTAGAAAATATCATTCCATGGTAATAATTATTTTAATAAAACTTAATTGAATAAAATCACTCGAAAAAATTATTAAAATCAAAACAAAAATTAATCAAATATAAAAATAATTCCAAATTATCAATTAATCGCTTAAAAAGGCTCGCATAGCAACAGTACCTTTTCATGACAATGACAAATAACAATTATTCCGGCACTGTTCGCCCAAAATACGAGCGCTAACTATGAAAAACGATTTGCACCTTTGAATTCAGAGCACTCAAAATAGCTTTACAAGTGTCTATTTTATTAAAAAATGTCAAATTCGCGCACAGTGTAATTAATTGAAGGAGCAAATGTAGACAAAACGAACTCAAAGCCGTTTTAAGTCAAGACCATATACCAGTTACATACAGTCTCCGTATCTTCTCATCTTTCTTCTTAACAACTAATTCCAAATTTTGCTGTTTTTTATGTGAATAGGACTATAGCGCAAAACAAAAACAATTCTATTCGAAAGAAAATGCTTTCGAAATGCTTTGTTAATAGAAATTGCTGTTTCAATAGAAATTCACAAAAGGGAAGTTTTCAGTTTATTTATAAAAAACTAGCAGTAGGGTCCACACTCACAGTGCAAACTAACGACTTAAATAGACAATTTATATAGAAATCAGTCAGGGGACAAATTATCGCATTCGATATCGAATGCCGCAATTTGACCCCAGGTCTTTGTCGGTACAAATTTGATATTCAAGTCGACAGTTTATGTTGTACGAAACACTTTTAAAAAATAAAATTAATAAAATAATAAGTAACTGCAATCGTTTTTTAAGATGTTTAATTTTATTTTCTTATTTGTTTCAATATATGTATTTATATAGTAGAATGTATCGTTTATATATTGTATTGTTTTTATTATTATTATTATTATTTATAAATATGTATATGTATGTAAATTATTATATTAACATGATATTTTTATTATTTTTTTTATATGTCATGCACATTATTAATTATAGAATAGTATATTAAAAGAGGAATGCTTAGGATTGTTTTTTATGATTTACAGATAAAAAATAGTATGTACTTGACGTAAAGGGATTTTAAATCCTCTATTAGAGACATGCAAATAATTATTACTTTCAAAACTGTATTTGTCCTAACAAAATATATAAAAACAAGAGGAGTTTTAAGCTTTAGTTAACTTATACACATTATAAAATATATTTGCATGTACATTTTAATAGTCTAAAAATTTATAAAAAGTATATTAAGCACAGAAACAACATTTTATTTAAGTTATAAAGTACATAAGAAATTAATGAAAAGGGAGCACAGGGGGCGTTATGTTCAATACCTCATTCGACATGAAAATAATGTAAATTTTAATGTCATTGTTGTTGCAAATAAAGTTATGCCAGAAAGATTCATTTCG
This sequence comes from Linnaemya tessellans, assembly GCA_951800035.1. Lineage (NCBI taxonomy): Eukaryota > Metazoa > Arthropoda > Insecta > Diptera > Tachinidae > Linnaemya > Linnaemya tessellans. The sequence continues at coordinate 136,204,059 of OX637532.1, forward strand.
AGTGAAAAACGGTAACAGCGAATAATGCAACACGTGGAAAGATTTTGTTAGTAATAAGTATGTGAACTAAATTTGGGATTTTCATTTTTGAACTACACCTTACGTGAATAAAAATTACTGTTTTTGTTAAACTGATCACTATTTTGTGTAGAATGAGTATTCTAAAAAAATGGTAGATTTACATAAAAAAAAATACTTTTGTTTATTATACAAAATTTTAAGTTTTTAAAAGACAAATACGATAAAATTGTTTACGTTATTTGATTGAATTTAAATATAACAAACAAAAATAATTTTTTAAAAATTGTGCTTACGTGTAAATTTTAGTTTTTCGATGTTTCTGACATTTTAATAAAAATAAACAGATTTAGCAATCTATGAAATATGCGTATAACTATTCTAGCAGAGAATATTAGAAAATACATTTAATAACCATTTTGGTGGATTGTGAACTGGTCCCTTGTTTACTGTTTATCAACTAACTTTTAAAACGGATAGTTTTTTTTTTTTAATTTGGCCAGAAATTTAATTCAAATATAAATATAGTAATAGCATAAAAAAATTTACATAATAATCAAAGTTCGGATTTGCATGGAAATTATATCATAAAAAGAAAAATCGTTATTTATTATTACATGCACGAATTTCAACGCTTATTCTTCTTATGCACAAACTTTCAAAAATCGTTTAGTAAGTTTTGAAACTAATAGCAAAAAGTAGGCGCATCACATAAATTTAAGGTGCATTAACAATATATTGGCGGTGATGTTTGATTTACTTAAATTCGACGAATCAAAATATAATATAAGAAAAACTTGCTAAAACAAATCTCTTTTGATACAAAATACTGGCCGATGCTACAATAAAAATACTGACCCTGTAAGTCTGATATAGAATATACATAAAGGAATGAACTAACCTTCACACTTGCTTTAACTTAAATTGTTCATAATTAAAGTCCTGTATGTTATGCAAATAATTTAGGAAAAAATGTTGATGAATGATTCAGTTTTTGCAACAATGTTTTAAATTTCCTATAATAACATGAAATTGATATTATCTATTGCAATATGTACTATTTGTTCTTTCATAGCTGTACAATAATATCAAATACACTTTCAACTTTTAGCATTTTATTTTATTTTACAATAACAACTTGAGGTCGACAAACCGTAGCAAAAGATTTGCTGAAAATTTATCTAATGGGACTTTCCCAAGAATATTTTTCTTGGAAATTGTTGTTTTCTCCATTATCATTGCTGGGTAGAATTTGAATAGTTCTGTTTTCAGAATTCAAAATTTCAGTTTATATAAACTAGATCTGTTATCACATTCAAACAATCAATCAGAGTCGTTTAAATTTTCTTCTAAAATTTCTGTCATTTCATAATGAAAATGCAACTAATTTTATAAAACCTGTCCTGACATATTTATCTGTCAGCAACTATAAAATATTTCTTACTCGATCTAATAACTGGTTTACAGTTACGCAAAATGTCTAATATTTTATATGAAAAATGGAAATTGGAATGTATATTTACTTTTTCATACAACTATTTTTTTTTTTCTACACGCGGATAGAGGTGTTATAATTTGTATTTTAATTCCGCATGTTTACCCAGCTCTGCACATGGAAATGTTAGTCTATGAAAATATTCTCCAACGGGCAGGACTGCCACAAAGTGTAGGGAAAATATAAATCCAGAAATAATTTCGCAAACTACAAAAATATATTTGAAATATGTTGTGGGTTCTTTACATAATTTTTGCAATAAATGGTGGGCGGACACAATAAACATAATGATATTCGGTTTTTATACAATAAGAAGGAAGACTAAATAAAAGAAGAAGAATAAAGCAAACGTTTGTCTTGTTTAAGTTTAGGGTGTTAAATTAAAAAATGCACTGGCTTCCATTTAACATTAGGAGAGAATTAAAATCGAATAACGCGCACGCACTTACATACAAATTAAAATGTTATACAATCAAAATAAAAACTACGAAATAAAATATTAAACATAATTTTTCTAAGTGTATCAAAAATAGAAGAAGAAATTAAGTAATTTTTTTCTTAGATTTTAATATTTTTTTTTCTTAAACTTGCGTAACGCACTGTGCATATTTATCCAATTCAGCACGCAAGACTTTGTTGCGATCCGTTTCCTCGCGCAATGTGCGTACAAGTTCATCGATTGTACGCTGTTGAGCATGGACCAACATTTCCAACTTATCTACTCGTGTTTCTAATTCAATTATTTTATGCGAGCCCGAGGTGGCTGGACCACCATTATTAAGCAGATGATTAGATTTGGCAACTGTTGTTTGAGTGACGCTATTGCTGTTGTGTGAATTGCTTGCGGAGATTTCAGCTGGCGAGGCAGAGTTGTTGGTGGAAGTAGTGCTGGCCGCTGTAGAATTTGATTTGAGTATGTTACGGGTGGCAGCCATTGAGGGGGAAGCGCTACGATTGCGTATTGACAGGCTATTGGGACGTGCTCTGAGATCGTCTACCACATGGCCCGCAGAGTTGTTAATAAGAGAGGTATTGTTGGAAGCCGCCAATGCATCATTGGTAACTTTAGCACTTAGACTCTTGGTCATGGCTTCTGTAAGAGTTTTGGCCGTGGTATTTTGGTTACTGCTACAAGTGGTACTACTGCTACTTTCAACTAACATTGATTGTTGCATAGTGCTGGTGGATGACACCGATGCTGATTGCACTTTTGTTGAGGTGGTCGTAGAGGAGGAGCTGACACTTGTCGCATTATTTGTTATTTTAACATCGTCCGCATACAATTTCGAACTTCTGTCTCCCGCCGCTGTTAAGCCTTCGCCCACACTGGGCGAGGTTTTCTTTTTAACTTGTGATGCTTTCAATTCTTCCATCCAGGGTGCTTTCTTCTTCTCCCACTCTCTGGGTTTTGGTTTGGCTAATTGTTCTTCACCCGTTGAATTGTCATCGGATTTTAATTGATCATCGCCACTTTGAGTGGTATCACTGCCATTGCCGTTGACATACAAGGAATTGTTGTTATTATTTTCACCGATGGCATTTATGGCTGCCGAAGGAGGTCTACGTTTTGGCGCTTTAACGCGTCCAGCGCGCATATCCGGTAGAATTGAACCGCGTTCAACGCGATCAAAATCTGTATCTTCCACGGCAATAGTGGCAGCCCGCCTCATTATTACCCCTCCACTACCGGAGTCAGCAACAGAACTGGGCGACAATTTACTACTGCATACGCCATCGGCGTAGTCATGTGATGCTGCGGTGGTTAATTTGTTTTCAACATTTTTAACTTTTTGTTTAATGCCCGACAAGATGTTGCCTGAAATTTTATAAATAGAGAAACGTTTATTATTCAACTGTTCTACGCTCTGTAATATTAAATCGTTCCATAAGGAAGAACAAAAATATTTGGTTTTGCTTACAATCGTTTTTTAATTCAATCGTTTAATATGAAATTTATTAAATTACTTTTTATACATACACTCCTTATTAATCTTGCATTTAATTTTTCTGCACTGTTTATAAAATCAGTCATTAAATATTTTAAGATAAAACATTTTTTACGAAGGTTTTTAAAAACTTTTAATTAAAATTCTATTATAGAGCAATATTTTTTTTTTTTATTTTTTTTGTTGAGGGTATATAACCCTCATTTTTAATTAATTTTAAATAATAGAACTACTTTTTTTTTCAAAATTAAATCTAATGAAGTACTAAAAATTTTTTATTTTTTTGTTTTAATCTGCCGTTTTCGTAATTGAAACTTGTGCTTTTGTCAGTGTAACGATCCAATAATTTTTTTAAATAGGGAATTCACCTGGGAGATAAATAACATATGCATCGAGAAAATTCTATAAGACATACAAACGCAAATAGTCTTAAGTACATAAAGAAAATATTTCGTTAAATCGTACTTAACATGTAAGAAAATAATACATATAAAAAGAATTAAAATTAGTTGAATTTTTGTTAGTCAAATATGTAATTTACTAACGAAAATATATAAACATTTTAATTTGGATTTAATATTCTCACCTGTTATGCTTGTCACTGTGGTGGTTTTCTTTACAGGCACAGTTGGCTTTTTGTTAAGTACTGGTGGCGGTGTCGTCTTCGTTTTCTCATCCATGTTTTCTAGGCTTTTGCGTAGCTCACTGGATGAGGCAGTGGCGCTTATTAATGTCGAGGTAGTTGTTGTGCTATTATTGTGACTACTGATCGACGATGTAATCGTTTTACCCTCCTGTTGCTGTTGTTGCATGAGCAATTGTTGTTTCTTGTGGGCCAGGCGGGCTGCAACATCGGAGGCATTTGTTAAATCTAAATTTTTATTTTCCAAAGATTTACGTTGGGCAGCAACGTTGCCAGTAGGCAAGCCAGTTTCTGATAAAATATCATTCAAGGAATCTCGTGAGCCGAAACTGTCTTTGCGGTTTGAACTTTGGGTGGATGAAGAGCTGCCGGACTTTTTAATCAGCGATTTGACAGTAGATGATGTTACACCAGTTGTTGTTGTTGTTGTCGTTAGATTGCTATTGGTGATGGTGGTGGCGGCGTTATTGGTATTTGATAATTTGGCAGTGGTTCTATGGGTTTGTTGAGGTTGTGATTGTTGCTGTTGTAGATCATTTAATGGCGAAACTGTAAAATTTACAAACACACACGGGAGTAAATAATTATGTTATAACAATTAATAAATTTATTGTTTTTTTTTTAATGTCAAGCTAATAAAAGTTTTTGGTGTTTATTTAAAAAAAACTTGTTTTTTTACTATTATTATTTTTGTTATTGTAACTGGGGAAATTGAAAGCAGGCAATACATTTAACTTTTACATGTTTCATTGACTTATATATTTCTTTTTTTTTAACTTTTATTTTTATTTATTATATAGTAGTGGAGTTATTTATTATAACGGCAGCTAATTAAAACTATTCTTTTAAATTTATTCAAAAATTTTAAACGATACAAATACAATACAACAATTTTTTATCATACAAACAATAGTAAGAGCAATAAGCGTCTATAAGCCATAAAAAAGCCTCTATAAATGATTTCTAATTTTTCTGCATAATTTTAGTTGGTTATTGAATTTTTTATCAGCAGCCAAAAAAAACTTTCTTTATACATTGTAAAAAAAAATCTTCTAATGTAATATTTGATTTAATGAACTCATTGTCTGTATTAGAACGAGTGACTGAAGTGTTTCTATGAATCACTATGTCTTGTTTTGCTTTTTGTGTTTTTATTTATTTATATATGTATTTTTTTTTATTAGTCAATGTTAGATTAAACAGGTTTAAAATAACATAAAATATTTTAAATCTAAATTTTTTTTCTTCGAGTACTTGAAAATGATGTTTCACGAAAGTGTTTGTTGAATGAGAAAAAAATAGCACTTCATCAAAAAGTTCTTGATTTTAAAAGTTCTCAACGTTCTTGATGCTAAATTGAAAAATGTATTTGAAAACAAAGCCACTTAAGAATTCAAGACAACTTGAAGTTTATAAGACTGACTTGGCAGTTCAACGATATCGAAAGCTTTAATTGTGTCATACGAAATCTAATTTTACAAATTTGTTTTATACCGATTGTGCAAATGATACGCCATGATTTTATATGTTTGTACGCTCTTTTAAAATAATAGAAGACCTTTTTGAATTTAATGCCCAAAACTTTTAAATAATTAAATTATATTTTTATAAGTCCTCAATTAAATCTTATTGGACTATGCCAATCGATTTTTAGTCTCTTGTTCTAATTGCCAAAAACATTTAATTATACGACCACATTTTTATACGAATAACTGCAGTAATTATGTAAAACGTTAGGGGATTCCTAAACTCATATTACCGTAAACAAAATAATTTTGAAAGTTCCTGCGCTCCTGTACATTAAATTTAGTTTTTAAATAGACCGTTTTCGGCCATATGCCAGTTTCCACTTTCCCAATCTAAAGAAATTAATTAACTTAATATATTCAAATAATCGAAGTGAAAGCAATTATTAATAATTATTTAGTTAATAGTTTTCAATGTATAAATAAAATATCATTTGCATGTACAACATAATGATTTTTTTGGTTACCATTTGCGCTGTCTTGGGACATTACAAACTGTGGCTTTTAATTTAAATTTTATTTAGAAACAATTGTTTGTTTTCCACATCAGACAAAATTTATTTTCATGTCACGTATTAAACAAAAATAAAAGATGTTGTATATTTATTACAAATAGAATATTAAATATGTTATTAACTGGGAAAATTAAAAAAAAAAAAAGTAAATTTATTTATAGTTGTGTTATAAAGAAACCTGGTGAAAGATATGTCCATGTTCAAAACATATTTGAATTGAGAAAGAGAAGCAGAGTCACGGCATGAATAAGAGCTGAAATGGAAATGGGTCTCAACGATTTTTTACGTACACACAGTGTAGCACTTCACTATTTTCGAAAAGGAGAGTTTCAAGAACTATGTTTTTGCCTTTTGTCTGTAGGATAATGATTATGAAAATTGCACTTTTTAATATAAAATATTAATGTGACTGACTAACATATCATCCCCAAACCCAAACGATTCAAGTCTTCATAATCGTTTTGCAACGCGTCCGCATCGCATGTATAGATCCAATAAGAGAGAATTTTCGACATTCGAATATTAAGGGAAACATTATTTGATTAATATGTCAATAACTAATACAGATTTAATTAAACTACAAAATGTGCCTGAATATAATAAAAAATAATAATAAATAAATAACAACATGTATTTCGCATTTTTCCGTGTTTGCACTTTTAGGTCTTAAAGTTTAATTTTAGTACTTTTTTGTGCCATATTTATCTTCTAAAGTACTGAATAAGAATGTAATTTAATTTAAATCGAATTATTTTTCGCGTATAAATTCCCATAAGGGAAAGATAACAATTAGTTAGTTAAAACAGTTTTTCCTTAAATATACTACTGGTATTTAAAGGGGGACAAAAGTTTCACCAGAAAAAATATATACATACGTAAAAAATCATATTTCCCCTTATTCTGTAACTATTTGTCGACGTCAACAACAAGACATAATCAAAAATAGGACAATTATTTACACTTTTTCTTCACGAATTGTCTGTTTTTAATAGCCTCTTGCTACTTTATAGTCCTTAGGGAATAGTCTGAGGCCATCAAAAGATTTCAATTGTGCACCACAAAGAGTATCTAAGTATTGCATTTTTTATATTGTCTTGATTTTGATGTCGACAAATAGTTACAGAATGGGGAGGAATTATTGCTAAAATATGTATTCAGTTCAGGTCTGGGAATATGCTATTTGTTTCGTTAATATGTAAACATTTTTCAAGCATGTGAAACAGCAGAAAATAAATTCTTCTTAATGATAAATATGAATGTAGTTATTTCAATTTAATTTTCAATATATTTTTTGTCTCATCAAATTTAAATTTCTATAGCCGGTTTAATCTCATGCTGTGAATTGACATTTTCAATTTCAAACATTTAAAAATACAACAAAATAGCCAAGGCAGATTAAAGCTGCCTTGAAAATAGCCATACAAAAAATATATATCGTTTTTCAAATCTAAATTGAAAAATTATTATTTTTTTAGTTAAATTTAGGTACATATGTGAAAATTGCTGATTCGTTTTTCCCAAAATATTAACAAATATTTTTGTTTATGCAGATTTGAAACTTGGACCACAGTGCAATGAGGAGATTCGATTGTTGTTGTCATCACTTAAATTAGAATTTAAAATATGCATCGTGTTTGTCGTGTGTCGTTGTATTTGAAAGTGTTTGTTATTTGCTTAATTTCTTTTTTTCTTTCTTTTTTAATTAAATGTGATTCATAATATTGTTTTTTCATTGAATAAATGTATTGCGTTGAATGTTGCATTTCTAAATCATTTTCAAGTTTATTTGTTTAATAAAATTATGATGCGCCATTGGAATTATTAATTAAACGAATGGAATATTAAATAATAATTTTATGCGTTTTTATAAATCTGAAGATATTTATGGCAAACACATGCTCTCAATAGGGGTTTAAATGTCTTGTGAGCTCCACTGCTTTGTAATGTGTTAAATCAATAGTTTTGTATTTGTATACAATAACAATTGTTTTATATACAATATATTATATGTGTATGTATGTATGTATGTGTAAGCAATTTTATTGTTATCATGACCTCACACTTTTTGTTTATATTTTTTTCATCGCATTAAATACAAATTGTTATCAAAGTTTCAATACCAACAAAGTTTTCTTTAGTAAAATTTATATATGCATCAAACCGGTTGGTAAGTACGAGGGCTGTTTGATAACTGCGTGAATTTTTGAATTTAACTTGAACTAACTTTAAAAGCAATATTGCTGCTGTTAATTTACTACTGCCAAAATTTTGAGCCCGCTGCGTCATTTAGTTTATGTATGACTGTAATTAAAAACAGAAAATGTCGAGAATTTAAACAAAAATGGAAAGGAGTGAACTTCCTGTGTTGATTAGGCATTTTTTTACATAAAAAGAACTAAAACCGAATACCAAGGAAAGAAGAAATGACTTGACTCCTACACCATAAATGTCAATGATTTAGAAACTGAGTTCCGTCTCAGCACAAATGACGGCGAAAATAGGTCATAAGGTAAGAAAATAACGACAAAATTTCTGGAATGATATTGAGACTGAAAATACGTGAGGTGGCTGCTGCAGCAGTCATCCCAACTGAGCGAATACATCATATTTTATATGAATGTGGTATGATAAACTTGATCATAAATGATAATTGAATTTTGAATGCTATTTTCATGTAATTTCGTATCATAAGCATATTTCGAAATAAATATTAGTAAAAAGACCACAAACGCGAACAGTTTTAATACAAGAATAATAGAAATACACATTCTGAAGATGCTGACAATAATAGAAATACACATTCTGTATTTAACTTTTTTTTTAAATAATTTATATTAATTTATTAATTAGTAATGGATATTGTACACCAAAGACGATTCTGTAATAATAAAAACTGATTTCCACATATGTACGAGTAACCAAAACCCAATTTTCTTCAGTTATCCGATTTTGTTTTCTCTAAAACGTAGTTCGGATTACTGAAATTCGTTACAGTTAAGTGTACTACTTAAAATCACGGTGTGGCACAAAAAAAGATATCGTAACTAATACAATCCCTAACAAACAATTAGAAATCCTTACTTAGCTTAAGTGCAAGTATGAGAAGTGCATAGTAGGCATTTTGTTGAAAGAATTCACGGTGTGACACAAAAAAAGATATCGTAAATAATACAATCACTAACAAACAATTAGAAATCGTTACTTAGCCAAAGTGCAAGTATGAGAAGTGCATAGTAGGCATTTTGTTGAAAGAATTCAGTGTGGGGCAATTTTGAAGAAGTTTATTAGTTAAATGCTTTATATTATTGCTACGGACTTGTAATATATCACTGCAAATGTAATTACGTCTACTGTTTAAAAACTTGTTCAATTGAATTGTATATTTCGACTCCGCTTTACTGAAAATAACCAAAATCCAATTTTTCAGTTATCCGATTTTTTCTCAAAACGTAGTTCGTATTACTGAAATTTGTTACAGTTAAGCGTACTGCTTAAAATCAGTACAAAAATAATTTTTAGAATAAGACTAGTTGCGTTTAAAATCAATGCGGGGATTTGTATCGCTTTCAGTAATTAAATTTTTTTTAGTTAGACGTGTTGCGCTAAAGCGGATTCGACTGTACAATAACAATTAATGCATTCCTAATTTCATGTGTCAAAACGCTTATGTCTCCCAAAACCGAAGTGAAAAAGTATAAAACTGTGTTATGAAACCTCTATTGTTGAAGTACTTGTTTCAAAGGCTGGCTAGCGTAATAAAATATTGGTAAACAAGGCGATAACTGATAAATTGTTTTCAATGTCGTACGCACATATTATACATACATACAGACATAGGTACTATATCTGATACATCAAAATCTGTTTGCAATCAATGAAAAGTTTTACTATCAATGTTCATAAATAATATTACATTAAAATGTCAAAAAAGGTCATATTACGTTGCTGATTATGGCGGTTTCATATCACATTTTTTACTCCATCTGTTAATCCAAATTTTCATGCCTGCACACGTCTGTAGTAAGTATGGCAGTATTGGGCTACTAACTGATACTCCATCAAGCAGATTCTCCAGATGCATCCGCCAGCGACTACTTTCTTTTTCCCAACCTGACGAAATGACTGGATGGTCATTTGGTTTGAATAAAGAGATCATAAGCGAAACAAGCGTATATTTTGAGGGCATTGTGACAAAATATTATTTGGAAGGAATAAAAAAAAATTTATTAATCTAAAAGGATATTATGTTGAAAAACAAAACGCTTATTTTGGAAGTTTTTTTTTTTTAAATACCCACAGAGTTATCAAACAGCCCTCGTATTATCATATAATATACAAGTCTTCTTTATGTATGAGTATATAGTACACATTTAAATTATATGATTGCACTCATATTTTAGCAAAGCTAAAGCAAGCACTTTCTCTAATTCACTGTATACATTGTGACACTTGGCTTGTGATATATGGGGCTGGAGTGGGCGCCAACATATATTACGATAATGGGTAAATATTTATATTTAATCGGTCCGGGTTGTATGTACATTTTATTTGTTATTAATTTATCCATGAAACGCACAAGCAATTTAACATCCAAAGAAAGTAAACAAAATCATACAAAAATGGCAGTTTTTTTTTTTTTTTTTTTTTTTTTTTTTTTGGAGCACATAATCTTCTTTTAATGTACCATGAATTTTGATGTGATGCAGGTTCAGATTACTTTTGTAATATCGTTGGGTTATATATAATTTTTCCAGAAATTGTAACGGATAACTAAAAAACGAGTCATGCCAATTAGTTGAGCATACAATTTTATTACGAATTGTCTTCAAGTCGTTCCAATAGCACTTTTTCAGCGCGATTATTATTTTCGAGTTATGATGAGAATTCCATTTTGCTATGGCGGTTGTAAATTTATGAATAATGTTTTTGTCTCTGATACTTTGGAAAAAAAAAATATTCCACGCTTCAAAATTTAACTAACAAAATCAGATTAAATGAAATTTATTTGTTGGTGGTCAAGCAATGTCTATATTAATATATACCACCAACAAATAAATTTCATTTAAAATAGTATTGTAACAACAATATGTGAAATGAAAATTTGATAAAATCAGATTAAAATAGACTTGTGTTGTCATTGATGATTTAAATATTTTTTATATAAAAATACAAACTGCAACTAGTAATGCCAGTAAGTTTAGTTTATTATTAAAAAAAAAATATATGAAAAATATTACATATACTCATATTAAAAACATTGAGGTGCGTTGTTGCTTTATATTTAAAATATATGATTTAATTTTTAATTACTTTTCTTTAAAGTTTAAAATTTAATATTTAGTCAGTGATTCCGATAGCGGTTTTATATAATGAATTGAACTGTTTTTATTAAGAAGGAAATATTACAACATTTAGAGAAGTTTTTTTATATATAATTATTTCCTGTGGCTCACATGTATATTCTGAAAAATTTTATAAAAATTTTATCGCATTTAAAGAGCTCGTGATAAATTTTGAATATTCATTATTTTCCTATAATTTCATTTATTAAAGCATAATTATGTATTATTAGGTTTTATAAAATAATGTGCAATTGGCTTTTTAACTAAGTTTAAACAGTCGCATAGTTAGTAAAATGTACTCACGCCCCACTGTGTGCACTCTGTGCAGTTTCATGTATGAAAACGAAAGATTTAAGACAAAAACTTGACAAGCACTGCACCCAACAACAAATAAACGCCATTGATTCAATTAAATAAATAAGTGCATATTTCAGACTTTTGTTTTAGATAGTTAAGGAAATTGTGGAAAGAATGAAGATAATTAAATACAGCTAAATAAACATGTATTATTTACAAAATTATTATAAAATACATTTCAAATGTTTAAACATATTATTTTCATTATTTACAACAACAAAAAAACAGACCATTCACTGCAGGCGACAGTACGAGTAACAAGAAACCACAAACGTTTTCATGAACATTAATTTCATTAACATTAAATTATTTATATTGTATACATATGTATATGTATATGTATGTATGTATGTATGTATAAGTGCCTGGACATACTCTTTTATATATAGTAGTGTGTACGTGTAATTTCTTCAAGTGATATCATACCACTCACTCACATTTACCGTTTTTATTTTCATTAAAAATTTTTTCAACCAAACTACTTATAACAGCAACACGATTGAAACACTTTAATTTTTCCTACTTTTCTTTTATTCAGTGTAAACATTTATTATTTCTTTTATTTTTATTGTTATAGATTTTTAATATCGTATTCTTTGACACACTTGATGATTAACAGAAACAAAGTATGTATATCTCACGAACATGTAAAATATTTCAATTCGATTTATAAAATAAAGATCGCCGAAAGAACGCAGTTAAGTATACACGTACATATGTATGCATGTATGTTTGTAAAGCAATAAAAATAATATATAAAGCAATCATAATCTAACAGATAAACATACTACACACGTTGCTTGTTCTATCAAATGTAAACTGACTTTGAGCAATGGTCAACAAAATCTTTAGACTCATGTGAATTTTTGTTTTATTTTTGTTCAAACAACTTCTCTGCTATTAAACGAACACAAGTGTAAAATATATCGTATCGTATATAAAAATATCAAATTTTATTTTGTTTGTATGTGTATTACACACGTTTTTTTTTTATATATGGATTTATATTTTTGAATAGTTTGCATTTTTGTTTATTTCATGCTCATAAATATTAAACTACGCTATTTTTCTTATTGGCTCCGACTAGCTGGGCAAGTTGTTTGGTATTAATGTTACATACGAAAGTATGAGGGATACACTTTAGTCCAAATACGACTATTCTAAAAGAGAAGACAAAGAGAAAAAAAAACAAGAGCCACGACAACGAGCTACCAAGAAGGTGGTGTTTGTCTGATATTTAGCCGGTTATGAAGCGTTAGATCATTGATTTTATCGTTTATATGGCACTAGATTCCTAACACAAAAATTTGATCATTTTCCTTCGCTTATGTGATTCAGTAATTTAAAAGCAAAACGATATTAATTTTTCTAATTTAATCTTTGATGGAATTTCTGCAGCAAATTTTTCAACAAATCTTCAATTTCTTTTGGCAAATCAAATTACATAATATTTGCACTTCCATTAGCCAATGGGTTAATTGCAATCTATTAGATGAAGGGAAAATATGTAAATAAATTCCATTCTAAGTATAACATAAATAATAATTAAATCATAAAAATGAGATTTTTACTGCAAAAAAACAAAATGTATTTTAACGAAAGCGCAAACAAGATAGAGCAGCAGCACTGAAGCAAGACATTTAAGAATAGTCAAGAACTGGGAGAATAAATTTATTTATTTTTTATTTTATTTCTTTTTTTTTGTATTTTGTCGCTTTTCGCTTTTTTGCTGCTTTTGCGATAGATGTTTAAGCAAACACAATAATTTTTTTTCATTATTTTTCCAAAGTAAAAATTATAGATAGAAATAGCGAAAACTTAAATAAAACACGTTTTGTGATGTCAGCGTCATAACATCCAATAGTAAAGCGAGTTTTTTTTTTGTTAGAATTCCACAACACCAGAGCAACGCGTGCAAATTGTGGAGATTTTTAATCAAAATATTTGTTCTATTTGTCAAACTCATCGTGCACTTCTTCCATTTTATGGCGTAAATAATCGTCTTTCAGAGCGGACCTTTCGGACCACATTTACTCTTACTGATAATGTGCTTCTCGTGAGACGCCGAACAGTGCACACTGAAGAAGCTGTAGCCGTTGTACAGGAAAGCATTGAAGATGATCCTAACCAATAAATTCGTCGCCGTTCTCAGCAACTTGGGGTTGTGTCCTTACACTTTATGTAAGATTTTTTTAGTTGCTGAAAATTGGCGTTCCAGATTGCGCCTTCTACGCGCCAGCCGTGGCGTCCACATGACAGAAATAATTTTTAAACATTAATTTCATAAAATTTTCTTTCCAATAAAGCCCTTTCTTTCATTGATATTAAAAATATATATTTCCTTGTTTTATTAAAACACCCTTTATTAGAAACCATTTAACTCAATGAACACTTGAATGAGATAAAAGGGGTTTCATAAGTATTTAGTGGTTACGCATTTTTGGGCAAATATTTGTAAAGTGTGACCGTACTGATCTTAAAATCACCTACATTGCCGCTATAGCTAAACGATTTTTATTAATGTTCGGCTGTTTCTTTAGAGATTGTTTTATTTATATCGCACAGTGGGTATGGGTATGGCATTACTTTTGCTAACTTTTTCTCACAGATATTTTATTTAATTTATTTTGAGATCATTTAAAGGAATCAACATGTAATTATCACTTGGCCACGAATCTGACAACATTGATTGGTTTAAATTGTTATTGTTCCGGTAATACTTATTAGGCGCGATATACGGAGCCTAATTTCGTATTTATACAATACAAACAAACATACATACACGACTTGTGGTTGTTAGAAATACGTGTTTTATTGTGTTGTCATATTTAGTGTAGATACTTTATTATTCATTTAACCATTATGTGGTTTAAATGATTAATTTCTAAGCAAAGCTTGTAGTTTAATTTTTTTAACACCAAAATGTATGCTTTCAATATTGTTTATTTAATAATTTTTTCTTTGTTCGATTACATGGATTTTTTTTAATGATCACTTGTATTGATTTTAAAATTTAACTATTATTAAAAATGTAAATCAACAATACACTTTGCCAGTACTAACAAGAAATAAGCATAACAACTTAGAGATCTTCAATGACTACCTTGAAACTTTACCACGGGTTATCGTCTTAAAACAAAACAGCTCACATACAGCACAAGCTGACTTGTATATCATTTAGCACATTGTGATCTCCAATGGTATAGTTTCCACACCAATATTTCCCCTAAGGTGTTCTGAGAACTCACACTCCTCAAAGACATCTAAAAATCAGATCGCTTTGATTGTATAAAATGTAAAAAAATATTTTGACCAAAATTTTTTGGAAAGGGGTACCTCTTTGCAAAAATCAATTTTTTGGTTGAAACACAATTTGTCCCAAAACGTGTTTATTTCTAGTAAAGAAGTATTGAAAGGAGTTTCAAATGCGACGCAGCTTCGAAAAAATCTTAAGTCGCAAGCATTTGAACAAAAAAATATTTTTACCAAATTTTTTGGAAAGGGATACCTCTTTGCAAAAATCAATTTTTTGGTTGAAACACAATTTGTCCCAAAGCGTGTCCCAAAACATGTTAATTTCTAATAAAGAGGTATTGAAAGGAGTTTCAAATGCGACGAAGCTTCGATTGTATATAATGAAATGAACATGAAGCACTCATATCTTTACGTTGGCTCCAATTGATCACTTTGAGTTATTGATATCAACAAGAAGTTCGTTAGACTTTATCGAAAAGTTAAGGTCCAAAGATGACACAAATACCTGGGAAGTGATACTATGTTTCCTGCATGTATTGTCGAGTACAACAACACTTCCAAAATCTTTTGTTACGGATAGAAAATTTCGGTGGATGTCATAGGATTTTCATTTCCTTAATAGATTTAAAAAGAATAAAGGGCGACCTTCCGAATGATATATAGTGTAATTAAGGGACATTGGGGAATATGTAGTTATTTCTTCAGCAAACACATTTTGTCATAAATTTTTTTTTTAATTTTTTTAAAGTCAGAGACATTTTTACGCAGTTCTTTTTACATAAAAACGTTAACAAAACTGAATTTATTTTGTTTGTTTGTTTGTTTGATTGAAATACTTTACAAAGTATTTGGTGCACAGATGCCGACGGGGTGACTCAGACCATATGCCGGCGATGTTATTAACATGTATTTTCTTCCGTTACTGTGACTGACTGTACACGACCTATGCCTTCACATAGGAAGTAGCAACGTAGTTAACCACGGAATATTCCTTAGAAGAACTGTAAAACTATACAGTTATCTGTGGTGTTGAAATTAACTAGTGCGAGTGAGACGCAAAACTCTCGAAAGGGAGTAAACAATTAGTGGTCTGGCTGCACTTAAAAAATAATTGCCAACGAGGCTTGATGTTGACTGACTCAGAGCTGCTTTGCGACTGTGAATTTATTTAAAATATGTATTTAGTTGTGAATAAAAAAGTAATTTCATTTATAAAAATTCTCAGACCAATTATGAATAACAACTCCCCGGGAATTTTCTCTCTTTTCCCTTTTCCCTTATTCTAAATAGAATCTCCCCGGGAGATTTTTCCCTTCTCCCTTTTCCCTTATTCTAAATAAACTTCGAAAATGGGAGACTCTTCCCCGGGAAAAAAGTAGGTATTATGAATGTAAATTAAAGGGAGAATTTGATAATAAATTTAGAAAATAATTCCTTCAAAAAATTGCAAGGGAGTTGTGCTGAAAAAAATATTTTTCACTTTTTAAGTCAAAACAAAACAACTGAAAGCCAAACAGTTGACTGCGAAAATTCGAAATTCCCTTTCCCATAATACTGTTCTCCCCGTCTGTTTAGAATAAGGGAGTTTTATTCCCGGGAAAATGAATTCCCCGGGAACTCTTTTCCCCGGGAACTCTTTTCCCCGGGAATATTTATAATTGGGGTGTCTATAAAAATTTAATAAGTTATATATAATTGTCTTTTATTAGAAAATTATCTGTTATTTTTTTATTTTCTTGTTCAGTAAACTTTATCAGTGGCAGTGGAAATCAATAATATTGTGTAGCTTGTGTAATGGACTTTGCGAACAGACCCTTATCTAAGCTCTGTGTAGAATTAAATAAGTAATCAGCAACTTCGAGTGGCGCAAGCTGATAACAACCCTCGTAAGATGCTAATATATAAATATGTATTTTTCATTACATAACAGTGACAGCATCCATGCTACTGGCACAATAAAAGCCACAAAACTCACTCAAACATGTCACGCTTTCAAAACACACACACACAAATTTTGATCGAGTCATTATGTTGTTCGTGTAGGTTTCGATTCGTTTAAGTTTTTTATCCTTGTTATCGTTTGTTGAATATTTACCTCTACTGTATTCCCCGAAAATGTGGTAACAAAAAACAAAGTGCAGCATAGATATTCAAACATTTTAGTTTTGCATGACTTTACTAACTTCTTGCATCAATGATGCAATGCGATCGACAGTTAGCGAGTGCATGACACACTTTTCTATGTTTTTGTAGTATTTATGTAACTCGAAGGAAAAGTTTGTATGAAATGATGCGAGTCGCCACATAGGATGACTTCATGCAATGCATTGCTCCGGAGTTATGAAAAAAAGTGGGATAATGTTAAGAGGAGTTAATAAATTATGTTTATTTAAGCTAGAGGTCAATTATTTCTATAAAAAAAATTTGTTTATTCTGAAATTTCGCCACTTCTTTGTGTGGCTTCTTCAGGGATATATAAAATTGTGTAATTGTTAAGAGGAGTTTGCAGTTTTTTTTATATTTACTAAAGTGATGAGAAAGAACCGAATGTAAATTTTTTATTTTGTTGTACTTTTATTAGTTGTGTAGGATGATTCATATATCAATCAAAAAATTATCCTATGGCCCTACAAAAAAAATATCAGAAGCATAATAATAAAAAATTTGCGATATAAAAGGCTGCTTGTATAACACACAATTTACACTACGCCTTTTCTACATATTTGCTTTAACAGGCAGGATTTTTTGTAGTTTGTGGGTCAGAATAGTTGAGAGGGGACTTGTGGGGTAAAATAAAAGGCCCAAAAATGAAAATGCGAAAAAATTTGTGATATTTTTCTTTGCTTTTATCTTAGAGATACATACTATTTGCTTGCACATTTAGAGATAAGATATCATGCTCAAAGCAAACTTTTATAGAAAAATCGTTTTTAGACTTATTCTTTGTTTCGTCTAAAAGTATTTTATACAATATTGTTTATTCCTTTCCATTTTATTTTCTTCACAATTTCCATCGAAATGTCAATATGCGAACCTGCTCGCATGCAATTTATTTTTTGTTTCGAACTTAAACATGCAAATACAGAGAACATGTTTTCGGCATTTAAAATAAGAAAAAGAAAAAATAAATAAATAATATTTCCGTATGGCAGCACCATCACGTATTTACAAATTATGTTTGTATTTGTTTTGCATAAATTGTGGTGACAGATCCTATGACTTTCCTATTTTGGGTTGATTTTATGTACGAGTAGATGTGTGTGAGTGTGTTCAAACTTTAAAGTAAAAGTAGAGAAGGAGTTCGAAGAGAAAAATATTGTAAAGATTTATTATGACTTCCTGTGAAAGAAACGTGCGGGCCACAAGTGCATAATTGTTTGATTAATCTCTAACAAATTCTACAATTAGGCGGAAATGCAGTAAAATTGAAGCCGAATACACATACATACATACCTACATATGTATGTAACAATTATATTCAGTCTAAAATAGTATATCTCAATGGGATTTGGACATTATTTTAATGCGTTTAAAATAAAACAGTTTAATGCCACAATTCTAGGAATAGTTATTAGTTTTTGCTGCATTCTAGTGTAATTTTTTTAATTAGGCAGAAATGTCTTTGCGCAATTTCTCTGAAGCTTATATATAAATATGATTTGATGGATGATGCTGTAGACTAGTGACCATGTCGCACAATCGATTGCTTCTAATATTTTAGATATTTGTTAAAAAAAAATACCATCATAATAAATTTGATTTATGTTACGATAACTAAGCCTTATTAGTCAATTTGGTATATAACTATTTACATGTTTACATTTATGTTACCAATGAAATGATCGAAATGATATTCTGCATGAAAAAGTTGGTTTATTTCTTGGAAACCATTAAGAAAGTGCTATTGAAGTACCGTAGATTTTAATTTATTTAATTATTTATTAATTAATTTATAACACATTTAGTCTCTTTGCCAATACAAATTAGTATTTTCTTGCGAGATCAACATAAGATCAGCGCTCAAAATCAGGCAGTTCTATACGGCAGGTTCAAAATTTAACCTTTCAGGCAGCACTAAACAAAAACAAAGCAAACATCTATATTTATTAGGTCTTGTCTAAGTTATTTCTAAAAGAAAGTAACTTAAAAATTTTACAATTTTTTTTCTAAATTTCCAATTTTTTTACAATAATTTTTAATAAAATTTAATTTTTTTAACACAACATAAAATAGAGCTGAATTTTGTTGAAGCATTTGCATTTTAAATATTTGGGGAATTTTTTTCTTTGCTTAATTTTAAAATGAGATGAGATTTAGGGGATTGACAGATCATAAATACAGTTGCATGTATGCATACAAATGAATGAATATTTTGTGGAACAGGAAGGAATCAATAACAAAGCTCAGCTTAAAATTCAACTAAATCAACTGAATGAACGTTTAAAACAATTTTTCAGCAAACTGGCATGAAAGAGGCAACAAATAAAGGACATTTAATAACTAGAAACAGAAAGAAAACTACTGAGTACAATTGAGTTTAAACTAAAAACCAAAGAAAACAATGTGAGTAAATAAATATGTTTTGGTATTTATAAAAATTGATTTTGTGTTACATACAAAAGTTATTAAAAAAGTTGGCCATACGAGTACCAAACATTTCAATTGAGGCCTTTTCCAAACTGAATTCTGTAAAAAGTGAATTGTGTACTTAAATGTATAGACAATAGTTGTTCATAATAATAAAAATTTTCTAATCAAATAAAGCATTGAAAGTAGAAAGAAATTAAATTATTGCTAGTAAATAGTAAAACATATAAATGTATGTAAAAATCAATAATTACAAATAACAAAAAAAAAAAAAAAAAAAGTGAAAATGTTTAATGCATAAATATTTAAATGACATGAAAGTCGTTCAGTCGTTCATTCACTCACTCTCATTGTCCTCGTGCGTGCAAAATCCACAACTTACTTTTGCTGTCAATTCTATCGATTTTCTACAAACTGTTGTTGTTGTTGTTTAGTTCACTCAGTGTCTTAGTTTCATGGAGGCACAACAATTTTTCAATTATTGCCATTATTTTCTATGTAATACATATCGAGTGATGTGAGTGTGCACATATGTATACATTTTTTAAAATGCAACTACATGAAATCGAAAGTCAGTGCGCACAGGCTGACGCTAAAGTTTACAAACTTGACTGATAAAGTATTTTTTAAATATAGATATTTTTTATTTTGTTTAGTTGATAATACTATTCAGGAATATGTACATGTATGTACGTACGTGTGTAAAATTTATATTGTGTAAAATTTGACACACATTCCACCTCTTAGGTGGAATATTATATATTAATTTAGTCAATTCTAAACATTACACTAGTTCTCTATAAAAAATATTTTATTCCTTTTTAATCGTGATTCCCCTGTTCAGGGTCGAATTTCAATTCAGAGATTGAAACGAAAATTAATTAAATTTGTTCAAAAACTTCTTCTCAACTGAATTACATTTTTGTGTGAATTATATTGGAATCACTAAAATCGTAAAAATGCTTTGCTATCTATATGAAACCTACGGAATGTACAATGTTCTTTGTCTGTCGACAAAAAATTATATGTCAAAGTTTAAAAATATGTGAAACTCTATAAGAAATTAAAAAAGACAATTTAATAATATACTCCTGAATTTGTAAACCTTCTTAAATATGGCCTATACCTATAAATACAATACAAGTCCATTTTTGTCGTTTAAAATTTATATTAAAATACTGATTTTGTTTTTAATATTTACTTTCATCTTCAATTTCTGTAACTTAAGACTCTAGGAACGTGTATATCGGTGGCTTAATATAAAAGAAAATGTAAATCGATTATTTGTTATAATATCCATAAAATCTTAAATACAAAAAAGTTTTAGCTCAATTTGTATTAAAAAAAGTACCATATTAAATTCTTGTGTCTTTAAGATTTTTTTTTTTTAAGTAATGAAGTTAACTAGGCTATTTGGAACTTTTTTAAACTGAGTTCAAATTCGCATACAGATATTTCAAAAGTATTAAATCAGAAATGGGATCTAATATAAATACATATCTATGTATATGAGCCTGGTGGGTTTCGTTTCTAGATATTTTAGGATTTCTAGTATCTCTTTAAAATGAAAAACGGGACATTTTTTAATCAACAACTTTGATCTATGATCTCCAGAGTGCTGGTCCTACTAAAAAAATAACACAGGGAGCATATTTATAATGGTATAAAGAAATATCTGAGTAAATAATTGCGCGATAGATTTCTGGTTACTGAGTTTTGATCATTGGAATACATAAGATTTTCTCTTAATTCATTTCTTAAAAAGTTTTAAGAAAGCCAATAAATAAAGTAAAATAAATATAGTATAACGATTTTTTCTTTCAAAAATAATTTAACTTAACTAGATTATATTTTGGAAATCCTTTTAAATCCATAATCTGTTAGTATGGCTCACTGAAATTTTGAAACATGGTGCATTTAACATTTGTCTACTAAAATAAAAAATTATATTTTGGAAAAAAAATATTTAATTCTTTTTCATATTAAGCCACCTATATGTTTTTTTAAAACGGGTTTTCTTTTTTTATTTTAAACTGTTGTCTTTCACTGCTTACATTTTATTGCAATTCTACTTTGAGGCTATTTATACAAAAAATATAAACAAAAATATTTTTTTTTTGCATTTACATACAGATAAAGATGGCGCATCTACAGCAGCAGTTATTTAAACTACAATGTTTCCAATATGTTTATTAACTACATGAACAAATGTTATTTACATCAATTATCTTCAAAAGTTGATATTAAAAGCTGTCAATTTTACATATTAAGGTTTTTCGTTAATAATTTCAAGTGAATTTTTAGCCATTTAATTAATATTTATGGTTATATCGATTGCTTAATATAAAAAAGACCTAACTCTATTTTTTGTTAATTTACGGGAGAAGGAAAAAACTTAGTAACATTTCTGACCCAAGAAAAATTTTGATGCAATTATAAAAAAAAAGATGCAACATATTTTATTCAAAAGTTTTCAAAACTTTTTTTGTATCATAAATTTTACGGATTTTATTAAGTTTTCTCCTTATCCTGTAAAGTAACAAAAAATCGAGTTAGGCCTTTTTCATATTCATTGATAAAATTTATAAAATTTTTTTCTTGCTGGATCTTAATAGTTGTGCCATAAACATCAATAATAATTGGAATTTTTAAATATATTTTTATAAGCAATAAATACTGGTAAGCCATACAGTTTTGCGGTTTCGATTTGTTGCAATGCCTTGCAGACCAACCCAAATCAGAGCGTTGAGTGTTGCGGTGACAGCATCGCAAGTATTTACAGTGCGTTTCAAGGTAAAAAATATATGTACTTTAAATGCAATGAAAAATTTTCTTGCAGTTATAGTGCGATATAATAAACAATTTGTTTAACCTCACTTTTTGATAAAGTACACTTTGACTTTTGACTAGTTTTTTTTATGGAACTAACAAACATTGGATTAGATTATTTTGCTTTCCATACAAAGTGAAGTTACTTAAAATCGAAACAAATAAACTAAAAAAAAAACTTCAGAGCAGGCTGCATTTAGCCTTGCGTACGTATAGCATAATAGCTAGAAACTACCTATTACTTATCTAAACAACAACATTTCAATCATTAGAAATTCCTATAGATTTCAATTGTAATTTCACTAAATAAAACAAATATACATACATACGTATATATATATATATATATATATATATATATATATATACATACATATATATATATATATATATATATATATATATATATATGTACGAATGTATATTAAGGAGAGTTTTGCACTTGAAACGCATTTGAAATCCAGTTTGTAATCGTGCTAAAAAGCACGCGTTGAATGTGCAAACTTGGTCATCATTTAAATTTCACACAAACGAATAAAGTGCGCTTAAATAAATAATTGAAAACGACTACAAACAATTTAATTTAGTTGTAATTGGGTATTCATAACACGTGTTAAAAAATTACAGCATTTTTGTTTTCAAGTCAGTTGAATTTCGTATGAACTAATTTTATTTCGTTTTAAGCTTTTTTTTTGTTTTTTTTTTGGTGCTTTATACATGATAAAGATGAACTATGAATAATAAAAGCAAGAAAGAAAGAAATCAGTACATGGCATGACTCAAATAACATCAAATAATATCAAGTAACAAACAATTTATAAATAATAATAAAAACTTAAGAAGAAAAATATTATCAAAATAAAATTTCAAAAATAATTGTATAGAAAATAAGATATAAAAAATACTTGTGTGTATATTTGCATTTTTTTTTTGTAAGAACTTACCTTCCGATATAGCCATTAGTTTAACAAAATTATCTGGAAATACACCAATTTTGCCCCTCAATTCACCCTTCCACCAACCCTTGTCGGGCAACTCCATACTATGGATGGTTATAATGTCACCTACTTTCAGCTCAAGTTCGTCATCGTTTTGTGGGGCATAGGGGAATTCAACACGACAGTAATCTCGTTGAGGTTTTGGTGGCAAACTGGGTGCAGAATCATCACCACCGCCCAGCAAAGATGATGCACCTGGTGCTGCCACTGTTGTGCCGGAAGCCAATGACGATGAATTGTTACTCGTAGTTGTTGTGGCACCAAGTAAATCTTCTTTGGAATTGTGAAAACTAAGACGATTTATTTTCTTTGAAGCGGCTGTTGTTGATGATGATGATGTTGTTGATGATGTGGCAGCAATTGAGTTATTAGCACTTTTAGTTGTATGTTTTGATGTAGATGGTGGTCGTTTGCTGGCAAATACGGGCGATGATTCAATGAGTTTAACAAAATTTGAGGGAAACACACCAATTTTATTTTTTAAACGTCCACGCCACCAGCCTTCCTCAACCTAAATGTAGTCAGTCCAAAGCATAGAAGAATAACGAATTAAATTAAATAAAAACTAAATGTAAGAGAATAAATTGCGAGTGAAATTAGAACATTGTTATTATCACTTTGTTATAGTTTCTTGTCGGTTTTATTACTTGTAGTTTCTTACAAACTATCCAAACAATATCTTTTGGATTAGAGGGTTGCAGTTGTTTGTGTGTGAGTGAGTACTAACCTCCCCTAAGAATTCAATGACATCACCAACGGCCAGAGATAATTCGTCATCGTTGACTTGCGTATAACTGTAAATAACTTTACAACGCCGATTACTTGTCGTCGATTTGTCTCTGTAATAAAAACATATAACATTTAAATTTAGTAAAGTTTTAAATTTTATTAACTTAATTTTATTTTGGTTAAGAAAACTTTGCTGAGGAATGAATGAGCTTAACATAGAATACTTGACCCACATTTTAATTTACACTGAGTGAGTTTTCAATTATTCGATATTTTTAAAAGTTCGAAAGGCGTCTGAAAAAAGAAACGCGATCTCCAAAACGACAAATCAGATCATATGAGTAAAAATATTTGAACTTTTAGGTTAGAAAGGAAAATCTGCCTGCAAAAATGCTTCTTTATGAGATCGAAACTATCAGCTTCGTATTGGTTTGAAATTTTCGTATCCTCAAGGAGACTCATATGCTTTAGACACTCGTGGATATAAAATCTGAAAACTTAAAAAGTGCAACACTCTTTGAATGGTGTATGAAATTTTATTACAATCTGACTAACCGTTTAGAAACTGCAGAATTTTTTCAAAGATGAGGCTAAATCTCTAGTAATTCTCGTTTAATCAACAAATGAAACCGTACTTAAGTATTATAGTTCTGAAATCAAATATATTTTTTGTATACAACGTGACGCTTGTGGCGACTAAGTAAAAATTTTAATTTTTTCGATTGCTTTTTTTGCCATTTTTTAATCAGCTATTTCTGCACTTTGTAGTACTTTCCCCACTTTATTTTAAAACGTACTTTTTGTTTAAAAAACATATACATATTTTACTGAAAGAAAATTTTTACTGAAATCTTCAAACATTGAAATGAATTTAAGAATATACCTTGAAAAAGGAAACTTGGTCTATGTAGATGTTTTGTTTTTGATATAGTGGCCCTTTTTAATTATAAATCAACTTTTTGGTATATTTTTTTTTTACTTTAAATCCTTTGAAAAAATTTCAACGGTCAGGTTTTTTGTATACTCTTCTCTTCAGAGAAGATAACTTTAAAAAAAAATTTTTTAATTCTACTCAACATTTATTATAAACATATTGGTAATAAAGTAAACAAAATAACCTGTTAGCTAATTTGTATAAATATTTTCTTTTAAATTGAAAGAAAATATCTAAATGTTGATTTATTTTTATTGACCTTATCAGTTTATTGTAATATTTATCAAGCTTGTGGTCGTTTTTTATAATATATTATTTCTTATAATTTTTATTCAATATTTCGTTAACAGCTTGTTAACATCTTCAGGAAATAAAAATTATTAAAATTTTATACATAGAAAAATGGTTTTGAAACATGACATGAAAAATTATTCAAAATATTTGTTTTTCAAATACAATAACATAAATAATTTTTTCAACATTAACAATTTATAGCAAAATACAATTTTTCAACATTAACAATTTATAGTAAAATACAATTATTTTGCCTTTCAACATTAAGAAATTATAATAAAAATCTTATAAGAAAATTATTTTTTATATATGTATAACATCAAAAAACTTATACATAGTATAAATTAGGCGCATATAATTATTTTTTTTTTTTTTTTTTTTTTTTTTTTTATATATAAAACATAAACGTACATAAAGGAACATAAATATGTATATATACAAATGTACATACTCATATGCATACGTATATACATACATATATACATACGAACACACATATATATATACACGTACATACGTACACATACATACACCCATACATACACACACACACATATATATATATATATATATACATATATATACACATATATGTACATACACATACATCCATACATACATATATGTATATACACATATAGATACACATACATATACATATATACACACATATATATACCTAAAATTATAATAATAATAACAACACCAATAATATAATACAATAAATTATCCCTAGCAAATAATATATAGTTAATATACACAATTAAATTATGTAAATCTGCAATTTTTACTAACTAAATGTCTATAACTCTGTGCTAATTTTTCTGTATCTGTTTTAAAATTTATTCTGTGTGATGATGGTGTGTTTATTATTTCTAACATTTCTAACATTAATCTACGTTTATAGTTATTTTCTGTGTTTAATATTGAAACATTTTCAAAATCTGGAAAATGATATGATTTAGAACAATGGGAAGATAAAGCTGTTTTTTGTGAATTTATATTCCTATATTTTTGATCTGATTTATGACCTGCTATCCTAGTTTTTAATTTATTTTTGGTCGTACCTACATATACTTTATCACAATTCTCTATATCATTACCCTTGCATGGTATTTTATATACTAAATTTGATCTATCCCATTTTTCAATTTTATCTTTAGTTTTACTAAATAGTCTGTTTAATGTATTACACGTTCTATGAGCTATTCTATATTTATCTGTATCATAAATTCTAGATTTTGTTAACCTTTCTGAAATTCCTGGTATGTATGTTAAAGATTTAAATAATTTTTGTTCTGTATTATTATTATTAGTACTTTCTGTTCTTCTATTTCTATATTGTGATATTAATTTATTAATTATGTGATTTGGAAAATTGTTATTTTCTAATATATTTATAACCTTCTTCTTATTGTTATTGTGAAATTGTTTATCACTTATATTTAGAACCCTTTCTATAAAATTCCTAGCTGTGTTTATAATAATATGTCTACTATGTTTTGAATAGTAGTTAATCATCCTTCCCGAAGCTGTAGGTTTCTGGAACCAATCTATTATCAATTTATTACCTTTCCTAATAACTAGAGTATCTAAATAAGAAAGTTTTAAGTCATTTTCCTTTTCAACTGTAAATTTAATGTTGGAATTAAATTGATTTAATGTTGATAACATATTATCTATCTCAGATGTATGAAGGATGCAAAATAAGTCATCTACATATTTTGTCACTATTTTAGGTTTTATATTAAGTTTTTGAATTGATATGTCTAATAATTCCTCCATTACTATATCTGCTATTATTGGAGATACTGGTGATCCCATAGGAAGACCCCTTTGCTGCATATATATTTTGCTATTATATTGAAAATACCTATTATCTTCTATACAAAACTTTAAAATACGCAAAAATAAACATTTTTCAATCTGTGTATACCTTCTTATCATTTCCCATTTGTTTTCAATTGTATTAATTGCAAAATCAATAGGTACACTTGGGAATAGGGAAACTACATCAAAAGAAATTAAGCTTTCATTATCAGATATATGTTGATTCCTAATTTTATTCACAAATTCTATTGAATTTTTATTTGGTTGTTGGATCTCTATTAATAAGATGATAATTTGTAATATCTCCTACAATGTTATTGATTCTTAAATCGTAATCCTGTTTACTAATGGCTACAGTTACATTGCCCTTATCTGCATACCAAAAAATCAATAATGATATAGTTGAAGAATTATTTAAGAAAGAAATTATAACTTCTAATGATAAGAATAAGCTAAAGACAAATGTTGCAGTTGCTCCTCGTTTATATGGGTTACCAAAAATTCATAAAGACAATTTTCCATTAAGACCTATATGTTCTTTTATAAATTCACCCTCATATGAATTATGCAGATATATTACAAATATTTTAAAAAATATTACTAAGGATTCTAAATATAATATTAAAAATTCAATAGAATTTGTGAATAAAATTAGGAATCAACATATATCTGATAATGAAAGCTTAATTTCTTTTGATGTAGTTTCCCTATTCCCAAGTGTACCTATTGATTTTGCAATTAATACAATTGAAAACAAATGGGAAATGATAAGAAGGTATACACAGATTGAAAAATGTTTATTTTTGCGTATTTTAAAGTTTTGTATAGAAGATAATAGGTATTTTCAATATAATAGCAAAATATATATGCAGCAAAGGGGTCTTCCTATGGGATCACCAGCATCTCCAATAATAGCAGATATAGTAATGGAGGAATTATTAGACATATCAATTCAAAAACTTAATATAAAACCTAAAATAGTGACAAAATATGTAGATGACTTATTTTGCATCCTTCATACATCTGAGATAGATAATATGTTATCAACATTAAATCAATTTAATTCCAACATTAAATTTACAGTTGAAAAGGAAAATGACTTAAAACTTTCTTATTTAGATACTCTAGTTATTAGGAAAGGTAATAAATTGATAATAGATTGGTTCCAGAAACCTACAGCTTCGGGAAGGATGATTAACTACTATTCAAAACATAGTAGACATATTATTATAAACACAGCTAGGAATTTTATAGAAAGGGTTCTAAATATAAGTGATAAACAATTTCACAATAACAATAAGAAGAAGGTTATAAATATATTAGAAAATAACAATTTTCCAAATCACATAATTAATAAATTAATATCACAATATAGAAATAGAAGAACAGAAAGTACTAATAATAATAATACAGAACAAAAATTATTTAAATCTTTAACATACATACCAGGAATTTCAGAAAGGTTAACAAAATCTAGAATTTATGATACAGATAAATATAGAATAGCTCATAGAACGTGTAATACATTAAACAGACTATTTAGTAAAACTAAAGATAAAATTGAAAAATGGAATAGATCAAATTTAGTATATAAAATACCATGCAAGGGTAATGATATAGAGAATTGTGATAAAGTATATGTAGGTACGACCAAAAATAAATTAAAAACTAGGATAGCAGGTCATAAATCAGATCAAAAATATAGGAATATAAATTCACAAAAAACAGCTTTATCTTCCCATTGTTCTAAATCATATCATTTTCCAGATTTTGAAAATGTTTCAATATTAAACACAGAAAATAACTATAAACGTAGATTAATGTTAGAAATGTTAGAAATAATAAACACACCATCATCACACAGAATAAATTTTAAAACAGATACAGAAAAATTAGCACAGAGTTATAGACATTTAGTTAGTAAAAATTGCAGATTTACATAATTTAATTGTGTATATTAACTATATATTATTTGCTAGGGATAATTTATTGTATTATATTATTGGTGTTGTTATTATTATTATAATTTTAGGTATATATATGTGTGTATATATGTATATGTATGTGTATCTATATGTGTATATACATATATGTATGTATGGATGTATGTGTATGTACATATATGTGTATATATATGTATATATATATATATATATATATGTGTGTGTGTGTATGTATGGGTGTATGTATGTGTACGTATGTACGTGTATATATATATGTGTGTTCGTATGTATATATGTATGTATGTACGTATGCATATGAGTATGTACATTTGTATATATACATATTTATGTTCCTTTATGTACGTTTATGTTTTATATATAAAAAAAAAAAAAAAAAAAAAAAAAAAAAAAAAATTAATTATATGCGCCTAATTTATACTATGTATAAGTTTTTTGATGTTATACATATATAAAAAATAATTTTCTTATAAGATTTTTATTATAATTTCTTAATGTTGAAAGGCAAAATAATTGTATTTTACTATAAATTGTTAATGTTGAAAAATTGTATTTTGCTATAAATTGTTAATGTTGAAAAAATTATTTATGTTATTGTATTTGAAAAACAAATATTTTGAATAATTTTTCATGTCATGTTTCAAAACCATTTTTCTATGTATAAAATTTTAATAATTTTTATTTCCTGAAGATGTTAACAAGCTGTTAACGAAATATTGAATAAAAATTATAAGAAATAATATATTATAAAAAACGACCACAAGCTTGATAAATATTACAATGAAAATATCTAAAAAAATATTCGAATAAAAAAATTGGCATTCATGTTTTATAAAATACCTTTTGCATCGCAACAACGACGCAAGAAGCAATATTCTATATTTTACTTTTGTCTCTCACTGTATATCTATCTGGTCTCTTCCCAGATGCTTGGAACAATTTAGAAATATTTTCCAATCAATTTGCGTATTTTAATAATATGAAAAGTAAAATATTTTTCTTATTCACCTTAACACAACTGTATTGTCCTCATTCATATCAACGACACGAACAAAATTATCTGGAAACATGCCCGTTTTGCCATTTGTTTGCAGCGTACCCTCCCACCAGCCACCTGGCATCTGTTTAATACTGTGTATTATAGCACCTTTGACCAGATCTAGTTCATCGGGCTCCTTAGCTGTGTAATCATACTCAACAATGGCACTAACTGAAAAAGACAACAAAAGATGATTAGAAAATCAGTTATTAAAATAAAAGTTTGTAAAGAAATTTATTAAATTAATGTTTGTAGGTAGACACGAAAACAAATATTTGTGCCGTCAACTTCCGGAACCACTACACATGTTCATATGGATATCATAGGCGGCTATTTTTAGCTGGGTTATAAACAAATTTATACTGACTTTTTAAAAACTATAAAAAGGCATCGTTTAACCTTTTAAATAAAATATGAAAAATATACAAATTTACATACAATGTTGCGAACTTATGCACACCCTCTTCTATCCATGTACAGCAGTTGTTAACGCCTTTACAAAATGTTAACAATTTTTTCATAAAGCGTCATTCCGATTGTTAACTTCATTGTTAAAAATTGACGTACATAACTTGTATGTAAAAACAGAATTAAAACTAATTGAATTACTGTCAAATATGTAGATATGCATATCTAGTTAGATTTTTAAATAAACCGCATCTGATTGCCGGCAAAGAAAAGTTTATACTAACCAAATGCTTTTTTTTATTAAGTAAATACAAATATTATATTTAAATATGTGACACACTTTTTTGTGGTACACTTTTAGACATCTTATGGTCCACCCTTATTGATGAAACAGATATGCTTTAAAAGGCAATTTTATGTAAATATGCATAAAAATGTTAAAAATCATTTAAAATTTGTTTCAAAAACAGTAGCAAAACTACTCTCGTCATACGGCAAGAACATGAAACTTAGTCGCTGGGGATATTTCATTAAACCAATATTTCTGTTTTGTATTATTAATTTTAAGTTCTCATGCAGCTTAAAAAAACACCCGATAAAAAAAATACGAATTGATTGATCCCTTGAGCAGATATACAGAAGTTTGGACTTATTTCAGTCATTAAGGTTTATTTAGAGTTTCCAGGTATTTAGAGACTTCCAACAGAATTTTATGACTTCCATTTGTGTAGGACATTTTAACTCTTTCTATATGTATATATAACTGGCTAAAGGGTTTTCTTTTTTTGGGCAAATATGTTACACATATTTTATTTAATAGTTCATTGAATTTTATATATAAAATAATATTTTGTTTCTCTTAAATAAGAAAAAAAATATATATTTTTTATTTCCCAACCGGTGCGGAAACCAAAGATTTTATATAGAAGAATATTCGCACTCAGTATGACATATTTCAATTAACCATCGTGTAGAAGTGTTTTTTTTTATTGTAATCTCATTTGTCGCATTTCGCTTGTCGCTGTAACTCCGTTTTAGCAAATTTTTATTTAGCAATTTATCATTAATAATTAAAATGCTTTGTTTCCATTTAAGCAAAATGTGTTTTTTTTTTTTTTTTTTTTGTTTTATAATTTTTCTAGGGGTTTGCGTGCGTTTTATATTTATTTCATTATGAATTGTTTGCTGTTACAGTTCACGAAACATAATAACGAAAACGAGACATGAGAAGGCATAAATACAGACAACAGATAAGACACAAGGTAAAACAAGGTTGAAAAGAAGCTCTTCATATAATTTCAAAGACAAAAGATATCACAAAATTGTATGTTCTGTTTTTATCCAATTATGAGTAAGTTAAACACACACACACACACACACGCACGTTGAAAGTTTTCGGAATCTATGGGAAATCTAAACTTGACGTGATCGTCCGCAGCAGGTGATGTTTATATACAAACATACATATTTATGAAAATTTATAATAAAACATGTCCCTCCCCTCAACACTTTTTCTTCAACAATTGATTATCTTGCACAGAACATTGCCATTTCCTAGGTCTTGGTGAATGGTAAGAGAATGTCAGCAGTCAATTGTTTTCCACAACGAGTACGTAGGTGTCTTATTTTTTTATATTGTTGCAATATTATTATTAAAAAAACTAGTCGTCAATACGACTAAAAAGGCCTTTATTCTTTCCCAAATCAAAAGACTCACTTATTACAGAACAACCTAAATCAGGGCGTTGAGCGTCGCGTTAGCAGCAGGGTATGTATTTAGGGTAGAGTATATTTTTATCTTAGAATGTATTACAAATACGTACCCGGCTGCCAACGCGAAGCTCCACTCATAGATTTATGTTGGTTTGTTATATTAATTCTCGTACCCTACTTTCAGTCATAAATTTTAGAAGTAAGACTTACATTCACATATGTACATTTAACCGAGCCGGCAAAACAATGGCGAAAGAGGGAGTGTTGCGGCCTCTGAAAACAGCTGCGTGATGCTCTGCCATATCGGTTGAATTAATTGTTAATTCACAATGTATCGCTCTACAGTCGTACTTATGATACTTACAATCTGTTTACGCAATCCATTTCTCATTAAGATTTCATGTTTTAGCACACACTCGGCAATCAACAATGAAATCATAAATATCAGTTCTGATTTTTTTGTATTGGCATAAACATCGCGGGAGAAATACGGTTGAAAATATTAGTCGTGAGATAAGTGAAATATCAATTTTTTTTTTCTTGGACCAGCACTCAGGGGATGACCCCTATATATGCAATGCATTGCGCCGGAACTGAAAACGAGGGGATAGTATTGAGGGGACAGATTAGGAAAGATGAGAAGATAGACAGTTTTTTTGTAGCTATTTCAACCTAATTTTTGCTACAGCGCCGACAAAGGTGGGTGCTGTTACTCTGCTTTTTAGTACATGATAGTGTAGGTCGCTGCCAATTATGTTCAGTGACCAGTGACTATGCCTTCATCATTGAAACAGGCTGGCAACAACTAACACAACCACGCACTAATGCTGATCAGAAGAATTCAACACAATATTTCATGACTCAGCGGGGGCTCGAACTCACGACCCTCCGCTTCATAGTCTCGTGTTCTACTACTTCAGCCAACAGCTATTGCTTTTGATGAAAGAAAGAGATAACAACATGAAATCTCGATATAAACAATGCAATCTATTGATGAAATCTCGATTGCAACCCGCAGTGAAATCAGAAATACGAATACAAACGATGCAATTTGCCAGATTGCGGAAACGCATTGCATTGTCTATACCTATCTTTAGAACATTGTCTTATCTTTAGTTGCTTTTACACTTTTACACTTTAGCTTAATAACAATTATCTCGGACAAATAGACATACATACATATTTATATAAAAATTATTTTATAAAATATCTGACAGAAGGTACATATACAAATATTTATATTAGAATTATAAACAACAGCTTAAAAAATAATTTCTATAGAAACGCCTTGAATGCCTGTTGGAGTGAAACATTTTTAAAGATAAAATTAAAAAAAAAAAAAAAACAATAATTACAAAGCTTTTATTTGTATTATTTTTGATTATTTATATCACTTGCCAAAAAAATATTTTATCTACAATAGTTTTATTTTTGGCCAAGAAAAATTTCTCCCACAATGGCATGTGCAATTGATTAATGCATTTAGCTGGCCTAAATAACAATTTTGAAATATTATGAAGATAATGAACTGCACAATGAAATATTATATTTCGTTTATATCGTAATATAAACCAAATTTGTAATTGAAGAGTTTTTACTTAAGTCTTTAAGAAAATAAAAAAATTAACACACGAATTCATACAATTTAAATTAAATGTTATTGTCTGGTCCACGATGTCGACGGATATCGTTTTGTCGCATAAAATCATTTACAACAAATATAAAATTTTAGAATTTGTTTTTGTTTTAAATGCATTTACTCGGCAGAAAAATATCGAGTGACATCATGGACCAGACAGTTAAACAAATAGGACACAGCAAGTAGAAAATTTTTTAATTTCGACAAATTCCATTTTTTTTTATTTTAAGTTCTTAAATAATAACAATTTTGTGGACTTTTTTAGGGCGAAACAGGCAGTTCCTCAGGTTTTAAACACCGGAAATTATTGAAACCAACTCTTAAAAATCTTTCAAGCTGATGTTCTTATATGTAAGTATCTCAATAGTCCAATTAGTCCTTGCAAGCCAAAAAGCTGAAGTAAACACAGACGTTGAAGAATGGACGCTAAAAAACACATTGACTACAATTTACTAGTCGGCACTTGACATGGGACATTAAAATACGAGGTCATGTTAATGATTAGTGTCTTCTTTTGGGTTTTAGTGGGGAGGTGGCCATGTATTTGCGTTATATGAGAAAAGATCTCCTCTCGTCTGCATCGGTATCACAGCAGATAAGGTCTGTGGTGCTTGAAAGCATTACGACACACATGATTTAGGAGTTAAAAGTGCAAAAATCCAGCAGGACCGCACAAGATATTAGGATCACTTCTCCCTAAAATAAATAATCATTTTGAACTGATCAGTTGGAAGTTTTGAGTGTCATGAATGACTTTGTTGTCACTGATTTTGAATAAAATATTCTGTTTTATTGTTTGTTAATCGAACCAATCAAAAGTACACACTTCCACTATCAACACTGAAATTAATCGCAATATTTTAAAAACTTTATTAAACGGAAAAATACTATTCAAAATAATATTTTAGTTATACTGCAGTTTATGAGCATTTTGTTCTATTCATTATTTAATTCCAACAAAAAAAAAACTATGAAATATAAAGAACAATGAGAAGTCACAGCGGAAACTTGTTTAAGATTGAACAATAAAAAGGTTCAATTGTTTTCATTCCAATACTAGATGCCATTTGCATACTACAGTGAAATGAATAAAATTTCATGCAGCCATTTTTCCACTTGTATCTCAGAAATGATGTCCTTAGAAATTAACATTTTATCTGTTTGCATGTGTAAGAACTATTCGTTTTCTCACTGTATGGAGAAATAAACGACTCTGAACCAGAAATTTGACTTTTGGCTTTTCTTGCGTTATTGTTCGTACATATTTTTATTTCATACCAAACCACATCATCAGTTAACGGGTTGACGCCATTTGTCGGTTTTGCCTGCTGCCAGTTTATATCTGCATGTAAACTTTTTGTCCGTCCAATTGACAATGTTTTAGTTGGTTGTGCTTTTTTTCTGTAACTCTTGGTTATTTCATTCAGAACTGCTTGTGGATGTAGCTGTTGACTTTTTTTGTTGGTTTTCTTTTCTGTTTATCTTCTACGTACGAATATAGTTGAGGTTAAACTGAAATATAGTCTTAGTGACCCACTTTTTAGCTTTTAATACCAAACAAATGACTTTCAATGGTTTTGTTTTTCTATTTTTTTTTATTGCAAAAACAAAATCTTAAAAAGCTTTTTATTTTAAGATTATTTTTCTAAATCAAAAAGACATAATTTTTTAGCCACTTCAAGTGGATTGGGAGTTATTTGTAAGACTCTCTAAGAAATATATGTAGTTCTTATTAAGTTTGAGCAGAATGCAGCCACTTACTCCGCCGATATTTCTTTTTGGAACGAAAGTTAAATTTCTGTCAGATGCCGTGCTTTTTTCAAAAATAAGACAAACAGAAGTTGTAGATTTTTTTTAATAAAAATTTTAAGTAAAATACCGTGAGAATCGCGGGCCACTTTCATAGTCTTCACTTTAATTACTTTTTAAACTATATTTCGAATATTTGGAAAATACAAATTTCATGGTCGAATGATCACAATTTACTTTGAGAAGTAGTCATGTGTATTTTTTATCGCCAGTTATTAAGTGGCTTACTTAAATGTGATAAAAAAAATTTTATCAAAAATTTCATGAGGAAATAGTATACGAGAATTGTATAAATACAAAACTGCTATTAACACTAAACTAAATCCCTGTGCTACCATATTATCTATCTTCTTCCTGCCTCATTTTCCAACTAATAAATGGTGATAATAAATAAAAATCTATATGAGTACAGGAGTGTAGCGGCTTCTCAGAACAGTTGTTCTGCTCTTCTGTGGAAATTGTGAATTGGTGGAATATTTTATTTTGATTTGTGCCACATTATGTATAAGAAGATTTGTTTTATTGCACGGACCTTAAAAAAACGATCTTGCAAATGGTTGTATGTGTGCTCTTAAGTGTTATATTATTTATAAAAAAAAAAATCTTTCTAGAGGCGTAGTAAGATATTAAATTTTTAACACGCGGTATAAAGGAAAAGTTGATTTTTTTAGAAGTATAGAGCTTTAAATTGAAATAAAATATATAAATACTTCTTGGAAACTTTTATTTGAATACGATATGAAGTTCGTGAACAAACGCACAAGGGCGTTGTTCCCTTTAGTAAATTAGTACGGTAAATAGTGTTTTTATTTTCAATTGCTCAACTTGAAATAAAACAGAGAAAAATATTTTTCATCTCAAAGAAATTGGCTTTATAAATATTATAACTTTATGACAAAACTAAACAGCCGGCTGTCAAACAACACTGTAGTGTCAACTCGAAGATGTGAACGTTTAAATAGCACCCTTTACATGTTCATAAATTGATATTTCTTTCAATGAGTGTTTTAATTCAATTGTTGTTTATAATCTTTTGTCAAGCAAATTAATCATTTAAATGTTTCCTTCAGACATTTTATTTTCTTTCAACTTTTTCATAATAACATTCATATTTCTATTATTTATTTATTTTTTCCCTTCAACTACTAATGCTTCTTTGTGTTTATATTTATGTAATACTATAGTGTGGTAAAAAACAACAACAACAACAACGCCAACCTACAAAAATACAATAATTAATGTCAAGTGATATCAACCGCCAACTTATAAAATTCCCTGATACTCGTCATACACTCGTACATTCTTACCCATATGCATGCGAGCGGACAGATTGATGATGGTGTGAGTCATTAATTAAATTGTTAATAAAAACAATAGCAAAGGCAGCAAATATTAAAAAAAAAGTAAACATACATGAATATAACGTATGCATGTACATATAAAAGACGATTTGTACCAATGAACATATTTAAAGATGTTATTCTCGTATGATTGATTGTGATTCCAAGTTGCAATTACCGTATGCGTTTTAAGGCTAAACAGAGATTCAAATAAGTTATTTAATATAATTTATATACAAACAAGTAAGAACATTATATTCGAACGGATCGGATCTTAAATACTCTCTAAATATTTAGTAAATAAAAACTCTATTTTATTGGGTTCACTCCGGGAGGGGCCGTGGGCGAGACATCATTTCCCATAAAACACTAAAAAGTAAATTTTTGGTGTTATTAAGTGGAAAACATTTTTTTATAGGTCCATTTAAAATTTAAAATTTTATTTATAAGGAATGTATCCTTAAATTAAACAATTTCTTAAATATTTACACTATTTTTCCAGGTAATATATTACTTCAACGCCCATTAAAGGGGGAGGGGTCCAAAAATGGATTTTTTTTTCTGAAGTTCAACGCTTCGGCCCTTCTTTGACTTAAAAATATATCATTTGGTTAACAAAATTACAAGAAAAAACTCTTGAAAAATTATATTGTTTTTTGAAGGTTGGTTTAGTACTTCTTAGGAGAGCTTTTTTCCCTCTGCCCCGATTTACTCCATTTACGAACTTGACCTGTGCTATCCTTCATAATATATTTATAACAAATTTCAAGGGTCTGGCTATTTTCGTTTGGCCTGAACCGTGATTTCCACTGATCAAGAATATACTTCATGGGCTCTTAGAGGGATATTTCGCAGCGTTACACATGAAATGATAAAATGAATATAACCTCCAATTCTTTTTTGGAGGGTATAAAAAGTTATTTTTCTTTCCATTTAAATTTTTTTTCTTCAAATTTTTAACTAAATTTTTATGTTGGCATTCTACTTGCTCTTTTAAATACATTTGAAATAAAAATGCTTGATTTCTCCTCATAACAATATTTATTAAAGTATGCAGCAACAATGGTACCAGGCCAAAACCGATCTGTTTACTAACCAAATTTGACGTGGGATGACGACAAATCGTTCTAAATAATATCAGTATCTTGTAAAAAAGACCGTTTTCAGCTATCTGCCATTTTCAGCATTCCTTTTATCAATTCGGCATAAGATAATCGAAAATCTAGACATGGTTTTGGTTATATGCCTGATATCTCTTCCTCACTGAAAAACACTTAAAATGGGACAAAGCCAAAACCAATCAGTTTACTAATCAAATCTAACGAGGGATGACGGACAATAATTCCAGCTCTTAATTCACCGACAAACATAACGTGCGGTTAATAAGTGTTTAAATATTTCTACTTTAATTTAAATTAAGTTTAATTGGAAACTTTATATTCTATTTAAAATCGTTATTGAAATTAAAATATTTAATAATTTTTGGTTTCCATTTACATACATTTTTCCGCAAAACAGAGAGACAACCCTCGTACACATGTATAAATGTATATATGTGAATGTGTGTCACAAACGCATATACTTCAATTTCAGAGAATTTTCTTGAAATCGCATGCCCAAAAAAACGTATCAATGCAAGACTTTATTTTAATTTAATAAAAATGCATCATCAAGTTCAATGTAGGTCTTTCCTACGACTTCTTTGAAAATCTTGATCAACGTATAATTAATTCTTAACATGAATTCTTGCATGTTTTCTGTTTGTTCTTTGATACTTCACAAAAGATGCCTTCAACATCACCAGCGTCATAAGCAACAACAACAATCAAAACACTTTTTATAAATCATTTGGCACTGGGCCAATTGTAAATATGAACAAAACCACTATTGTTGCACTACAACAACAACTCAAACATGTTCAAAAATAAATGTACAACACTGTCATCGTCTTTAGCCACAACAAAAATGATTTAATCAAATTATAAAACTAAATAAAAAATAAATAAAAAACAAAACACTTTCATATGTGAGTACTAAAATAAATAAATGAAAGAAAAAAAAACAGAGTTAAACAGTTGAATTATCGCCTTTTTTAGTTTAAGTGCCATTTTGCATTGAGTGTGGCCGCCCGGCAGCAGCAACAGCAAGTTTACAAACATTGTGCAACTTATAAGCAAAACAATCTGTTGCAAATAAATTAATTGCAATTGTTATTTTTATTGTTTCTTCAAAGAAGGACAAATTGCTCAAAACTGATTTGTCTTAAATATTTTAAATGTTTGAGTGGCAAACCAAATAACTTTAACATGCATTTTTGCAATTGCTTCAGAGGAAAAATTCGCTTTATGTAAAAATGCCAGCAACAACACAAAATTTGTGATCGATAAATTTATGCTGCAAGTCTGTTAACTTTATTTATTATCTTGGCTTTAAGGAGTGCTTCAACAAAAGCCGTTTTGGAAAATATACATATTTTATTAATCGTAGAATTTATTAAACACTCATTTACACGCAGCAAGTTTGCCGGTGTATATTGAAATTCTGTATTAAATGGATATATAGACTTTATATTATAATCTAAAAAACAAAATAAATAAAAATAAAATAAAATAATTCTATAAAAGTTTTTGTAATAACATAAAAGGTTTAGAAAAGAATGGGTTTCTTAAGTAGACTTAAGCGTTCATTATGCATTTCCACAGAATGGGATACAAACGAGAAAATTTCTATCATCTCCGACACAATTGAAGGCAGTGGGAAAAAATTTTATAAATTTATCTTTAACCCGTTTAATGAGATGCCATCTGTAGAACCTCGTATAAAACGGTTCCTGGAAATGTTTGATATAAATCGGTAGAATATATCACCAATAGACATCAAATGCAATAAATTTTGACTAGTGCTTTATGCTACACACCATCGAATGTTTTAGAAATATCTCATAGATCGATTTCAAATTGCGCGATTTTAAATAAGAAGTTCTTCTGAAAGATGACTTTTATTCCAGCTTAAATTCGATTTTATTGCATCGATCAATTTACAAAAGACTTTTTCAAGGCTTGTCAGTTATGTGAAATCGAGGGATTTCAAATCGACCATGTTCATAGTCGGTTCTAATGAAACTTTGAGATTCACTTGCGTAAGGTCGTGGTTTAGATCCCACATTCTGTCATAAATGTGAAAAATTCTATAGTTCCGGCACAATTCATTCCTTTGGTGACGGTCATAATTGAAAAATTAGACACACTAAAACCGGTTCCTAATGAATTTTGGAGCTTAGAATTCGAATCTGTAAATCATTTATTTTTCGTTGTCCCAGGTTTCGATATATAGGACTATTCACGGTATATAAGCATATACATATGTTTTAAGCTCGGGCCAGCACTCGGGGGAACACTCCTACATATGCAGTGCATTGCGCCCCGGAACTAGAGAGGAGGGGATGGTATTGAGAGGACAGATGAACAAAGACGAGAATATAGAGATTTTGTTTTGTAGCTATTTAAATCCTTTCCTTCGCCGGCTAATTTTTTGTTACAGGGTCAATGAAAGAGGGAGCTATTGCTCTGGTATTTAGCGCATGTAATTGTTCATTGAACAGTACTATGCCTTCATTACTGAAACAGGCTGACAACAACTAATTCCACTATGTATTAGTGCTGATCAATACGCCAGTGATTTACGTCAGTACCTGCCATATGGCTTAAACTGACGGCGATCTTAACACCGGGTGAAAAAATAAGTGTTACCAGCACCCCTCTTAGTACCCAAGATCCACACGAAGGCGACCTCGGGTCGCCCAGGTGGCAATTTCTAGAACATGATTTGGTAAGTCCCATGATCTAACACCTAGCTTAAAGTGCCGATCCTATCTCGATGATCTTAATTCTATGAGCTACAAAAAGTCTCCCAATAGAATTTTATTTGTTGATTCACAACAATATATAGGTTTTGCTACAATCAGCCGGACCGAAGTCCAACCCTAGGGTTGAAACATCAATCCTTATCTGACAAACCTTCCACCAAGTTGGTTACCACAGCCACCACGTGTACTCCCGAGGGAGACCTCACCAATATCCAGCCGCAGTAAACTGCGAGGCTTGTACTGGATCCCGTGGCACCAGTTGTAACTACTGATAAAGTTTCGAAAGCCAAACCAGTGTAGGTTCTATAAACTTTCTATCGACTTCAGTTTCTTTTCTACCGAAACTCAGGTGTCGCTGCACCTGCAAATTCTTACTCAGGCTCGTAGGCGAACCTACTTCTTTTAGATTCTTATATGCACATCCGTTCCACTGTTTTAGAGATTTGGGCAGTAACATATAAGTTTTACGGGGCTACCTGCAAAAGTTATGCCTGAAAAACAGAATAACCCCTCGAAAGCCAACCATTATAGGTTTTAACTTTCTATTGACTTTTGAACTCTTAATTAGTTCGAGGCGTCTTTAGACCTCCTTTCTTATTTTCCCCGGATCTGTGCTGGAGCGAGGCCTGACATCATAGCCAAGCTCCCCAACGGCACCCCCGGGGGAACTAGTGCTGATCAGAAGAATTCGCTAAAATATTTATGATTGAGCGCGTAGTCGAATTCAGGACCCTCCTTTTCATAGTCTCGTGTTAACTACTTCAGCCAACAGCAAGCTGTTTGAGAACAAGCTGTGCAATGCAGCCTTGTATTGTCCGAATATGGACATACTTAATACTGCTTTTAGACTCTTAAAGTGTACTTTAACTCGACTTTGAATATGATCTATTGAATTTAAAATTCGAAAATTATAAAAACCCCAAATTTATTTGGCACAAATTAAGCAGAATATTTTTAAAATAGCACAAGCTAACAACAAAACTAATATTCAACATTGAAAATTCAATGTTCAGCTTTGAGTGCTCGTTAAATATGTCACACAGCTGAAACCGGTTCATTTACAAGCCAAATTTCGCGTGGGATTGCAAAAACTCCTTCTATTAAAATTTTTATATTAATAGATTATAGGTTATTTTCAGTTTTTGTTTTTGTAATTTTGTTTCTTTAAATCAAGGTAAAATGATTAAAAACTCACAAACTAGACATTTTAATGAATTGAATATAAAAACATAAGACTATTAAATTGATTATGTGTTATTCATGTTTTACAAAAGTACCAAGAAGATTAAATTAATTGTATAAATTTTTTTACTTGCCGCAAGTTGTTATTTTCTGCGAGCAATGACTTTTTTATAGCGAACGATCCATGCTAAAAGTTATTATAAATGCTTTATTGAATAAAATATTACAATAATTTACTTCGATTGGCACTTATCGCCAGCAGACCAAACCATAGTGCATAAATAGCAAAAGGAATTTGTATTGTGTGTGTGAGTGTTTTTTGTTTTTCTTAACAAAAATTATACGAAACGAAAAGATGTAAAACTAAAAAATAAAGTAAATCTAGCAAATCGGCAAATAAAGTTGGGTGCGGTTTTAAGGAAATTGCTTTCGATTTGTTTATCAATCAATTTAATTACTATTATTATAAAATATGTGCAGATATGTTAATAATCATATTATAAATGCTCTCACTCAGTTTTTAAACGCATGTAATAACAGAAAAATACTTTGTTTATGTTTACAAAAGTTTACATACAAACGATTAAATGTATGTATATATGTATGTACATATGTATGTATGTATGTATGTATGTATGTATGTAAGTATGTATGCAGCTTCGTCTGTTGTTTAATAATCTTTTATTAAATTTTATTTTTTTTTACCTATTGCATTTTATTTAATGCAAGTGATGCATTCTCAGACAGAGTTCGTATAATTACATTTGAAACAAAAACAATTTATATAATTTTGTTTTTGATTCAAATATATTTGTACGAGAAAAATAATGCATTCGGCATTATGAGATAGGCTGTAATTTCTAACATTTATTTATTTTTAAGTTATAAAATTTATTTTTTCGTCTTTATTTTTATTATGGAGTCCAAAGAATATTCGATGACAGAATCAAATTATTTCCCAACCAACGAGCAGTCGTTAAATGGGAAGTGGTTCCGCCTTTTGAAAATTTGCCTTAAACTGAGATGTAGAACCAGCCTCCAAATTTTTTTTTAGAATTGATTTCATACTCATAGTTTTCCCTTTTTTAGTAGCGGTACTCAGTAAATGGACCCCTATCCATATAATGGATTGCATAGAAAAGAAGGCATAGCTTTGGGAGGGTGGATGATCGTGAAAGTTACAAAAAAGGGTATTCGTGGTAAAAATTTTATTTATTATTTTACTTCGAAGGAGGGTGTTTTTTTAGCACAATTAAAGAGGTCGACAAAAATTAACAGATGAATTCAATGCCATATTCATGACTTGGCCTCATACGGGATGGGGCTCACGTTTTTCTGCTTCGTAGTTAACGCATTAATTACTTCAGCCAACAGTTTTGATTTATTTCTACTATTCAAACTGAATATTGATACTTTGTTTAAATAGGGAAATTCAATAAAATTCTTATAAATAAAAACTGACACTCATATCACAATATCTTGAGACATGAGTACTGATGATGAAAGTTTTGAAGCTGCCGAAAATAGCGCTCCGCTGTGTAAGTTGAAAATTAAATTGATGTTGATTGTTCAGCAGCAGCAGCGCTATGAAATTCTAATGGAGAGCAGTTACAATTAAAACTATTTTTTTATATGTAATTGCGTTACAAAATGATATTTTGCGACGTGCTGTAACAGGCAGTTGTTCTGAAATACAAACACTCCAGTGAAATATAAAAAATACCTCCAGAAAAACAGTAAGACATGTAATATGAAAAATGAGAGCAAAAGTATTTTCTTAAAGTTGCCTGTATAATAAAAAAAAATTATGTAAATATAAAAATATAACACATATACACACGTACATGCATATATATCTCAACGAACGTGTTTACTCACCTAAAAAAAACAAATATTTTATTCTGGCTAAACTGCGGGCTTTACCGACTTCTAATATGAATGGTGAGTGCCTAACATCTGCCCAAATTCAAAACTGTAAAAGTATTTATTTCAATTTTTTACTTCAAATCAATATACATACATATGTATATATGTATGTGTGTTCGTATGTATATAATACTTAAGTAAACATATAATGCAATCTGTATGGTTTAATTATGAATATTTTTAAAAGGAGATAAGGCAGCATATAATGATATTAAATATTAAAAGTTTATTAAGAAATGATTTTCTTTCAATGACTTCATATTTTTTTCTTTTCTGTCTTTGCCAGTAGACAAAGCGAAAAGTATTTGTTCTTGTACTGGCAAATAAACGTGAATCCAAAAAGCTGTCAATGTCTTAATCTTGATGGCCATGACGTGAATGAACTCTTTTTGTGTTATTTTGCTGATGTTCTTGCTGCTGCTCTTAGCAATCATATTTTAAAAAGTTGTTAACAATTTGTTTCAGTCGTACAGGCTTAATTTAATAAAACATTTCTCGGTTTATATACATACAGTAGGGTAATTTTGTTATTATTATCTTTTTTTTTAATTGTTTTAAAAAATTGGCTTTTAAAATTGATATTATTCCAATTCCAAAATTATTTTACACATAAGACTTTTTCTGCAATATAGAGGGCTCCCTGGGCCACCATCAATGACCAAAAATCTCCCCAGGAAAATATTTTGTTTTTTTTTCAAACGAATT
Source organism: Linnaemya tessellans (assembly GCA_951800035.1). Taxonomy (NCBI): domain Eukaryota; kingdom Metazoa; phylum Arthropoda; class Insecta; order Diptera; family Tachinidae; genus Linnaemya; species Linnaemya tessellans. The sequence continues at coordinate 136,248,944 of OX637532.1, forward strand.
ATTTTACAATATTTTATATTTTCAGTACATCCTTTAAGTATATATCTATTAAGTATTTCTTGGGCCATAATTTATATTCAGTAGTTTGGACAGAACTGGCTCCAGTTCCTAGCTTTTGGCTTTCAAATGAACTTAATAAAATTTTACTCCAAATGTTAAGTGGTTAACAGAACTCTGTTAACTGCAGAATAGGTTTGGTACAACTTTCGGTTTGTGTCTTCGTTAATATAAATTTAAATTTATCATCACACACATTTTTTATTTTACATGTTATTTTATTTAATAAAAATTCTTCGTTTCTGACTGGAATTATAAACTGGAAAAAATTACTATACTTTCAGCAAGTGTTTTATAAGTTGAAATTTGGTAGCCCCATAACAAAAGCTAAAAAGTTTTTGAAGATGTTTACGAATTAATCGTGGCAGACAGGAGAACAATGTTACGCAAAACTGACGAATTATATGCGTCATATGTCTGAGGGAAGAAAAAAAATTCATTAACATAGACGTTTCACATAAATCCCTTGTTTAAAGCAGGTCAAACAAATTAATTGGAACGGAGAGATTTTCAATCCATCCGAAGGCAGTCTTTCTGTTTTAAACCATGTAGTTTTTGGAAATTGATTATAACGGAATAGACGATTTATTTCCAATTTCATCTGGCAGCCTATGTTATTCCAAATTCTTGTCTGTTCTTCTTTAAATACTTTTAAAATATACAACTTAAGTTTATAATTTTTTGTGTACTGTCTCAATTGAACTGTGAATTTTAATAATGAATGATTCATTGCAATAAACATAAATAAATGCACCTATAAAATATGCAGTAAACAAATTTGTCTTCGTCAAGAAAGCTAAATTATATACATACATACATATGTATGTATGCATACATACACAAACTCGTTGTATGTGTGCATATGGTTTTGTAGTAGAGTTCTTATCATAAACGAGTACAATTTGTTTTCGGAACGTCATTGTTTTTCTGCTACGTATAGTTTATAACTTTTGAAATAAATATTTAGTTATTCTTGGTAATTGTGACAAAATATTTGTAGTAATAAAGAATTCAGGCATACAAATAGATAGTTTTGTGAATCACAAATACGTGTTTTCGTAACATAAAGCCATGAAAGCCAAAGGCGAATAATAAGGAGAGTTAATGAGGCAATTGAATGAATTTTAAATTAAAATTAAATATGCAGTGGTTGAAAAGTTATATCCATTAATTTAAATATCCGCACATCTTTATTTTTTATTTAGCTAAATAACATAAAAAATATGTTTCAACAAGAATTTAAGTTAAAAGTCAATTTGGTCTTAGGCAAAAGGAGAAGAAATGGAGTGAATTCGGTCGGACGCTATCAACTTGTCTTTTGATCTCTTGTTTTTCTCTTATAGTGAAATTTTGTTGTATGAGCTTCTTTAAGTTTATCTAAAAATGTTCTGGCTTTTAATATTCTCAATAAAATATTTATTTTCTTATCTTATCACGCAATTATTTCTTGAACTAAATTCAGTTTTATCAATTTTATAAATTTACTTTTACATGAGCTTTGGCAAAATATATTTAAGAAATTTAATTTTTTAATATTTATTGTCTTATTCACAATAAACTTATTTGTTTGTAAAAGTTTCTTAAAATCTAATTTTTAACACAAACGTGGCAGCTAAGCTTAAAGCAAGATATTGAAGTTGTGTGCTTTTATCATGGCATATGTAAAAATTAATATCTTTGTACTTTCATTTAAATTGAGGTTATCTGAAATGATTCAGAGGTGTGGAGGCATTTTTAATTTTTTAAGCAATTTTTAATATGGACCGATTTTTGTATTTTGTCTTTAACAAAATATGCGGCATTTCAACAGTCTTGTGACAAACATATCATTTATTATTTATTGTAGTATTTAGAAAAAATAATGTGGACTAACAGAGCTCTTTAAAATAAACTTTGCTTGAAAATTATATTTTACAGTTCGCATTATTTTTTATGAAAAGTGCAGCTAATACTTTGGATCAAGTTATTAAGTTAATTCTGATAGAATTCTATAACACACAGTTTCACTAATAGTCGTTGTTCATATAAAAATAAGAAATTCAAATTATATCGAAGGCCAATATGCATGAACATACAAAAACTTCACAATTTTCTATGATTTATAGATTTTCATTTTTGACATGACTTTTTGGCCATACTATTAATTACTTAATTTAATTCTTTGGAATATAATAATCATAGCACAAGCCCAACCTAAAACCAAAATCAATATGAATTTATAATAATGGTAACACACGAAACAAATTAAGAAAATTGCTTTTTGAAAGGATATTTTAATAAAAAAAAAATCAGAAAAAAAACTTTGAACTAAAACTTACCACCATTTTTCGAGGCATCAACCATATTAAGAATTTAAAGGAAAAACTTAAACAATGTTTGGATGTGTTTGGGTGTGTTACACTGTTGATGTTTATGTTTTCGCGGCCGCTGCGATGTCAACTGCTGCGCTTCTGCTGCTGTTTATTGTTTTCGTTGCTGTTGTTATGTTTACTTTGTGTTTTTTCTTTTTTCCTTCGAATTCGTAACAAGAAGCATAAGAAACTGCAATCAAGCAACAATTCTTTTACTGCTTTTTTTTAAGAAATTGGTTCTTTTTTACTTAATTATTTTTTTATTTTCGTTAAGGAAAATGAGAGCAAACATCAAGTTAAAATTAAAAACGGCAGAAAAGTATGCACGAATGCAGTCAGTGGATTATATGAAACCGACTTCTTTTAGATTTATGAACCTTTCTTTGCCTTTTTATTTTATTTTAGTTATATGTATTTTTAAATGTATTTTAACGTAGACGCAGCATGAATCATATTTATTGTTAAATCGAGCTTTGTTTGTATTTTCGTTATACTTCTTTTTATTTGTAAGTAAACAGCAAAAATAAATTTATAACTTTGATAGCTTGTACTGGTTTTCAGTGGTAAAGGGAGTACAGATTCAGCTGATAATATTGTTTATAAAACCACATACATACATTCAAACAAACTACTTTACGGATATATTTTTTTATTTTAATTTGACCCTATTCGCCGCTATAGAAGAATTTTATGTTTGATATTTAATGCTTAAGAAATAATCATTTTCCGTAAATTGGAAATTTTGTAGTACTCTTTTGCTGCTCTTTTGTATAAATATTCTGGTTTATATCATTTTAATGCAGTTTATTCAAGTCACGAACTTCAAGAAAAATAAAACAAAAACACGAAAAGATGCCAGTCAAACCGACTGATTCATGTGGTCTTTGGATGGAAAGAAATGATAAATGTTGGTTCATTTATTTCACTGTGTTGCTTCGTATAAAGTAATAATGAACATACTAAATTTCAATTCTAATAAAACTCGTTTTTAGCACATTTGTTTAAAGAGGCATCAAAATTAAGTGTATTTATTTCTTTCCAACAATTAACATACTTTTGTTAAAAATCTCTTTAATTTATTTTCACAATGAGATTTTCTTAAAGCCACTTAGCAATCATATACTTGAGTACTACTGCACTTTCTTTGATTTACTTCTTAAATAAGCTCCACATATATATTCTTTATTATATTTTATTAATTTTCACTATTTAACGTGTATTTTTCTTTGTTATTGATTTTCACATTTCACACCTTTTTCCACTTTTCTAGCGATACAACGTTAATATTGTTGTTGATAGGCAATAGAACACGCCTTCCTTCTTTGCTTTTCTATCTTAAAGGAAATGTACATTAACTTTTCAGATATAAAATTTTTGCAATACTGTAATCTTCTATATAAACAAAATGCTTTTATTTTTCAATTAATTATTTTAATATATGAGACACCTTTCTTATTAGGATAGATAATATAGAATTATGAGTAAAAAGCTTTCCGCAACACTTTGTAAACTACACCAATCTAATTGTCATCAACACTGGAACTGAAGTTGGAAATAATTCACTTGCAAACAATTGGAAATTTACATATACTGCGATGTTGCCACACTGTGTGCGATTTCTGAATACCTAAATAATATATAGGCGAGGTATTCTTAGGATATATTACTAACAACTTAATGCTAGTAGTGTACATACCATAACCTCAATTTATTCGGTGCTAGCTACCAGTAGCTGGTATCAATATACTAAAATCATTCAATTATATTCAATTTAAAGCAAGGAAAAAAGCTATAAATTATGTCTCCACCAAAATTCATATACAAATATATATGCTAATCTGGTTTTAATATTCATTTGCAACGTTGTTGCTCTAATGTCTGGGTATCCACTTTAACCTTAAATACCTGTAACTAACGTGTACAACGTTATCGCTAAATAATTTCTATTATACCAATAATGAGTACTAAATTTTATATAAAATTTTCCACAAATTTCAAGGAAATATGCAAAAACATCCTAACCACCAAACTTGTGGCACCACTGATGAATTTTTGTTTCATCTGGAAAGTAAAACAGGGTTGTCTATTTTTGGCTGCTAATATTGTATTAAAGTACAGACAACAAAAACAATGAATTTATTAAAATTAAATATTTGTTATGTAATATATATATAAATGTATATATATAAATATATAAGTTATACGGAAAAATTTTCAAGGAAGGTAATATTCTACTACGCTGCCATGGATTTCAATTTCTATGTAATATATTCTTGTAGATTAGTCTTAATTATATGATTTAAGATAATCGTATTTGCTCCAATAATTGCGCACAGTTTTCTATATGTTTAAGGAGATATGACAGGCAAATATTTGCTTTTTTGCATCGCTAAGGAAATGGTGTACTAAAAACATATGTAAACCGATTTAACGTTAAACGTTGAACATACCACATCAAGTGTTAAATGCAAGTGCCAATAGAGTAAACAAACAACCGGCATAAATACTACAATTTTTTATTAAAAATATAAAATATTTCTTAAAATGTTTAATACTAAACAAATGCTTAATAACTCTACGATATATCTGCAGATATTACGCAAATACACCGCAAAATCGAGTTTAAAAACTTTGTCACAAAGAAAGAAACACTATGGTGACTTATTTCCGGATAAGATGCTCAATAAAAAGCAAAAGACACCAGCCCACATGTATATTGCCAACGAAAAGGCAGCTAATAATATCAATAAATATTTACAACCTTATTTTAAACAAAGCCCTTGTGATACCATATTGGAGATAAATCCAGGTATTAGGGCTTTCACACGTCATCTGTTAGATAATGAAGAGCAATTTAAGAAAATCATTCTTATAGAATCTATGGATTATTTTATGGACAATTTGCAAGAATTACATATATTATATCCAGATCGGGTTAATGTAAAACGCGGAGATATGGTAAATATGTGGAAATTGGTCCATCAGGATAAAATGGATAACGGGACAAGAGTGCAAGAATTGCTGTGTGACGTGCCAACTAAAGGATGGGACGATGGTAAGAACAGTGAATACTTTAAATATTTATATATGTATATAATTTTTTATGAACATTTATAGATCCCAATATGTTATTATTTGGTGTTGTGGGCTCTTATCAATTTTTTAAGCACTTGATTAGCTCAATTGTATTTCAAAGTGGTTTATTTAACTTGGGAAGAGCTGAAATGTATTTTGTTTTACCGCCTCCTATATATTTGGTATGTAACATAATTTTAATTACTGTTTTTGCTTGTTTAATAATATTTTTGACATATTTAATTAAGCATTTAACATGCACTAGTGATATTGGATATATGATTTACAGATCTAATTCTATGTTATTTCAAATGCTATTCGAATATCGTTTTATTGCCCATTTGCCAAGAGATGATTTTCTACCAACCCAAACTGAATACAATTTCGTTAAAGGCAGTAAATTGAACAGGGTAAGAATAGGTAATGATTGAAATATGTAGTTTATTAAATAATTATTGAATAATAATTAAAGAGGTCAAAAAAAAAAACACTAAATGAAAAAGCTTTTGATTTATATATGATTCTCAACAATCGAATATAACATTTATCTCTATTATTAAAGGTAAAATCTATTAACCCCGAATGCTTATACTTGATAAGAGTAGTTCCGCGTAGAGATATATTCAACTATATAGCAGCGGAAGATTTGCCAGCCTTGTGGTATTTTGTGAAACAAAACTGTATTAGCAGAAGCAATCGCGTGATACCAAGCCTTGAGTAAGTCGATGCACGTAAATTGTTGATATGTTAACTTTAATGAATTACTTTTGATTAGAAAATGGGTGCCGGGCTGTGGCCCTCGACTGATAGTTCATACAATGGACTCATTACCCACTGTGCCGCTGTATGATGATGAAGATATAACAAAACTACCACAATATACATCGCCATGTCATACTATAAATAATCAAGATATTTATCCAAATATAAACATCTTTACGCAATTTGGTGATTTAACTGCAAGTCAAATGTTGACACTATTTTCGATATTCCGAAAATGGCCTGAGTACAGTGAAAGTTCATTTTTGACATCATTTGAAAATAGTATGTTAAAAATGGAATCTTCTGATGAGTCATCTATAGAGGAAATAGCCAAAGAGGATGATGATTTACAAGCACAAGAAACTACCGAAGAAGAATTTTCTGGAAGCAAGATATTGAAATAAATTGTAAAAAATTATGGTGGCTTATTGCATCTGTTTTCTTTTTATTAGCTATTAATGCCATAATTTTGTATTGATTAAGATAAAAAGTTATTTTTTATAAAAAAAATGTAAGAAAACGAATTCTTCATTTTCATTCGGGGCAACGCCCTTGTATGGCTCTTTTACATCCGCGAGCGCACATATCTACACTTGCTAAATCATAAGAATTTTCAGACCCTTCACCAAAACGCGATTCTAATGATATGGAAAGTTTAACACAACCCACATGCAATGTTTGTGGATTAACTCCAATAACATAGGACAAATGAGCATCTGTACAGTTGCCAGCTTTACCGAATTCATTGCAAACACCTCGGATTTTAATCTGACCATCGACTTTACAATCGTTGGCTACGCAAATAGGCAAAACGGCATGATCGGGTAAAACTAAGAATTGACCTTCATCACATGGCCCTCTACGGAATGCTGGATAACAGGCATCTGTTTCAGGATAAAACAGGGCAGCTGCAATGTAATTAAAGATTTTAAAATTGGTTAATATTTTTATATATGTGTAGAACTTACCTGGTGCACAATCACATATCCAGTCATTAGTTTGATCGCCAGGATACAACAACTCATGTTGTTTACAGCGTGCAGGTGCATATAAAGGGATTCGGCCCTACAACGAAAGTGAAATGTGTAAAAAATAGGAAGAGGCTGTAGAAGTATATTCAAGTGTTGAAGAAAATGATGCAAATTAACAGGTTTGTTAAGTAGCTTTTGATTTAATTATTTGTTTGAAACGAATTAAATAAATTAAACTTTTTCAGTAAACTTATTCTCTAGAACTACTTGACTGCGGTGCATTAAAAACTAAGAATTTGATAATATTGATAGTAAATTAATTAATGAAAGGTATTATTTTCTACTTAGGTATTTTTTTCTTCTATTTTAACTTATATAATACATTATATATATAATTCTACTTATAACCGCAATTTCAAGGTAAATTTCAATTTTAATAATTTCATGTTTTTTATAATAAAATTTAGACAAGCAAAATAGTCGATTTTCATGTTTCTTTTCGAGTGAGGCTCATTATTCAAAACGAATTGATGCAAAAACATTATTTTTTAAATTATGTGCATGTATGCGTTTTTCGAAAAATATGTACTATGTATATAGGAAGAAGTCAAAATAAAAATAAATAACATTTTTAGCCGTTACCCAGTGTTGGTATTTTCCTATGCTTTCTTTTTGTCATCTTCTTCCCCAATAAATAATATTTGTTTATGTATAAATTTTTCCTATTAAATCCACATTTCGAGTGAAACTCAAAACAGGCACCGAAACAAAAGAAACCAAAACTGTTTCCCTCAGTGATTTTTATATAAAGAAGTGTTTTTTTAATACGTGTGATACATAGATACACACACTTACATACTATATGCTTGTATACGTGTTCATATCTAGCTATGAAAACAAGTTGGTAAAACCTAAACTATTGTCACGAATAGCATAAGCTTTTTATTATAAATATGTATAATGTACTCATGTGTATATGACCTAGGAGTATGAAAAAAACCAAAAGTAAAACTTGAGTTTTTTACGAACTAACTTTTCTAACTAATAAGTGAAATTATCTGGAAATTAATAATACTTACAGAGAGATTCGATTTTTTCTTATCGACAGCTTGCGATTCAGGGTATAACACATCACCCAGAACCAACTGCAAGCCAAGTACAAACCAGAATAAGTATTTAATTAAATGAAACATAATGTATTCGTGCTTAAAGGTTCTTCACACACAAAAATAAAAGCACTATGTGATGCAACTAAAATCGCCAATAATTATAATTAATTTATATAAAATAACTTAGGGTAAACAAAAATTTAGCTTAGAAAACTCAACCGTCTACGAAGAGAATCTGCTGATAACTATTGATGTACTTCATCAGCTAAATACCCACGAAATGAAAGTATACACATATGTATGTATGTATGTCCATATACATAAATATATTAGTATAAGGTTCTGAAAGCAAGTAGCCAGCAAATAACTATCCAGGGAGAGAGCACATAAATCTCTTTCAATATACAGTCAATAATATTTTAAAATATTTTCAATGAAAGAGATCAGGAGATACAAATGAAATAAAAGTTTTGAGGAGCGGCTTTTGGCTGATGATGATACAAGACAAAAATCCGAAATGACACACATTCTTTAAATTTCTCGTTCCTACTTTTTGTGCATTGAACACAGAAGATTGAACAAAAAGGTGGCTGGAAACGTGAGACCACCAAAAACAAGTTTTTGGCTTAATCATTCTTAATGTAGCAGAGAGGGAAAAATAGTGTTCCCTTTATTCTTATATTACCCGAAAGTTGTTGAACCCATTGAAAACACAGTTTATGTAGACATGGGTAAAGATGTATGGATATGTACATACAAATAGAGTTAGCTTTAGAAACCATGTTCACAATTTGTGGGCTCGCAACATCAAGTTTATAATTACTTTGGTGTTGAACACTTTAAAAACTTATTTTAAAATTGGTTCATTAAGTTCATATATCACTATATACAGGTTTGTATAAGACAAGACGGACACATCTTTGTTTTTGTCTATTAGAGAAGAAATTTTTCAATAATGTAAAAGTTTTAAATTTGTTAGATCACTAAAGTTACTTTTTTTATCTCGGACCAGCACTTAGGGAATGACCCCTACATATGCAGTGCATTGCGCCGGAATTAGAAAGGAGGGGATAGTATTGAGGAGACAGATGGAGAAAGATGAGGAGATAGATGATTTTTGGTAGCTATTTCAAACTTTTTACTTCGCCGGCTAATATTTGCTATAGGACCGACGAAGGAGGTTGGTGCTGTTACTCTGGTTCTTAGTACATGACTGTGTCAGTCGCTGCCAATTACGTTCAGTGACCAGTGCTATGCCTTCATCACTGAAACAGGTTGGCAGCAACTAACACAACCATGCACTAATGCTGATCAGAAGAATTCAACACAATATTTCATGACTCAGCGCATCGTTGAACTCAGGACTAATGATAAAAGAAGGCCATGGTAACCAGACCTTGGGCTGAGAAAAGATTTACTTAACTAACATAACCGATTTTGTATATTTATATATGACATATAATTCAATTATTTTATAATTATTTAATCGATCGTGTTTGTGTATTATAAGCGTTTTTACATATAAGTATTATCTCTTAATGGCCCTTTTGAAATCGAACCTGGTCAATCAGAAACTTGATATCTAGTTAGTAAATAAAATAACAAAACCACAACAATTCTCTTCCGTGTTCTCTCAAACACTGTAGTCCAGTAGCTTATTAGTTACATACAAAAACAACACTCTTGAATATACGTCGATTTGATTTGAAGATACGGCGACGTTACTTTTTCAAAATGTACTGTTACATTGAACAACTAGCATTCCGACACTTATCAACACTGTATAATCGTATGTTTCTTTTCCGTTCATACGTAAACAAATGAGTGCCTGATTAAATAGGCACCAAAACATACTACCTTTTAAAGAAATAACACCTTTGAGGGTACCTTTGTCATACAACTGTGCCACTTTAATTCAGAAACGTCAACAGTTTTCACCAATGCAATTATTATTTTTTACAACGCATGAAACAATTCTTTTTACAACGATTTTTCAATAGCAAGATATCGAAGAAAATTATTTAATAAAGCAGAAAAATATAATACAAGTGCTTCAGCTCCTGAAAAATATAAAACAGACGATAGCAAAAACAAAAATTGGTAGAAAATTAATATGCAAGGTGTTTGTAACTAAGAAAAAAAAATATAAAACGTAAAAGAATGCAAAATGAATAAAAGAAAACCACGAAAGCAAACGCAAAATATTGAAAGACATTTATTTCTGCCACTGCCATTTATACAGCCACCAAAAATTGAGGCACCTGTCGCGGGAGTTATTCGTCATCGTCGTTTACAATAACAATAACATTACAAAAATCATCATCACCCAACAATAACTAAAACGATACCACTGGGAAAACAGTAACTCGCTTACAATAACAACAAAAAGTATGATAAAAAAGAAAAACTTGTTAATTACTCAAAATAAAATGAATCGAAAATAAAGAAAAAAAAGTTCCATTAAACAGAAATAAGCTCGATAAAAATATATTTACTTAAATATATACATATATATATAATGTTTACTAAAAAATCACATGCCGATATTAAAAAATCCACTGCGAAGTTGCAGGACTGCAAGAAGGATTCAGCATCACGTTTACGTCATTTGCGTACTATTTTAGGTAATTATAATTTTGTAAGTGTGTGTATAAATTGTTTAAACCAAATATGAACTGAACTTGTTTGGTTTTTTAACGGTTGAAATTATTTTAAATTCATGCTTTTGACTCTAATTCTCGTGACGGGCGAGTGGGTGTTACCACAATGGAAAAGTGGCTGATTGAACAGTTTTTGCTTCTTAGTATCAAATAGTATGGAGGCTTGAAATACGCTTACAATCTTTTTTATAACACTATGTTTTCGAAAATATAATGGTCTTTCGCTTTTAGGTTGACTGAAATTATTTTGGAATAATATTATGTGAAATAATTTTCAGACAATTTGTTTTTTGAAATTTATATTATAGGAGGCTACAACGTTTCTTGAGTCTTACGTTTGAAAGCGGAGTCCGATAAGACCAGAAATTACAGTACGGAATAGGTAATAATTATTTTGAGATTTCGGAATTTATTGATAGAACGTATCATATCTAAACCACTTCTTTGAATTTTAGTATGTATTAATTAATTAACAAACTTTTAAAATTAGTTTGCAGGGATCTTTTTCATTCGAGTCCAAATATATGATAAGCACTATAATATATAGGTTATATGTGCTAAGTTTAATACAACCTTTTTCTATCTTTAAATTACATATACTATTTTTATACGATTTTAGCAAATTAATGAAACCAATATTCGTCGCAGTTTGAATTTTAAACAAGAAATCCATTAGGTCTACATAAAGAAAGTTACGTTATAGTCAGTAAAAAATTAAATGTATTGAACTTCATAGATATTCGTATGAGCAGTTTGATTTATAATTATTCTAACTGATTTTTTAACTTAAAATAAAATTGCATTCCAATTACTTATTTGTTTCACAATTTTTTCATTATAAAAAAATCTTTTTAAATTTATATAACTTATACCCCACACATATTTTAAATACTGGCTTCTATACAAAGTTTGCATGAAAACTTGTTGAGATTAACTTTTGCTTTATAATCTTACCATGTGGGTTCTGTTTATCTATACTTTATTTGTTTGTTTATTTATATAAGCATATTAATAATAAGATGCAAACCTTCATTAGCAAATCAATGACAGACAACCACTCTTTTTAAGGCTTCGTTCAAAATACGAAACAATCTCAATATATTTTTGTTCTTTGCACATATTTTTTATAATTTCAATTGCTTATTGTGATTTTATGTATTTGTTTTTGTTTAAAAAAAAATATCAGAATGATATGTACATAATCTAATAAAGAATTCTAAAAGTTAACTTCGTTCTCTTGGCGAAACGTGATGTCCAAGCTCTTAAATATAGTGTGAAACTTGTAATGACTACGGGAAATTGTTTCAAATTAAAGATATGTATATTAAAGTATAAAGGCAACAAAGTTATTATTTATTTGAATTAGTTATGTTCGCAAAAATTATTTCTTACAAATAATTTTTATAAAAATGTTTCTCAATCTCAAAATAATATTTTATTAATGCCTTTAAGGTTCTTTAGTTTAATAAAAATATTTTTTGTTGTATAATTTTGGATTTTTGGCGACGTAGTAAATTTTTGACGACTGATATAAAATTCAGAAAAATTCGTTACAGTTTAAACGTGGAAAAATCGCCAAACTGGCAGCTTTATGTTCATGTTTGCAAAATTTTATAAATTCTTTTTTTTAAGATTCTAATGGTTTTTACAGGAACAATTCATAAGTATTGATATTTTCTCGTAGATTTTATAGAGAAAACTAAGAATAAACTAATTATTGAATTCATCTTTGACTTATTATGAGAATTATAATTTTTTTTTAAATTATATATTTTTTTTAAATGTTGCTTATTGCTAAAATCATTAGAACAGCTTCTTTAAAACACCAGATTTTATAGAGAAAACTAAGAATAAACTAATTGTTGAATTCATCTTTGACTTCTTATGAGAATTATAATATTTTTTAAATTATAATTTTTTTTTAAATGTTGGTTATTGCTAAAATCATTAGAACAGCTTCTTTAAAACGCGAAATTTTTGCAATGATCAAGTCGAATTTTTTTATTGATAATAAAATAATATTTTTAGCGATTTTAATGGAAGATGGCTTATTCCACTTGCACGTACATACATATATTCATGTTAAAGATTTTTTAAATGAATTTTTGAAAATACACATTTTACTTCTCTCTGGCAATCACCATTACATGATTCCAAAAGTATTAATTTTACTTCTAAACTCGTTAGAAATTATTGTATGTTGCACCATATAATTAATGAAAATGTAATTACGGTTAATAAATACATTAATTAAATAATATAATTTGACCAAGAATCATATTTGATTAAAAATAAAATACCAAAACGATTTTAATAAAAGATGTACTTTGAAATCGCATACTTTTTTTTTATAAAAATCATTTGCATGTTCTGAGTGCAACAAAAAGAAGAAAAATGCCTGTTTGTTAACATTATAGATATTTCACAATAATTTTGTTTCCCTACTTCTTGGTTACTCTGTCAGTTGAATTGAAATTTCTTTCGTTTTAGCAATTTGTTATTGCTTTTTTGCATATATTGCCTAATTATTTATTTTTGTATGTTTAATATATATTCGATTATTGTTCAAATGTATGTATGTTTGTAGATAATTTCCCTCCAGTTGATTTTTTGTTAAATATTTACTTAATTTTTTTATACTTATTGTTTAAACCACTTTTGTTGTTGCATTGATTTGTTCATCTGCCGGATCGCTGTTGTCTTTTATTTTTTGGCTATTATACATATTCTATATATTGGCAACAAACAAATGGTTTTTGTTATCTAAAATAAATTTTCGCCCCAATATGCACACATACTACCCGTATGAGTACATAAGCACTTATGTACATTTGTATATAATTTATGCAAATCAAATATTTATATGCACTCATATGTAAGCTCTTATTTTCTTTTGTTAACAGCCATTTTTAATATCTGTTAACAACTACATTCATATGTAAGTATATGTAGTATATACATGTCGACATATATTTTAAATCTAAATGGGATTCGGATATTATAACAGGAAGTAGATTTGATAGATACGAGGTAAAGTTATTAAGTCTTTGAAAAAACATGGCTATTTAGGGATGGCTGTCGACACTTGCTTCCGTTGCAAGTCTAATTTGCTTATATAACGCGTAATATATTTTGGCCAAAGCTGGAAAACATCAATTCGTGTATGATGGCTATCTAAAAAAATTCTTTGCCAGCCGGTTTTACTGTAATTGATTTCATTGGCAGTCACTGTCAACAGAATCTGTCTAATAGTAATAAACAGATTTTTCCCACAAAAGTGCCCGATTAGCTTAAGGTCACATGGTTTAATTACTACATTTTTATAGTCTAAAACTCTACGCTCTATAGTAAACGCTCCATGGTTTATATAAAATAATACAATACATAACGATCTCAATATTCCGAAATTAAAAGACGTAATTAGAAGATGTAGTGAAACCTATTTAGAAAGATTAAGTCAACATATTAACCCACTTGCTATTGCTCTTCTTGATGATACCATTGAAATTACCAGACTTAAAAGATACTATATTTTTGACCTTCCTTTTAGAAATTAATTTCCATGTTTTAATTCATTATATTAAACGTACATATTATTTATCTCTTAATATTTCTGTTTAATTATGTTATCCTTAGTGGAATTTAACATATTATGTTAATATTATTTAATAAAAAAAAATTAAAAAAAAAAAAAAATTTTTTTATTGTTGCTATTCCGACGAAGACTTTTTTACTTGATTTAATTTTACTTTTCGAAAAAATATATGTTTTCTTGTATTTTATCAGAACATTTAAGAGTAGAGTTTTTGCCCCAATTATTAAATTATAAAATTAATTTTACAAGAAATAATCTAATAGAAAATAGTTAAACCTCATTTTAACTGAAATGGCATCTAATGGACATGTAACATAAAGGCGTTAAAAAGCCCTTAAATCAACTAAAATAGAAAAAAGAAAAAAAAAAGAAAATTAATATAAATGAAATTTATTTGTTGATGGTTAAGCAACGTCTATATGAATTTGATTGGTGAAGTCATCAGTAGATATCCCTAAAAGTAAAAATTGTTTATCAGCCCCAATTATTTACGGAACTATGGAAGAACTTCATATTTCCAACACTTCTTATCACAGCAATAAGACTCGATAACAATATCTATTTAGAATGGACGATAACTAAAAGTAGAACAATAAAAAAAAAGAGCAAAACAATTCAAAATTCCGTTTATATTTAAATAATGAACTATAATAGAGAAAAGTTCGTCCAATAGTCGAGAGGTAATAAACCTCAAATGGTTAGCCACTACTAACAACGTCAATCTTATTCATTTCGTTGATGATTCAGAGTCAAGTTTAAACCGTTTTCATTTTGTTGGCTATTTGAATTAAATAAAAAAAATATATGTATATAAATGCTTAAATTAGGTGAAGAAACAAGTTAATTTCCAATGAATTTATAGTGATGACACAAACAAAACCTTTGACATATTTAGGGAAAAATTTTGGTTTTTGTTTACACGATTTCCAAAAGAACAAAATTCTGTCAATATGATTAGAGCAGCACTGCCATGCATTTGTGTTCGTTCTTAAATGAAATTGCTTTTTTTTAATAGAACACATTTAATAACTTTTATTTGTAAATTATACTCACTAGAAATTCAAAAATTTATTGTACTCCTTTAAATTTTTATGTTATTCTGAAAAATAATAAAATAATAAGGCATTGCAAATTTAATTTTTTTTTTTGACAAATTGGCAAAAATAAATAAAATAAAAATAAAATAAAAACGTTTTAAAATCAGGGACCGGAAATAATAGTTATTTTTCAATTTTTGAAGAAATAAATCATACATAAATGAACATCGTAGAAAACTTTTAATTACACCATCATGATTTTTAGGCGAAATGCATCCAACATATTGCATGATTTATAAATTTTTATTTTTATTTTAACAATCAAAAGTAAGAGTTATTTTTAATAATTATTTTTTTAAATGAAAAATAAGAGTTATTTTTCATTTTTATTTTTTATATGAAAAATAAGAGTTATTTTTGATTTTTATTTTTTTAAATGAAAAATAAAAGTTATTTTTGATTTTTATACTTTTAAATGAAAAATAAAAGTTATTTTTGATTTTTATATTTTTATATCAATAATAAAAATCAATAAAAAACTCTTATTTATTTGTTGATGCCGTATGTATTATAATATGCTGCTTCATTCAAATTTCTATATGAATATAATATATTATGTGACTTATCCATTATCAGCTATAAAAACATGAATGCATAGAAATAGCTTATAAGTTTTGGCTGCCATTCAAGTCAGTGTTAAGAGGTCGTTTTCAGGTGTTCAATTTTACCATCATAATGGATTTTGAATGTTCCTCAGATAAATTATATCTCATATCTTCCAATATTAATCTGAGTGCTGAAAATGACCTTTCTACACTGACTTGAGTGGCAGGTACAGAATGAACAATTAAAGCTAGTTATCGAAGCCATGAAAACACAAACAAATTACCTATGTCACGAATTTTGAATTGATTTTTATTATTGATATAAAAATATATAAATCAAAAATAACTTTTATTTTTCATTTAAAAAAAAAAAATCAAAAATAACTCTTATTTTTCATTTAAAAAAATAAAAATCAAAAATAACTCTTATTTTTCATTTAAAAAAATAAAAATCAAAAATAACTCTTATTTTCTATCTAAAAATATAAAAATCAAAAATAACTTTTATTTTTCATTTAAAATAATAAATATCAAAAATAACTCTTATTTCTTGGTTTTTTTGATAAAAGTCATAACAGTTACGGCCCCTTTTTAAAATCGTTTATTCGACATATTATCTCAATTAAACTAGTGTTTTTTGTTTGTTATAAATTTTTTAATTGAAAAATGATTTTTTTTTCTTAAAAAATCTGTGTTTTTTAATCCCCCTTATTCCATAACTATTTTTCACGTCAAGACAATATTAAAAATAATACTAGGACACATCATTATTACTCCTTCTCTATAAGTCTCTTGCTCTATTCAAGGCCTTAAAGAGTGTTCACAGGCTATCAGAAGTAGTTAATTTTTGTCCACAAGGAGTGACTTGAATAAAGGAGAATATATTTTAGAATTTTTCTCCAATATTTCACAATTCAGAAGCAGTTTGTTTTCAAATGGGTGTGAAATTCAACTAGCAGGCGGGATTTATTCGATTGGTGTGCTTATGGGCCTTTCAATATTTAAATATTAAAGACAGAAAAACAAATTGTGGAACTAATTTTTACACTCAGCCAATAATTTATAAACAACCCAAACCACCGGCACTTAATAATAATACTAAATAATTTTTTTTAACAAATACTTGTTCGTAAAGTGACTGAGTATGACTAGTCTCTCCACGGACTCTCCAACTATCTGGCAGACAGACAGACAGACTGACTGACTGACTTACACATATAAACATGATGATTATTTGCAAATAAATTGTATGAAATTAAGAAAACCATGTAACCATAAAAAACAAAAATACTACCACGAACAACCAGAATAATGTTTTTCATGTTTTATGGACTTTTATTTCGAATGCAAAAGAAATGAAAGACAAATTGTTGATAAATATGGAAAATATAAATAAATAATAACAAAAAAACAAAAACGAAAAACTACATTCAAAATTGCTGCACTCAAAAAGTTGTTAAAAAAAAGTAAAAAAAATAAAAAACATTAGACGGCCATTGATGGTCATTTTCATTTAAAGTTGATTTATTGTTTAAATTTAAACTAAAATGCAAGTTTTTAGCCATCCATGTAGCAGATGACCTCTCAGAGTTATTAGGGAGCCTGATTGGATATCTCAATGCAATGTGTTGGATGCAGTACCAATCATCGGACCCAAAAGCATGTACCCGTTTCATCTAGTTCGTATGCAGCTACAGTGTCTACGGCTTTAATAGAAAAGGATCATAATATATTCAAGGCCCACTTAATAATTACCTGTTTGCCTGTAGTGTGCAAATTATGAATATGAAATAACAACATACGAAGCTAATCCCCCTTATGCTGTAACTGTTTGTCAATGTCACGTCAATACAATATCAAAAATACAGGGTCCGCCAAATAACTTTTTTTTTTGAAAATGCTATAAAAAAACTACTGAATATTTTCTCAAATTTCTTGTTTTTATTTGAAAGTACAATCCTTCCGGTTAATAATGGAAAATAATTTCATTCAAATGACTGCCTCGGCTGGCCATGCAGTAGCCTACACGATCGGTCCAATGTTTAAGCACATTATCGATTGTGTGCAGCTGTATTTCACCAATGGCTGCACGAATATTGTTCTTTAAAGCGTCAATTGTCTGTCTCTGGCTTGTCGGCGTAACACTTATCTTTGACGGCACCCCACAAATAATAGTCCAACAGTGTCAAATCGCAGCCGAGATGGCCAAACGACATCAGCTGTGCGGCTGATAATGCGATCTTCAAAAACAGGGCGCAAAACATCGAGTGTAGCTTCGGCTGTGTGGTCCTGTTGAAAAAAAATGTTGGCAATATCCTCCTCTTCAATTTTTGTGAACAAAAATTCTTTCAACATGGCCCGATAACGATCGCCATTGACTGTAACGGCCGCTCCTTGGTGATATTCGAAGAAAAATGGCCCAATTATGCCTCTGGACCAAAATCCGCACCAAACAGTGACTCGTTTTGGGTGCGTTGGCTTTTCAATGTATGCGTGCGGGCTTTCTGTGCCCCAAATGCGACAATTTTGCTTGTTTACATACCCGACAAGATCAAAATGAGCTTCATCTGAAAAGATGATTTTTTTGGCAAAATCGGCATCTTCTGTAAGTCGATCGCAGGTCCATTTAGCGAAGCGTTGTTCAAGCGTATACACAACCATATTCGTTCAGAGGAATGATAAAAGTTACCATTCACTAAGTGTTACCATTCACGAAATAAGCACTAGTTAAAAAAAACCGTTAGGTTTCGGACCCTTTAGAACACTTGTATTCAGTTTGTTGGCAACTATTGATGCTGGCAGCTCCCTACTATTCTCTAATTCCTTGAAAATAAGAAAAAGCTGCTTAAAATAAAAGTGGCGAGAAAAAAGAATATCCAGATATTTTAGTTTTCACATTGTCTTGACGTGACGTTGCTAAATAGTTACAGAATAAGGGGGAATATTTATTATACATCAAAATAAATATTTTTATGCCAATACCACGATTCTTTTCATATCATATGGAATACACAAGCCATTCTCTATATATATATTATAAACATTTAAAAATACAAGGTCAATGTTGTGTTTTATTATGATACGAGCACAGTTGTTTAAATAAAATCACCTTCCAATAAACATTCAAAACCGTACAATCTGTTCTTGCAATTTGAATGAATCAGTGCCCTACTTTAGCCAGAATAAGTGTGGAGTTGTATAATTTTTCAAATTGCCCTGAGGTGGTAGAATTACTATCAGCGTTTTCTGCACAAACATTAAAATGAAAAGAAACCATTTGTTAGCAGCTTAAATTGATAAGAGCTTGAAAAGTACTCGTACCAGAACAACGAAAGACAAACAAACAACTCCATTTAAACATGTTAACAACCTTTAAAGTCGAACTGAAGGGAAAAACGCATACGTGTGTGGCTGGCTGGCTGACTGGCTGTTGGGCTGGCAGTTTGCTTTTGCTACCAAATGATAAATACAAACAATCGAGTTGTTTAATAATGACTTACAAATAATACTCATGTGAAATTCAAGTTTAAAGCAAAACCGTTTTTATAATATAAACGAGAACATTCTACAGGGTGCGACTAAAGTAGCTAGATGATTTGGTTTTTAAAGAAATATTGAATGAAAAAAAATTAATAAATAAAATAAATTAATGATAAAAATCAAGTTTATTTTATGTTATTTTTTGGCATTAATTATGAAAAATAATGTGTCAGTTAAATGGGAACCGTTTTCTATAAAACAAAAATATTTTTTTTATCTTTATCTTTTTATAGCATTTTCGATCAGTTTGTTGAGAGTTTCTTGTGGCATACGATGGTATTTCTTCTTGAATGTTGCTCTTTAATTACTGCAAGGTTTGGTGCGTATTTACATAAAGTTTGTCTTTGAAATAGCCCCGCAAGAAAACATCTGCCGCACACACATCAGGCCATCGTGGCGCACGTTAATTAATTATCGAATGATCTTATTTCATTGTATTCCCCGAAATATTCAGAAGCAAAGAAGTTAAAATTTGTATACCCCCCCAAAAAAGAATTGGACGGTATATTCACTTTGTCATTTCGTATGTGAAATATCCCTCTAAGATCTCATAAAATATATATGTATATTCTTGATCAGTAATGAAATCTAAGACGATCTAGCAATCTCCGTAAGTCCGTCTGTGAAAATCACGGCTCAGTCCAAACGAAAAGAGCCAGACCCTTGAAATTTGTCATAAATACATTTTGAAGGATAGCACAGGTCAAGTTCGTAAATGGGGCTGAATCGGGCCAGAGCGAAAAAAGTTCCCCTAAGAAGAACTGAAGCAACCTCTAAAAAACAACATAATTTTTTAAGTTTTCCTTTTTGTAATTTTATTAAGAAAATGATATGTTTTTATGTCAAAGAAGGTCGAAGGCGTTGAACTTAGAGCCATAAAATAAAAAAATGTATTTTTGGACCTCGCCCTCTTGAGTGGGCGTTATTGTATGCAAAAATAGTGTAACAACTTAACGAATTGTATTCCTTATGCCTACATTCCTTAAAAATGATTGTAAATGAGATGTTCTCTGATCTTCCTCTATCCTATCCTCCCCATCCCCCCCCACACTTTGTCGCCTAACTGACCTTATCAAAACAAAAAAATTTTTTTTACACTTAATAACCACAAAAATGCACTTTTTAGTGTTTTACGGTAAAGGTGAGATGTCTTCCCCATGGCCCCTCCCGCAGTGACCCCTACAAAAAAGAGTTTTAATTTACTCGATATTTGGAGGGTATTTAAGATTCTTACTTGTTTTTACATCATGTAGTTAATTTAGCCACACCCTGTACATGAGGTTTAGGGTGTGAGTCAAAATGAAATACAACATAGAATAGTGTTAAACCAAACAAGACTGGAATAAATACGTTGGAATTGAAATTAAATCAGGGGGCAAATTACGGCACTCGATATCGAACGAAATTTGTATTTAAATTGTATGGAATTTTCGTTCGGTATCGAATGCCGTAATTTGGCCCCAGGACATTTTAGAAATGCTTATTTTGAAACCCATTTTTATATAAAAGATTTAAAAAAATATATTTTTATTAAGTTTCCAGCCTTCTTCAAGAAAGATTTTGGAATATCTTCAAAACACGTTTAAATTTTTTTCCTTCAAGCTATTTACTTAAATTTGAAAATGGGGAAATATTTTTAAAACCGCTGTCAACTTCATGTGTATGTATATATTTATTTATTTATTTATTTCACTTCAATATTCCCTATCGGACTGCACAAGTGTTCATCAAAGAATTGTCTTGATGAAAGATAAGTGAATCGTTTACACGATTACAATCATTCTGGGCTATGGCAAAACAATTTTTCTGAAGGCCTTTTTATGTGAAAATGTTTGAGCAAAACTTAAAATCCTGGTTTGGTCTTAAGCGAAATTCACAAAATGGTCATTCCCTTAAGGGGAGGAGATGCGATATTCTAACTTAAGATCGATGTACGTAGAATCCATCATTAACGCATTGACGGAGGAGTTTGACGCGGTCAGTACTTTGCTTATGCATAATTAGTTAGTTGTTTGGTTTCTATTTTATTTATATGAATTTATTTATTTATTATTATATGAGTTTCCACACGTTGATTATATTTACTATTATATAATCAACGTATGGATACTTGTACGTGTTGTTGTTTTTAAACTACAAAATTTATATATTAAACTGATCATTAGGCTAAGGTTTCGAATGTGATATTCGAAAAGAATATTCCATGCAGCAGGAAAAAATCAATATCAATTTAGTTTTCAAATCAACACAGCACAACAGAAGAACACTGTTTTCGGAAGTCGCTACACTGCCAGCATCAGTGCTCTTTCGGGTTTCTGTTGAATCATTTCTTGATTAGGTGGCTTGATTGTGGTAACCGTTCCTGTCAATCTTTCAACAACAACTCACTAGCATTCTTGTGCTGATAACGCAATGTTTTTATTTTTTGTCCAACCGGTCTTATTGTCATGAAGCACCGTTCTTATTATGGTACTCATCGTTCACATTATTTTTGATCGGTCTTATTTTTATACCACAAAGGAATGCGTCCATCCTCAGGCTTTATCCTTTAAATAAGTAATAGAATATATTTTTGTTTATGACTACACCCAATTAACTTACTAGTGTGACAGGGTAAAAATTAAATGCCATCATTTATAAGAGTTGGCAGATACTACACTTCGCAAGTGCAGGTTTTTTTTCTTGCGTGACAAAAACAAAAATCCTAAAACTACACTGACATGATAAGATACATATGCATCTGTATCTATTAGTCAAGTTACCATATAGAAATTTATTAAGAAAATGTTTGTTGCATTTCATTTTCTCACTTACCTTTTGTTTTATTTTATTTAATTTTTTTTTTTAAATTTTATACCCAAGAACCTTTACGGACTTCTGTTTATTAAAGCAACTCTTATGGTTTAGTTTCAAAGCAGTAAATAGAAGACAAAACAAAATTATTTATAATTCAACGGAACGTAGCAGAAGAATTATAAATATTAACAGAAAGAACACAAACGCAGTTATACTCGTACGTTATTAATAATTGTGGTAAGAAGCAAAAGAACTATAAAAGAAAAATGCAAAACTTGTCTACATTTCTTCAATCGCACTTGTAATAAAAATAAATAAATAAAAAATGTATTTCAGTATTCAAAGAAGATGGAAAACATATTAAGAAAAAAAAATAAGTAATGAGTTTCTTCAGCAAGGGTTTGCCTTAAGAAATTAAATCTGAAATACATATCAAAAGGTTAGGCTTCTCATTTACTTCAAAATAAAGTTGTATACTTTTGTTTATGTTAACATTCATTTGAGGTACATGACGTTATTCGAGATATCGTTGCAATTCTAAAAAGATCTTAATTTTAATTAATTTAAATATTAATTGAAGTTGATATTGAATTGCTTAAGCTGTTCTAAATTTATATTTTCGTGTAAAAATGACTTTCACTATTTTTAAGTTTTGAAGTTTTATAGCATTTTTAAAGGAAATGATACGTTTGCATACATCTGCTGTATTTTAACTTGTAAGGCATGTGTGGGCCTTCGAAATTCTGTTGGCATAAGAAAAAATATGGTGTCCTAATCAGTAAAATAGTTTGTTTCTTCAAATTTCCAGATGATATACTTTTAAAAATCTGTTTATTTTTTTTCTTGGACCAGCACTCAGGGGATGACCGCTACATATGCGATGCATTGTGCCAGAACTAGGAAAGTTGGTTATGGGAAGGAGGATAGAGGGAGTAGTGTTTTTGGACGTTCGATTTGAACCTCCACAAGCTAAAATTGGCAGGAAAGACCTCTGCTGGCAGTTTGTTCCACATACGAACCGTTCGGCCAAAGAACGAATTCTCTCTGTAATGCGTGGTGCGGTTCACTGGCAACTCAACCACAAAAAGATGCGCCCTGTGAAGCGGGTAGCTCACAAGAATAAACGGGTTTCGGGCACAAGCTCCCTTATATCATCAGAACACAGTCCGTTGTAGTATCGGTAGAACAGTGAAACACACCCGACGTTGCGTCGATGCTCCAATGAGTCAATAGAGTTGGCTACGCTACTGTCACCGATGAGCTTCTTCGCTCTCTCTCTCTCTCTTGTACGCGGTCCAGCAACTTCAAAATAGACTTTGAAGTACCGGCCCATACATGAGAGTTGTGTTCCATTTTTGGTCGGATGTAGGTGGTATATATAGTGGGGAGATCAGTTGGGGGTGAAGTATGGCTTACACCGTCTTAAAAAGCCGAGGCACATTAAACGTCGCACTGTATTTTCATACCAAGAACATCAAGAGCTTCTGATTCCTCAATACCTACACCATGCATAAAAACAGATGGCGGAGAACCTTCTACCAGCGGCCTATTCGTAAGCACCCAGCACTGCGTCTTATGAAGAAGACTCAACATAGCAAAAATTGATCAGGAGAAAACCAGTAAATTCCTACTAAAAACTACTGTGCCTTATTCTAATGAATGATGTTTTCGGATAGCACAAAGGGATCTACTAGGATCAAAGTGTGCTGGATTTGTTAATAAAAAACTGGCAGCCTGTTAAAAAAAAAATAATTCTAATGAAAAGCAGTGTATGTATGTATATGTCCCCTTATTCTGTAAATATTTGCCCACGTCACGTTGATAGTCCTTCGGTACTATTTCAGCAATTGGCAATTGCTAACAGCGCCTCTGGCTATATTGAAGGCCTCAGAGGTAGTCAAAAGTAAAAGAGTGTCATATTTTTGATATTTTCTTTATATGACGCTGACAAATACTTACAAGATAAAGGGGATGGTACAGTATACGCTAGTGCGATCATTAATTACTTTTTAAAAGAGAGAAATTTATTAGGAACCAGTTTACAGAACAGTGGCCAAATTACAGCATTCGATTCGAAACGAAATTTCAATACAATTTATATACAAATTTCGATCGACATCGAATGCTGTAATTTGGCCCCAGGTCCGGCTGTCAATCTTTAAAGGGTTGCCTGACTTTGTAGAGTTGCTTTGCGACTGACGCTTTTTAACTCGCCTAAACTTTACTTTATTTTCAAATTTATGTTTCTGGGCAGATTCTATTTATGCTGTTAATGGTGTGACACACATTAAGAAATAAAAAAAAGTCAGTTTCGACCTGATAAATGTGGAAAACCCTAAGACTTGATTTCCCTTTTTTAAATTGCTTACCATTAATATTTTCATTTAGCTCTGCAAAGGGGAAAATAAGTTTTCATGTTAATAGCTTGATGTATGCATGTCCATATACATATACATATATCGTTGGCCGCATGCAGAAAGGTCCTAACGCACACGACAGGAGATAATAAAAACATTACAGAAACTGTAGTCATCACAATAGAATTAGTAATAACCAATTGATTTTAAAACCATTATTTTTAATATTATATCAACACATTTTTATAAGCAGAAATCACTAAAAATTAGAGTTAGGCCCTTTCTACTTGAGGCCCACGATATGTATGTATATAAATATGAATAAACTCATATACATATAACGTTTGTTGACCCACAGACGAGCAGCTAAGAAAAGCGAGAAAACATACAAGAAGAAGAAGAAGAAAGCCACTGCTAAATAATTTATAGTGTTAATTTGATTATAACCTTTCTAGTCGTACAATAATAAAGTTTTACATAAATGCAAAAGGTTTCTTGGAACCAGAAATGGGTTTTGAATTCTATTACGAATACATTAACTTATTTTTCATTGGAAAGAGAAAGAGTTCTTTTAGGTGTCGCTATAAGTTATTGCGTTGGCAAATTTATTTGTCAACTACGTTAGTTTTCAAAAGAAAACGCCAAAGTGCGGCAAAAGTATTTGAATAATTAAAATTTCTCTATCCTTAAATTCAACACATATTTGGATTATATTTATTAAAGTTTTATTTATTTGTTTTTTTTTTAAACAATAAAAATAAAGTACATACAATTTCTGGGCAAATAAAAGAACGAAAAGAAAAAAAATAATGGCAATTTGCATTCGCAACACAATAATGTCGGAATGAGCGCTGTAATACAAAACATATTTTCATTCAAACAAAAAGCATTCTTACATATTTGCACATTTTTTTCAGACAGCTACGACACTTTATTTGTTTTTGTTTTTATTGTTAACAATAAAAATAAACTTGTCTATATGGTGTAATTGTTATTCTATTTGTTGTGCTTTTTTGTTCTGCGAAAGGGAGTTAACAGCGTTCAAATAATGAAAATCTAACACATGCGACATTAATTTTAGGGGTTTCTCTTCCAAAATGTTTAACTATTTTCTATAATATTCACCAGAAATTTATTTGCGATGTTTCAGGAATTGTTCGAATATATTTTATTTACACCTTATTAAAATTCATTATTAAAATTAAGAAACTTTTATAAAACATTTCCTTCTTACATCTATTTCAATGCTGAATAGGTTACCTCATGTGCCGTTATTGTGAATAATTCATTTTTAATATAAATGCACTTTCCATATTTATATGTAATTCCTTGTTCATAAAAAATATGCTTAAATGGTTTATAAAATAAATAATGTATGGAAATCTGTTTTATAAACCTTTTATAAACCCAACATATTTTTTATGAATAAGTTATAAGTAGTAATAACTAGTTTTTTCAAAATATGTTTCCACACCCTTCAGAAAATCGTAAAGCTATATTTTTTGAAAAAAAAATTTTTTCTATAACTCATATATAAAAAGTTAAGTTTTTTTCGTTTTCTGAAAAATTAGTATCTTGGACTTACGTGGTTTGAAAAGAAACGCGACGATATGTAATTCCTTATTGATAAAACATTATCTCAGGTATTCATAAAAAAATAAAACGTATTTGAAATCTGTTTTAAGAAAATTTTGTATGAAAAAATTTAATTAAAATACATTTCAAACTTAATTTAAATTTTGTGAATACCGAGGTAAATGTTTGCTTTATAAAAAAGGGTTTATAAAACAAATTTTGTATGGAAATCTGTTTTATAAACCTTTTATAAACACAAAATAATTTTTATTAAGGTATAAATAGTATTAAAGGCCAAAAATAAATGTAAATGTTTTATTTTTATTTTTAAATATCAGAATCTTTTTAAAGTCTTCAGGGAAAAATTTATTATGAATTAAAAAAGTATTTTTTATTTTTTACATTATTTTGAAATCTCACAGTTTTATATTTTTTTATATTAAATTTGTAGTGTTACACAGTGCTACCACAGCCTAATTCATAAAAAAAAAATTTTTTACGTTTATAAACTGCCTATTTGACATATTTTGTATAGACATTTAATGAAAATATTTATAAATATTTAAATATACGACTGCTTATTGAAATTTTTCCATTTTATATTTCAGATAATGTGGATCATGAAGATGCCAAATCTCTATTTGAAACAAATTTCAGCCATGTTTATTTTATACTCTATGACACATTCATACAAGCGGAGGCAAATTTAAAACAAAAAGGTAAATTTTTTAAAAAAATACTTCTTGAACACAGGAAAAGTTTAAACAGTTTTAGAACGTCTGCACAATGACAGGAACGCTTTTTAAACTAAAAAGTTCTATGAAAGTTTTATGTATCTATATATCGAATATATGGAATTCATGATGAGATTTGTCGATATATTGTGAATGAATTTTAAGCTGTTGACATCCAGAGCAAAAACAAATGCAGCTGTGATTGACATCGTCTGTTGCAGTATTCGATTGTTATGTTATAAGAAGTCTGCAAAATGCTTAAATTAATACTTTAAAATTTTCTTTCCGCAAACTGCAAATTTGCATTTTAGGCGATAAACATACAGCACGAAAGCCCACACAAAAGCTCGGCCATATTTGACAGTCCCACTTGTATTTTGATGATACACTTGCGTACAATACGTAAATTAAAACTAAGTTAAGGTCAACTTTTCTGTGGAAATACCCATATAAAGCTGTAAGCAATTGATTAAGGATATAATCAAAGGACGTAAACCACTTCTCATTGGCAGCGTTCTAGAACAAGTTCTCAAAGTTTTCCTGCAGGATTAAAAATTTTTGTTATTTGTAAAAGAAGTTAATCAATGTTACAATTTTTCTATTATAAATATGTTTCGTTAATAAATTTGTTTTTTTTATTTATTTTCAAATCAAATAAAATTAAAAAAATAATAATAATAATTTGTTGTTATTTGGTGTATTATTTACCTGAATGTACATATGTGTATTGTAACCTATTCCTTGTGAAACCCAAATAAAACAAAAATACAATTATCCTAATATGTTTATGTTTAATTAATAAAATTTCTTTGTGCAAATCCAAATAATCAAATGCACTCACTGCTACTACTTTCTCTGTACTACAAATATTTTTTGAAATTATGGCAGAACTTCCGTTTCATATTGGTAAGTTTGATTAAATTTTATGGTTGCTAAAGCCACAATAAAAAAAAAAACCACAACGATAAAACCCATAAATTTTTAACAAAAAAATCAAAATTTTTATTCAATGCCATTTACACCACATCGTTTACTCGCTTAATTGTTTTCTTTTGCATAAAGTTAAAATTCCAGATCATTGAATGTCACTACCTTCCTACCGATTCCAAATTTTGCATGCTTTTATGTTTAGTTTTTTTTTCGACACAAAACAAAATTTCAGCTCATTTTGCTTTTGGTTGAAACAAAAATATTTTGACAAAACACATTTCTTCCTTTTACTCGCCAGCCTTCATATCCTTCAAAGATTCTTGTCATGTATTTTGTTTACTTTTATTTATTGTAAAACATTTAGTATTTTGTTGTCTCGCTTTAAATTTTTTAGTTTATGTTCATCATTATTATTGGGAAATTTCTTAAATGTTTTTGGATTTAATTAATTTTACGCATTTTAAATTTTTCCATTTAGTTCACAAAGCGCATCGTGAGGAGTTGGATGGTTCACTATGGTTGTTGGAAAAAATTCTATGTCTACTGCCAGAGTTGCTGGCTCGACGCTGGCAGTGTCATTCGCTCAGTCGTATCATGGGCAAACTTTTACATTTGGGAAACTCGCCAAAACTAAGAAAAGATGGAGTGCGGTAAGTGATTTATTATTACGAGTTATAAATATATTGTTAAGTAATTTGTTAGTTTAATTCGTTTTACATAAAATTACTATTTCATTAACAAAAAGAAAATTATAAAAAAAAATAATCGTGTACTCATATGCAACTTGTTTTTAGAACTAAAACAGCAATTCAGTTTTCGGAGGTCAACACATGTCTCCATGAGAGTACATGTTGCTCTTTGCTTTTTAATTAATTAATTAATTAAATTATCTATTCGACCAACACCGTCTATAAAACCTACTAAAATCCCTTGGAAGCTATTATCTGTTTTAAATATGAGAAATCAAAAACCTTTATAATGGCTTCGCCTAGACCGGGTTTTTATTTTGCTGCTAAATAGGAAATAGTGTTGCCGAGAACTGAAAAATTTTATACTGTTGCGAATTTCCTTAAAATGAATATGGTAAATATCCTCAAGCGGACTAAAATAAGTTTTAGCTTGCCATCCAACCAAACGAATAATATCCGACCAAAGTTGGTATTAAGATACCAACAATAAATAGCATCGGTCTTGGTGACTTTTTGAGTCTCACTATATGTTCTCTATGATGAGAAAAGGACATGGTAATTGGCGAAAAATGGCACTACGAATGGCTTCAGTTCTATTCGTGTTGAAAATAACATCTTTTTAATAAAAGAAATAAATTAAATAATTCCTACGAATTCTTTGAATTTAAGTTTTGTAAATTATACCGAAAAAAATAAATTTTTGTTACCCTTAAGTTGATGTCACATTATATTTGTCTTTACCCGGTGCTGTCGGAGTCATTCTGAACGAAATACTAAAAAAATATTTTATTTTATTTTAATTTATATTGAGCTTGAGGCTTATTTTTATAAAAATTATTTATTTTATATTTAGTTCAATATTTCGATATCCTCTGGATATCTTCTTCAGGATAAAATTATTTATAATAATTTAACAATAACAAAATTTATTATAAATTATATAAACTTAAATATTTTTTGTTGTTTTTTGTTTTTATATAAAAAATTGAGGATATCGAAATATTGAACTAAATATAAAATAAATAATTTTTATAAAAATAAGCCTCAAGCTCAATATAAATTAAAATAAAATAATCAAAGGCTGAAAAAATAGAACAATATACTACAAAAAAATATTTTTGTTGTGCAAAAATGTAACCAGAATTACTTGCCAGTACCAATTATGAAACCGTATCGGAATTGCCTTTTTCCAAAATTGTTCACTCTTCATGACCAAAATTAAAACAAAAAAAAAAAAGTCCGCAGACAATCTTAAGTAGCTTAAACCGGTCTGTCAATAAACTGAATTCAACATAGAATGTAGTAGGTCAGGTTAGGTTGTTGTGGGCTAAAAATGATAAAATTAAAAAAAAAAGAAGTGAGAACGTTATATACGACCAGGTCGAATCTTAAATACCCTCCCAATATTTAGTAAATAAAAACTATTTTGTAGGAGTCACTCCGGCAGAGGCCGTGGGGGAGACATCTCACCTTTGCTATAAAACATTGAAAAGTAAATTTTTATTAGTGTATTTTTTTTTTATAGAGTCATTTAGGGGGAAAAGGTGGGGAAGGGTAGGGCAGAGGAAGATCAGAGAACATCTCAGCTTTGGCATAAAAGATTTACCCCCATATTCATAAAAAATAAAAGGTATTTGAAATCTGTTTTAAGAAAATTTTTTATGAAAATATTTGATTAAAATACATTTCAAGCTCATTTTAAATTTTATGAATACCGGGGCTTAAATTTAATTTTTTATTTATGAAATTTTGTATTTATTTGACACATTGTTGTCACAATACTATTATATATAAATGACATTTTTTACTTAAGAAGTCGTTAAATATTTATATTGTTTTTCAATGTAATATGTTACTTCAATGTCCACTAAAAGGGGTGGGGTCCAAAAATGGAGTTTCTTTTGCTTTCGACCTTCTTTGACATAAAAATATGACATTTGCTTAACAAAATTAAAAAAAAAGAAAACTTAAAAAATTACTTTGTTTCTTAGGTCGGGTTTTTGAGAGGTGGTTTAAGTTTAAACCTAGTTTAACGAAGTCTGAAACTCCGATCTTTCCAGCAAACTGTGATTTTTTTTATTATTTCATTAAGGACAAGCATTCTCAGCAAAACTAAGCTGTTCCGTCAAAATTTTGTATAAAAACTTGATAATAGCGGCAAAAATCTGCTTTCAGATTAACTAAACCTAATTTAACTGAGATCCCAAAAATCCGGCCTTAGAGGTTTGTTTAGTACTTCTTAGGGGAACTTTTTTCTCTCAGGCCCGATTCAGCTTATTTAAGAACTTGACCTGTGCTATACTTCAAGATGTATTAATACGAAATTTCAAGGGTCTGACTCCTTTCGTTTGGACTGAGTCGTGATTTCCACAGACGAACGGAGAAACATGGCTAGATAGTCTTAGATTTCATCACTGATCAAGAATATATACATATACTTTATGGGGTCTTAGAGGAATATTTCGCTGCGTTACACACGGAATGACAAAATTAATATATACCCTCCAAAAAAGAATTGGAGGGTATAAAAATTATTGGAAAATTTTAAAAGACTTGTATAGAAATATTTATTGCCGTATTCATTGGTAAAAATGTGAACTTGAGGAGTGCCTTAAAATAAATTTTGTATGCAAATTTTGTTCTAAAACATATTTCAAATGTGAATTATTCTTTAGACTTGTAGTTTGAAATCCTACTTATTATATTCGTATTTGGAATACTAGTGGTTAACTGGAATAGCAGGGTCTGGGAAATTAAATTTTTGTTCTTCACATCTAAAACTGCATAATATTATTTTACAATGACTTCGATTTCCATTTCAGTTATTTTCTTCTTTGGTATCAAGCACTGGGTGAAAATGCACCCGCTTATATTCACAACATGTATGCGGATTTAATACCAGGCCTAATAGTCCCTCAGAAGGGGGTACAAGGTCCCGATGTGGAATTTAATACCGCCGATTTTCTCAATCATCCCAATATGAAAGTGGAAGGTACTACAACCTCAGTATTCCATGACAGCTACTCACATCCTGTGCAAAGTTCAGAGCTAATAGCCCTGTTGCCGCCATCCTCTAGTGAAAAGTCACAACCTCCGGATCCCCGGGATGGCCTAGAGATTTTACTCAATAGTATGGTACAGACGGCAGCCTGTCTAAAGTGGCGCGATAATCATGCACAAAAAGATCACAAGGCCTTTGCTTTCCTGCTGGAACGTTTCAAGGAGGTTTTTCTACCAGTATTTTGTCCCAATTTTGATTTTAGCATGTCGGTCTATGATCCACGCCTGGAGTTGCCCACAATGCGATCGATCCATAAAAAGGATGAGGTAATGGCATCTTGTGTGGTTGTTCTAATAAACTGGCTGTCACGTTTCACCCACGAACGTTTGTTGCAACATCGCTTGGACAACGTTCATATTGCTGAAGCCGCAGATCATGTGCGTTTTCAAGCGTACCAGCAGGCTTTGATTGTCAGAGATGTTTTATATGCCACACGGGAGAATGTCAATTTCATACATGAAGTGTATCGCCAGGCCTTTCTACTAAATTTCACTACAAAAGCACAAATCGATGCTATACGCTGTTCTATAGCGGTATATCGCGACTGGATGACGGGTAATACTCCTCCACCGTTTCTGTTGGAGCCGGAAGAAAATATGGCCACTGCTACGCAACAGCATCAAAACAATGCCAATGCTGGCGGCACACCGAAATCGAATCACCGCTTGAGAAATCCCTCGTATGTGGGGGCCATGTCAAAGGAGAATATGGGCGTGCGTGCGGGTTTGCAAAACGTCTTACAGATTTTTGTGACTAACGCGGCCAATGTGTTTTTGGTAAACACCAGCAATCTGAACATATATTTTCCTACAAAGTCGCGGGAATACCGCTCGACGCCTTTGCATGAACAAACCGAGGTCTGCAAGAAGGTGTTGAATGTTTATCGCACCATGGTAATGAATACTCCCATGGATCCCAAAACGTGGGAGCAATTACTGCTCGTGTTGCTGCAAGTAACATCGGTAGTGCTACATCAGCATCCGCCGCAAGCTTCGAAGAGTTCTAGTTTGGGTGGCATCTTGGGTCAAGCAATATTTCAAACGCTTATAGTTACCTGGATAAGAGCTCATACCAATGTGCCGGTTAATGTGCAATTGTGGGAGAAATTCCTGACTGTGTTAACCTCGTTGACGTATCGCGACGAACTTATTATTGAATGGGATAAGACTATACAAACTTTGACGCGCGTATTCTCTCGCTACGTCTACTCTCTTAACTTGCAAGATCTGCCCTTGGACCGCTTGGCCGAATCGAAAGGTAAACGACGTAGAGCTGGTGTATGGCAACAAACATCATCGGTATCTAATGGATCAGTTACAAAAGACAGGGAGCACAAAGACCAAAACCAACACGAGAGAGCATCTACGAATAGTCGTTCGGAGGAAAATTCACAATCCACAATGGGCAGGCAACATGGATCCGTTGCTCAGTCCCAAAAGTCGTCGGCTTGTCAACGTTATCCAGTAACACCCATATTGAACCGTAGCTATAGCGAGGGCAGTTTGCCTTCCATGCCGCGCACGCCGAGGTTCCGTGTAAAACATCGACACACAAAACCTCCCACAAATTTACCTTCGAGTGTGGAGAATTCTCTGAATACCATCATGCATCAGAATTCCAATTCGCCGGAGTTGTTGGAAAATGTGCAACTGAACTGCAATTCGGTGCATAACAATGACATGCGTCGGGCCATGTCTTTGGACTCGTTGGCCCCTTCGAAGCGCTCGAGGAAGTCGAGGAGGTTTCGCAGGAATACCCAAAATCAAGACGATATTGATGATTTAGATGGCGCTGACGATGACAGTGACGACTCCAGGTCGCCCTCACCCACTGCCAGCAGCGGCATTGAGGGCGGCTCCATGAAAGATGCGCACATACAAATAGACGTTCTAGCGGTCGACAGTGGTGGCAGTTTGGGCGAAAGTGAAGGCCATTCGGGTAGTTATCAAACTGAAAGAAGGTCTATTATATTGGGCGGCACCGCGACAGGCTGGTTACCGGACTCAACTGCTATTATGTGGAAACGCATGCTAGGAGCTTTGGGGGATGTCAATTGTATACCCAAAGCAGAACTACATGCCCAAGTTTTCAAGCATTTGCTGGATATGACTTTGAATTTGATAAAAATAAAAAATAATCAAGGCATTTCATCGGACAATCAACAGACGCCGGCACCACCAGTTTTGGTGCCACCCATTGGTATTGTGGCTCCGTGGTGCTATGGTGCTTTGCAACTGGACAAGTCGTTTAAAAGAGGCAAACTGTGGGCGGTACAATTGCTGTGCACTTTGACTGTGAATGGAGCTGTAACCGGTATGCAGCATCTGCCTCTGTTTTATTGTTCGTTGCATCGTTTGCTGACCGGAGAAGATCGTGAATTGATATATGCTGCTTTAAAATATCTCGAAGGTCCTAGGTTCTTAAGTTTACTGCTGCCTGGTCATACTCTTTTGCTGTTGGACATAGTCCATGCATCCGCTATATTGTTAACTTCTTTGGAGGCAAGTCGCCTGACTCCTCGGGCTGAAGTAGCTGCCTTATTGGGTACTCTGTTGTGCTATCCTTCAACTTTATTGCCTCGTCCTCTATTGCAGCCTACGCCCCAGCAATTTGAGCTAATGGAATGTGCGGATCTTCAAGATCATATTTTGAATATAGTGTTACGCTGCGCACGGCGTGAGCCTTCTGCCAAGGCCAGATGTATTGCTCTATCACAATTGGGTCAATGGATTCTAATGAAACTGTCACATCCTCTGGCGGCAAGAGGCAGCAGTGCCAATCCAAAATTCCAACAATCTGTACCTCATTCCAAGGGACAACAGCTAAAAGACGACCATCGAGAATACTATAACCCTCGCATCAAGGAAGCTCTGCAGGTCCTGCTGCAAGCCTTACAATTCAAGCACAGAACTATTGCCATGGTGGCAGTGGATTCTTTAAAACTGTGCATAGAGCGGGGACGTGAATTAGCCTCGATCGAGAGAATGCCTCAACTTATAGTTACTGCAATCTGCAAAGCCTTAGAAATACAAAGTGTCACAAATCCGAAAGACTCTGACAAGGTGGTGTTGACTTCGTTGATGCTGTGCCTCGGAGAATATTGTATGGCTTTGCCTTCAGCCATTATGTTGGAGTCGTTGAATGAAAGAGGTGACACCTTAGTTCTTATGGTATTGAGAGTTCTGTTGCAAATAGCCTCCGGAGCACCCAAACATGAACGGGTTAAGTTAACAGCGGACGACGACTTTGACATGCACATTTCCACGGATGATCTACACGATGATGGGAAATTGCCTGAAGCCAATTACCAGACATCGGAAACAATACAGGCGTGCATTAGCGCCATACGACTGTGTGCGAAGGCTGTGGCCATGCACTTAGTGACAAATCTGGGCCATTTTCCCATGGGAATTGGAGCAGCGCGATTGAGTTCTATGGTCGAGGAACAAGATGATGTAAATAATCAAAATGGATGCATCACCGCGACGGGAAACCAACAAAATTCTGCAAATAGTGTAGACCTAAGGCGAGATTCAGTAGAATTGCCTTCGATTTTACACGCCCAAAACATGCAACTGTTTATGCTAAATGCCGGCCTAGTGTCCAGTTTTATTGAATTGCCGACACTCAAGTTGCCGGGCGGTGGCGTTACTGCTGGTTTAGTAACAGCCGAGAAGCAAGTGCGGGTACTTTTACGTGATCTGAATGGAAAAGCCTGTTGGGATGCTTCAATATTGTATAGCGAACCGAAACGTGAATGCCCAAAACTCGATGGTTATGGTCCTGCTTCAATGGATGCTAGAGGTTTCAGTCCATCCCATAGCCAACGTTATAATCAGGTTCAAACCATGGACTCTCTTATGCATTCAATGCAAGGCATGGATATATCCCCGCCTCGCCACACCTTGAGACACAGACCTTTAGGCGAATTACCCTTAGCCAAGGATTTGGCTCCCGACCTAGACCAACTAGACGATCTGTTGGCCTATATAGGTCACACCAGTCCCGAGTGTCTACCGTATCCGGTAGCTCAGCTTAATGCTCCGGCTCCCTCGCCTTTGGGTAGCTCTGCTGAGGCCCAAGCTATATCAGTGATACTTAATCAGCGGTCCTTGGAGCAAGATTTCATAATAAATCTCAATCAACAAATTTTGCAACAGCCATTGCCCGGTAGCTCAACTCCCTCAATTGTGGCTGGCCACGATACTCGTTCTTTGCACTCCATGCATGAACCTATTTCACACAACTCCTTCGAGTCATATCACTCAAACAGTTTGAATGGCCGCAACGAAATACCTTTTCAATATTGTCGCTTGCTCTTTTCTCATCTGGGCTTGGCCGGTTGGGAACGTCGTTCCCGCACCCATTTACTGCAACGCACTGAGAAGCTTTTGCGCGAACTAAGAAACGTGGATTTGCAAAAGTGCCGCGAAACTCACAAGATGGCCGTTATTTATGTAGCCTCCGGCCAAGAGGACAAGAACAGTATTTTGCGTAATGCCAGTGGCAGCACCATGTACGAAATGTTTGTCTCCGCCTTGGGTTGGGAAATCGATTTGGAGAGCCACAATGGTTTCTTAGGTGGCCTGCCAAGACAGGGATGCGGTGCCACAGCTCCCTATTATGCAACACCTTTTTTGGAGGTCATTTATCATGTGGCCACACGCATGCCTTCTGATTCGCCCGAAGCCATTTTGCTTAAAACAAGACATTTGGGAAACGACGAAGTACACATTGTTTGGAGTGAACATTCACGCGACTATCGCCGTGATATTTTGCCAACTGAATTTTGTGATGTCTTAATAGTGGTGTACCCCTTGAAAAATGGCCTGTTCAGGGTAACCGTCAATCGAAAGCCTGAAGTACCCTGGTTTGGACCCCTGGCCAATGAGAGTGTAGTAAGTGGTGCCTGCCTCGCCACTCTGATACGAGCCACTGCTATTAATGCAAGTCGCACTAAAAGAGCCGCTTTGCCACTATATCAGCAATAGTAAGTTTTTGTATTTCCAGGTGGAATAATTTAAATATTAATAACTTTACTTTTCTTTTGCAGTTATGAAGAACGAAATCGTTCTCTGGACAGTGTGTCCTCCAGATATAAGGAAAGCACAACTTTTGAGGATTTTGCTAATCGCATCTATAACCCCATGCCCATGTCGGCATATGCCACCCTAAGAGACACTGCAAATAATTCAGCTCCGCTAGCTGCGGCATTGATTGATCATCAGAGGTCTTCTGTCAAAGGTGTGTAAGTCAATCCAATAAATGATACTTCCTTAAGTGGAGCTATTTATAATATGCAATTTCCCTGTACAGGCTGGGTACAAGCTTCAATTGATGCCAACATGAAAGAAATTCCCTTAGGTATAATGCCCTCAGCGTCTGCCTCGTCGACGGCTGCTATGGAAGCCATGAATTCCTCAAATTCTCCAAGAGGTACAAGAAAACTGGGCTCAACATTGAAGAGTGGACCGAAACGTTTAAACACGGCAAATCATACCACACCACCGGAAAGTCCTACATTACCATTGCGCAAATTTAAATAATATATAGTATTTTATAGCTAGGAAGAACCCCTATTTTAATTATTAGTAACATTAACATTAAAACAACACACACACACTCACACACATTGATAACAATATAGTGTTTGCAGAACAAGTTTACAAAAACCTAACCTAAATAATTCTTCTTAAAACAGCGAAAGGATAATATTAAATGCTAATTAAAATTAAGATAAAAATACTACAAAAACACATGCACATAATAGTTGCAAACAATTGAAACGAATCAAATTCATTCCTTTTTTTAATAATACGAGTGAGCAAAATAAATGCAAATGCGCATTTAAAAAAATATATATATTAAAAAAAAAACGTTCTTGTATGTAAAGTCAACGAAGCGCATTTCTTTTGTAGGCATTTTATGATTATGTATTCGTATTTTATTAAATTATCTCGTTTTTCTCGTCTGTTTTAGTTTAACACAAACTGCAGTTAATATTAATAATGTTTATTTTAAATTATTGCAAGTATAAAGTATTTATTTATCTTTAGTTATTTAATTCATTTGTTTACATGTTATAAAAAAAACTCTCTATTTTTGTTTATTTAAATATCTTTAACAATATCCTTCGAATAAGTTTAATTTATTATCTTTCACTATATTTTTTTTAATGTATTAAAACTACCATCTAATATTTTTACCTTTTAACAATAAATCATCTCTTTTTTTTAAATGAAAATGTTTGCTTTTTAAGTAGAAGTATGGAAATAGTATTTACGAGGGAAAGTATTGAAAATACATATCGAAGCAATAGAATTATTTTTTATACAATTTGGTAAAGGTTTTTACTGAAAGAAAAAAAGGTTCTAAATAATTCTAATGAATGGGATTCCATGATATTTGAATGAAATATATATTTTTAACATTAACATTTCTATTTATGTTTGAACTGAAGGAAAAAATTGTTTAATTTCAAACCCTCTTTTGTTTGGTGATGATTTGTGTTTAAAATATTCTTGTAAGGGTTGGAATATGTTACTTTTATCAATTTATTTATTTATAATATGCAATTTTCTGTGCAGGTTGGGTACAAGTTTCCATTGATGCCTACAAATCAACCTTGTCATATTATATATTGCAGATTAGAATGCGTTAGAATTTTTTCACTCGCAAATTTAGTAAATGGGAAATCTCTTTTAGTTTATAATTACGTAGGCAAAGAAACTTTTTTTAAATTTGTAGAATGAAGCCTTATTTAATTTTTTATTCATTTGAATTTTCCAAAGATTACTTTTGGATAAAAAAATAAAAAAAAAAATAAATTTTTATCAAGTAAATAAAATGTACACAAATACTATATTTAAAAAAATGCATCTTCACCTAAAATCCAAAGGCCGTAACTGATAAAAAGGACTAAATCAAAAATTGCTTTTTTTTTGGTGGTTGCGGCCCTGTGAAACTTTCAAGTTTTTCTGAAAATCGTCCTTTCTTTAAATCTCATATTCTACGATAAATTGTATTAAATTATGTCCTTGGCTTTTAAGAAAAATTTTCACATTTTAAATATACAGGTGTTTCTTTGTATATTGTACTAGTTTACCGGGAACGAAGGATCATATATTACAATCGATCCAGTTTTCGAACTTAACCCAAAAGAATAAATCTAAACATGAAGAATATACTAACAATCACCCTGATTGTGTAAGGCGTTGGCGTTTACGCCAAAGACGTTTTTTGTACAAGATTAAAGAAACACACAAGCAGTTTTCTTTAATCTACTACGAAAAACGCCTAAGGCGTAAACGCCAACACGTTACATAATCAGGCTGAATATTTCAGAAAAGCGCCATCCCTTGTTTCACATGACACAACAACTTCTCAGCAAAAACAAAAGATCACTTGTGTGGGTTTTTTCAAAATTTCCATAAATTTAAAATTTGACATAAACGGAAAAATTCTGAAAAATAGCCTAAAAACCATTTTAAGACAAAAAGAATAAAAAAGAAAAAAAAAGGAATAAAAAATAAAGTCATTTAAGCATAAAAATAGTGGAAAAGAATCTTTTTTGTAAATTTTATTTAATGATTAGCTTTGAATTCAGTTAAAAGTCGCATAGCTTTCGCTTTTGATAAAATTTCGGTATTACGTTATGATAACAGGTTTAAAAAATTTTCCATATAAAACTTATTTTGAAAATTTGGATAAATACGAGTACTTTGAATTAAATACTATTTTTACGCTTTTTGTTGTGGAATCTATTATTTTTATGTAATTTGAAAATATTATTGACAATTTTTATTTATTATATTATTTATTTATGTACGATATATGTTTCTTAGCTTTCCTTTTATTTAAAAAAAGTAATTTCTGAAGAAAACTACTTCAAAACAGTATCTTGAAATTCATTCCTTTAATTTATCAATTATTTTCTTCATAACCTCAAATTTCGATTAACATCAGAATAACTTTGAAGATGATTTTTTCAAAACTTTGGGTTTTGCTTAAAAGATTACATTTAATACAAAAGTTGGTTTTAACATATTTTTATCCAAAATCACTAACATGTATTTTTGCAATAATAAACCAAGTTTTGAAAATTTAGAAAAAATATATATTTCTGGCTTTCTTAATTTTTTTCCTTACAAATCTCGGCAATATTTTACAAAATCGAATAGTTAAAAATAAAAAAACAAATTAAGGGTATTCACAATGATGTTCTAACAGGTGTAAAGTTTGCTAAGTTAATGAAATTGTCATTCTTGTCTTAAATATTAATGATTATATAATAGTGAATGAATACCTTTAACTAATTTCTTAAATAAGTTATTGTAGGTAAAATTCTAAAAAATCAATTACAAGAATTAAGTAAAAAAAAAAATACATACGAATATAAACAACAGCAACAATAAATAATTTTTATATAAAAAGAAGAAAGAAAAGCTTACAACAATCGAAAAAAACGAAATTTCAAAAAGAAAAACAAAACTTAAAAATTATATTCTCTATATTATTAACACAATATAATAATCTTTTGAAATTAATTCCAATAAAATTTTTAAAATTAAAGTTTGAAAAGATTATTAACGCTGTATTTATTTTTTTAATTAAACGTTATATAAATAACTTAATGAAATTTTTAGGTTGATTAAAATGTAAAAATACTTAAATTTCTTATTTATATTTTTCAATTGTGCAACAAATTTATATAAAATCAAAATATTCACATAACTTTTGTAACTAACACCAATTAATTAATTATTTTTTATAAATAAATAAGTATATATTTATTGAAAAAAATCGAACAAATGTTCTATATATATTTGTATAGTTTTAATATAAATGCAACAATTTTTTTTTTTGTTAATTTTTTTTTGTTTTTGTTTGTTTATAAATTATAATAATTATTACAAAAACCAATTTGCTAATAAAATTTTTAGAATTATTATAATATCCTTTAAATCTAAATTCAGTTTTCGTATTTTTGCAAAACACGATTTTGAATAGTTTACAAATTAACAAAAAAAAAAGTAAGGATTTCAGCAGTTCCTGCCCAAGCATTTGTATAGCAATTTTCAAAATTCTTATTGGATAAAGTTTTCTGCAGTTTGGTCCCATAATTTGTTCTAGAATATAGGAGGGGTAACTTTAGTTTAATTATTTCTTTAAAATTAATATTCTTGGTTTGAATAATTATATATATTTTTTTCATCACTACTTACCATCATTTGTAGGGTGTCCAAAAGAACTACTTCAAATGGGCGTACTGACAGAAGTTTATGATAATCAATATGGTCTTCGCTCACTGTAGGTTATCCAACACGGTTGACTCAATTGACTCACGCAGTGTTAGACGGGTTAATTGCAATGGCAATGGATTGTGTTTTATGAGACATTTTCCCTTAAGAACTCATTGTGGTGAATTTTGCGATGAAATGTCCAACTCATTACTGTTATACCTCGTTTAAGTGTATGAAATAAACTGCGGCTGAAGGGTTTCCTGCTTTGATGTGGGCAAATTCATATTAAAATGTGCTGCTGCAATAAGAAAAGTTTAATAAAATTAAGAAACAAATTGGAGTAGTTAGTGTTCTGAAATAAAAAAATTCCAATTAAAATTATTTTCAATTAATTTCGTAATTGAGTCAATTAATAATTTCATAAGAAAAGGTTTACTCAAGACATTTTTTATTTAGTGATTGAAAATTTAAATTTTTCTACAAATAAAATACACATACAATTTTCATTGTAAATTGAACTTAAGAACAGCAGAAGGTTTTTGTAATTTAAAAATAATTTTAGTTATTGGCTGTGTGTCATAGATTTTAATGCATAAACAAAATTATTTTAAAAATAATTTTTAATACAAATTTTATATGAAACTCAGTAGGTATTGGCATCAAATTATCAATATGATGGTACACTTGTCCTTGAACTTTAACAATTTAATTAAATTGCCTAGACTATTTGCAACAAAAGAAGTCATTTGAAGTCAGCAGTAAAAAGTTTTTCTAAAGTATTTTTAAGAATAAAGATTTTAGTAGTTCTGGAGGTAAATCTAATAGGGCAACTTCACTCTACCGGACGAGCAATACATTTCGGGTGTTTCATTTTTAAATTTAAGTGCATGATCCATATTTCCGATAACAATTTTGGGGTGAGTATTGTGTTCAATTTCATAATTAAATACACCTTCAATACAAAGTTAATACGATTTCTGTTCATGGACTTCTCGTTCTCGATTTCTGTCTATTCAGGTTTTATTAAAATTTGTTTAAAGGGATAAAAAAAGTACTCAGACTGTTTGATAGACAGCGCAAAATTTTCAGTTTGTACAAACCTTTTGCGTTGTATATAAGGGTTGTGTGTTTGTTTTTCAAACTGTTTGTTTTATTTATGAGGAAATTTAATTATTTTATTGAAAAGTTTGCAAAGTGAAGAAGAAAATTTTTTTAAATTAAACTATGGAATAATAGAATCATTTTGAAAAAAATTTTTTTTGTAGTATTTTCTAA
The DNA here is from genome assembly GCA_951800035.1 of Linnaemya tessellans. Lineage (NCBI taxonomy): Eukaryota > Metazoa > Arthropoda > Insecta > Diptera > Tachinidae > Linnaemya > Linnaemya tessellans. Next base: position 136,291,365 of record OX637532.1, read on the forward strand.
AAAATCCAAAGCCTACTGCACTTTTGCTTTTATAATTCTCATTTGATTTGTAAAAGTTTGTGCATAAGCTAAGAGGATTTACTACTTTGGAATTATGAAATAACGAAATTCATTCATAAGGAAATAAAAAAATCTCGTTCTTGTGAACAAAATAAATAAACAGAGGACAGGGCCAACATATTTTTATTAGTAACAATTCGTTAACGAAAAAAGTCTTTCTAAATAAAATTATTAGGAGTTCTTCATCCAAAATACAGGTAATAAAATATCTGGTCTTTTTCTTATTACATTTTGTTTAAGTAATTAATTTATTATAAAAATAATGCATTGGACTTTTTTTTTTTAATTTTTACCGGTTGCCATGCAAACACTTGGACAGGTAATAAAAATAATTAGAAAAAAGGGGGAAGCCTAAATATATATGAGTGTATGTGTGCAAGTTTCCTTCCTTAATAGCCTTTTTTATTCGAAAATGGTGTCTATGGAATAAAATTTTATTTTGTTTTTAGGTTACAGAATAGATAAATTTCTTCAAGTTGCTGTACTACACAATTGTTTGTTAGCAAAGCGAATGAATGAAGTTCATAAGTTGTTAACCTTTTAGTTTTTGCCCTATTTTGGTAGTATTTTAGGGGTGGTTTTGTTACACTTAATAAAAAAAGGCAATTAGTTTTCATGGACTATAGAAAAAATTTTTAATTCAAATTTAGATGAAATAGAAACGAAAGCATATGGCAAGAAATAAAAATTAAATTTAGCCTTTGGCCAGCTGTGTTCATTGTGAAAAACATTCCACCACAACAGGATATTATTTTCCTTTGTTAGAAATCCTTCATATTACGCTAAGAATGAAAATATTAAACAGAAACAGTTATTAGCTAAAATTTGTCAACTAAATTTTAATTAAAATAAAATTTACTTGCAGTATTTTTTTAAATGGAGAACATTAACTAGAACAAGAATATATACAAATTTATTTGAATTCGTTTTTTATATTCAATTAAGATCTATAGGCTAAGATTCCTAATATTGAATTAAAGACATGAGATAAACATTCCAAGGAACAAGAGAAAATCAGCATCAATTTAGTATTAAACTTAAGCACCAGAGCAGTACAGCACTGTTTTGCAAAGCCGCTACACTTAGAGATATTTTTGTGGTTCAGTTTAATTTGAGAACTGTTTTTATTTACTCGTATATAAATTTTATGAGGAAATAGTATACGAGAGTTGATGTTAATATATACACTAAATCCTTGCGTTGGTGTGATTTAATGAGTCCGAATTGCTTTTTATAGGACAATCTTAAATCATTATTTTATGGCGACAAACCAGCAGCTCTTGAAGCCTTGGAAGCCAGTACTCAAGCCACCACTCGAAAAAGTAGAAAAAAAAAATTGGGCTGATCGAATAGATCATGTAAATCATAATAAAAAATTTCATTTTAAAAATATTTCTGTATTATCATTTCAAGATTTCATGCAGCTAAAAAAAATCACCCGATATTATTTGTTACAGTGCTAATGGAAAAGTATTAAAAATCAAATCAATTAAACAGAAATTAAATCAATTAATCATGTGTTCAAAATTGTTTACTCCAACTTGAAGTCTCAAAAATTTATTTCTTATTACAGCAGCCGGTCCGGCACACTTATTTACTTTAATAAAAAAATAGTTCATCATATGGTATTTATATAAGTTGATGGAAAAAACCCCAGCATAAATTTAATGTTTATTCATTCTCAGCTTTAATTTCCTGCTGTTGTTGGCAACTTTAATCTCATGAATATCAACGTACATTTATTTAGATTCAACCTAATGCTCGCATGTATATCCTTAAAATAAGTTTCCATGCGCACTTTAAACCCCTACTACTAACTAATCGCTCAAATCTCTCCAGTCATTCTGTCTACAATAAGAAATGCCACTACATATTCCATTTGCATTGAATGAGTTCATAGTTTGAAAGCAAGCGCCCATAGTCGGTCGGTCGGTCGGTGTGTATAGTAGTCGTCAGCCACATTTAGCTACATGTCCATTAAATATGCTGAAAGACCACCTCAACTACAACAACCGATATAATTTACTATTGCCTGCAGCCAGCCATTCAAATGAAAATAAAGTCTTGCTTTACAGCTGACGCCATTACCATCATCTACTCCAGAATAGTGAACAGAGAAAGCATTAACGAATAATACAAACAATTAGACGAGGAGTATAGAAAAATATTGGAATTATTCGACTGATGATGATGGTATTACTGCGTATTGAATAGGAACAAAAGTGAGCGATAAGTTGTAGGGAAGTTCATCATTGCATCTGGTAAATTAAAGATAAAATCCTACTTGAAGTTGTTTATAATAATCGGCCTGATTGTGTAAGGCGTTGGCGTTTTTTGTACAAAATTAAAGAAACATATACGCAGTTTTCTTTAATCTACTACGAAATACGACAGAGACGTAAACGCCAACGCCTTACACAATCAGGTTGAATGGCTCTTAATAATTCAGTAAAGTTCTCTAAATTGTTCTCAATAATTCATGTTCGAAAACGACGTATTATTTGTCTAGAGTCCTACAGATTAGCACAAAATATTGGTTTCTGAAGTTCCCACAATTCCCAAAAAAACTCCAAATTTCCAAATTGGGATTGTTAGTGATTTCGTCATATCTTTATTATATTTTGCCCAAATCAGAAAATTTTCAAATATATAAGAACGCCTAATGCACTGAGAAAAATCTAATTTTTTTTTTCGATTACAGTCTTGCAATAAAAATAGGTCCATAGCGTTGTAACTCTGTTTCCATCAATAAAGAAAATTTAAATAAAAATGTTTTTCGTTATGTGGCTTATAATATTGTATTTTAAAAAAGTATAAATATAAGTTAGATAGTAGTATTTTTGTAAAAAAAATTTATAATTAAAAAAAAAAATTAACGTATTTAAAAAAAAAGGCCTAATGCCTTTACATAGGAAATAGTAACGTAGTTAATAACGGAAAATTCCTTAGAAGAACTGTAAATCTATACAGTTATCTGAGCTGTTGAAATTAACTAGTGCGAGTGAGACGCAAAAGTCTCGAAAGAGAGTATATGATCAGTGATCTGGCTTCACTTTAAATACAATTGCCAACGAGGCTAGATTTTGTTTGACCCAGAGCTGCTTTGCGACTGAATTTAATTTTTTATTAATCTGTTTACGACTTTTCACATTTAAAAAATTTGTTTCACCAGATAAGTTTTTAATTTACAAAAGACAATTTTTTGCTAAACGGGAAAGGATGTGATTTTCCTATTAAAAAACAATTGGGAGCTAAAAAAGTTAAACTTAAATTTTAAATTAAAATTTTTTCGAATATCTCCTAAACTATAAGCAGAAGTCTATATACACTGCAGATATTGTGTTATTTTTTTATCGTATCAAAACTACCAGCTTGGCATAGACTTGAATTCTTTATAACCTCCAGGTGACCCACACTTTGGGTTCTTGTGGCTTTATAAAAAATTAAAATTAAAAATGGAAAAAAAAATTTTAGGAAGAAATTTTTGTTAATTTCATTAGCTAATTCCGGTACTAAAAATGATTTCATTACGAAAAATTTAGAAGAAATTTTATTTACTACTATTTTTTAATGTCTTACATGCAACAAATACAAGATCTTAGCCGATCTTGAAGTAAGTACTACCCTTAATTACCGTTTTTCTGAATAAGTAAAAGTTTACATTACGTGAATTTGTTTTTAAAAACAACAAAGACCTAAAAAATCTGTTTTTTTCATACAAAATTTTTGAAAAGAAGATTTTTATTTCATTTACCGAAACGGGCAGTTCAGCTACATAACAAGCAAAATTACAACAAAAATGCCAGGAATTAACTTCCTAACAATATTATGATGCATTGCAGCAAAAAAAAAAAATAAATAAAACAATAAAAATATATTTTCAGGAATCTCTATTGTGCATCTAAATAAAAGACATAAATAAAAAATATAAAATATTACATTTTCATAAGGAGTTACTTACATTCATTTCTTCACTGACTGCCGATCTAATTTTCTCAGTCGTCATGATCGTTTTCTTCAATTCATCTAACACACCCCACAAAATTTATAATTCCTATTACCATCTGAAAATTGTCTGCAAGAAGAACAATCAACCACCATTAGACGCTTGTAGGGCGCAATTAACACACACACACACACACACATGCACAGAAAAAACCTAAAATGACGAGAAAATATTAGGAATTCAAAAACAAAAGCGCCAAACTTGAATGGATAGAAAAAGAAAACAACATAAAAGAAAATTTTTAACATTAAAATTTTCAAACAGGAAAGGACAGCAGCAAACAGTCAGTTTTCAACGACTGTTCAACGCGACAAAACGTCTTAAAGTTGTAACACTCCACAAAAACCAACAAAACGTGCGAGTGTCGGATTAACGTGCACAAAAACAAGAAGAAAAAAAAAACGTAATAAATTTGAATAAATTAATTCAAAATTTGTTAAAAATAAAATTAAACAAATTAATAATAGTGCCTTAAAAATAAATACAACAAAGATGAGAACACAAGTTTTAATATTTTGTTTAGTAATGCTGCTCATCATAAGTGTTTTTTAAATAAAAAAAAATATTAACAGAAATAAAAAAATGTAATTTTTTAAAGACCAACTACCGAACAATTTCCATATTTACTATTTAAAGACAGGGGGAAAAACTGGAAAAATCAACGCCATGAAAGCCGTTAGGAAAAAGAAATTCAATCGTAACGGCTTTCAAATGCTCACCAAACAGGCCCAGCGCAGATCCAGAGCCTTCGAGTGTAAGTGATTTCGTTGTGTTTCCTTTCACGTTGAATGCTCTTCTTGCATGCTTTTCCGCTTGTATTTTCTAATTTTTAATTTACAGCCTTTTTCTTTTATTTTTAATTTATACTTGAGTATTTATTTCCGAATGACTGATACTGACATCGACACCGACACCAAACATGGGAATGAATGAATGAAAGGCTTAAGCCATAAATACCCCTAGATGTGCATGGGTTTGCGTGTGTGTGCATGTGTGTGGCTGCGTATGTTGTGCATGTGTGTGTGTCTCTAGAGAACACTGTCAGATTGAGGCCTTTAAGAAGGTTATATTTATTTCCAAGGACTTTTGCACGAGCAACTTGAATATGTTAAAAAAAAGTTTGTGTGTTAAAGTATCATAAATTATAATTTGTGAGAATATTTAATGCAGACAAACAAACGCCCTACAAAAAGTCCTATTGAACGATACAATTTTTGTATTCAAAATTTTATTTTTATTTTTGAATTTTAAGCGTTAAGTGTCATTAAAATAAATAAGAGTACTTTTGGTTGTTCTTAAACGTGTTTTTTGGAGTGTCACAACACCAGAGCAACGCGTGCAAATTGTTGAAATTTTTAATCAAAATATTTCTTCTATTCGTCGAACTCATCGTGCATTTCTTTCATTTTATGGCGTACATAATTGTCCTTCAGAGCGGCTAATTCGAAGAACAATAGATCGTTTTCGGACCACATTTACTGTTACACATGATATGCATTCTATGAGACGCTGAACAGTACGCACTGAAGACGCTTTAGCCGCTGTATAGGAAAGCATTGAAGATGATCCTAATCAATCAATTTGTCGCCGTTCTCAGCAACTGTACTTCCACTTTATGCACAATTTTTTTTGTTATAGGAAATTGGCGTTCCAGATTGCACCTTCTACGCGCCAGCCTTGGCAACCACATGGCAGAAATCATATTTAAACATTAATTTCATAAAATTTTCCTTCCAATAACACCCATTTCATTGATATTAAAAATGTACATTTCCTTGTTTTATTATGACTTCAACTTGTGTCACTCTATAAAAAACACCCTTTAGTTGAAAAGGGACTTAATGGTGTAACCACATGAAAATTAAAAATTGAGTTCATGTGTTGTGATTAAGTTTATAATTTAAAAAACGGTAAAGAATTTCTTAGTTTTAGACCGGTTCCATTTTTTACTTGGACCGGCACTCACAGTATAACATCTGCCGTTGCAATGCATTGCGCCGGATTTATGAAAGAAAGGGATGGTGTTGAGAGGAAAAATGACGAAAGATGAGGAGTAGCGAAACATTAAAAATATATTTTAAATTACTTATTCATAAAAACTATTTCTTTATTATAAAGGATTTATGTAACAAATTTTGTATGGAATTCTGGGGTCAAATTATCGCATTCGATATCGATCGAAATTTCTATACAATTTAAATACAAATTTCGATCGATTTCGAGTACCGTAATTTGCCCCCTGTTTTATAATCCTTTTATAAATCGAAAATATTTTTTATTAATAAGGCCTTAAAATTTTTTATACAAAAAGACTTCAAGTTTAAAGAATTATTACTAAAATAATAATAGTGAAAGGTCAAGAGTGAATAGAAATTTATAATAATAATTATTATTTTTTAATTGAACCTTAAATTCTATACAAAATCTGTGAAATAATCTGTTTGCAAATATAAAATATTTTTTATGAAATATTCCTTAACTATAAACCTATTGCGTGAACTTGGCTAGTTTTAGACAAAAACCACTGATCAAACTCGTTTAAATAACATTATCTTGGCCATGGGATTTTGTCTAAAACGAGCGAATGAACGAGCTTAACTCAATTCTCTTCATTGAACCCCCATTTTTTGTGCTTTCGTTGAAACTCCAAAGCAAGCATAATCATGCACACACATACATACACACTTCTAATGTACCTGAATATTGTTCGTAAGTGCAATTTAATGATATTATTTCATGTTTATATGTTGTAAAGTTTTCCTACGTGTGGCATAAAAATGCTCTAATGAGGTAATAAACTTGAATCGGAAAGAGGTAAATGTATGTAAACACATCTACACACACATACTCGTAACATAATTAATCACTCTGAATTGTTGGCAGTAATAGAATCTATTTAAATAGAAATTTTATTTTGAATTCATAAACAGTTTATGATTTAATCATTCTAATGTTATAAAGATGACGGTCTATAAAAAAAATGTAAAATAAAAGTTGACAAATGATCTCATAAGTAAATAATTTGTAAGCGAACATGCTGGCTTGTAAGCAAGTCAATGGATGGATGGATGGATACTATCATTGTAATCCAAACTGACGCCAAGATTATATGTATTGCAGTTGATAAAAATTTATATATAAATTTTTCAAAATTACAAAATTGAAAACTCGTTACTTTTTCTTTTTGAAAATATTTAAGAGCACATTAGGCCTTGATTGAAAATTGTTTCGATTGCAGTTTTGCAACTTGAGAAAACAGGCCCTAAACTTGATATTTATAACAAAAATAGGTCTATGTATTTCGTAACGCTCTGATTACTTCTATAGCAAAGAAATAATTTTTTTACTTATTTAATTTTAAATATGGGGCAAATAAATATTCTTTAAAAAAATATTTTTATGACAGAAATAATTCATGAATTTTTTCTGCAATAAAGAAAATTCTACTGTTAAAATTTTTATGAAATTTACTATTTGGCATATTGGCGAATTTCTTTAAAAATTTTATATGAAACTAATCACTAGCTTTAGATTGATATTTTCTGGTTTTAATCTATTTTTTAATACATATATAAAAATGTTTCCCTGATCGTTTGAGATTTGGCTTGCGTATAGGCAAAGTAATGGACAGCCTCAAGGAGACCCTCTTTACAGCTTTTTGGAACCACCACTTTTAAAGATATTAAATCCACACTCAGAAATTAAAACCTCTTTGAATATGACATGAAATCTGATTTATTTTACAATCGTAATAAATCATATCAATCGTAATAATTCGTTTAGCAACTGCCGAACTATTTCCACTTTTGTTAACCCCCCCTCGGTATATCAGCGTTCGGGTTTATTCCAGAGACTTCTCGCTTATTAGGTGGGTGGTGTTGATCAGCCTTAAATGCAAATAATTTATGACAAAAGAATGGAATAATGCTTTCTTAAGCCCCGTCAAAAAGGTGTTGAGTTCAAGTCCTGTGTTATTTTTTCTTACTAGAACTACTTAATTTTTGTGTCAATGCAATAAAAAAAATACTTTGTTAAACAAATGTTTTAGTTTTATTTTGATCATGGAAAATAAGCAAAAAAAAATTTATATTAACAAATTTCTGGTATGTTTTAATTTTTATATTTCACTGGAAATATTAATTACATACCCATATCGGTCGCCTTTCTCCTCAGACATTTCCTTTAAAAAATGATCATGATTTCATGATCATATCAGGCGGACATGATGACAATTTTTCGTACGTTTGTATGTAATATTTAGATTTTCATAGATATAAGAAAAGTTTAGAGGAAATAAAAAAAGCTAATTTTCCGTGATGAAGATTTTTGTATTTTTGATAAACAAAATTTAATATGAGTTTGTTTAAAATAATTTTTGTTGTTTTTTTTGCTAGAATGCTTTTTTTTAAATTGTTTACTTTTTTTGTTTGTTTATTTTTTAGGAGGAATTTTATTTTCAAAACATTTTGTTGTCGAATAATGTTTTTTCTGTGTATAGTAGACTTGGGTCCAACTAGCTCATTCGCTCAGTTTTGACAAGAACCTCTGATCAAACCCATTTAAATTACATTGGTTTGATTCAAGGTTCTTGTCGAAAACGAGCTAATGAAAGAGTTCGGTACAAGTCTAGTGTATAGACAACAGACCTTGGCCAATAGGGCCTTAAATGACATCTATTTGATTATTCATACGACCATAATTAATTTTTTCTGCTAAAAAGTCCTTTGCTGGAATTTATAAAACAAATGTGTTCCCATAATTGGTTTCCTCAAGTCAAAAAACTCTTACATATTGAAACTCTCATAATTATTATATTTTTCCGGTTCATTAATTAATTGCTAATCCCACATAGAGTTGCTTAAAATATTACCCCGGTATTCATAAAATTTAAAATGAGTTTGAAATGTATTTCAATCAAATTTTTTTATACAAAATTTTCTTAAAACAGATTTCAAATACGTTTTATTTTTTTATGAATATGGGGGTTAATATCTAGTAAATTTTTTTTACAATTTTTTTTTACCTTGCCTGCATTCAACAAAAACCTTAAAAAAGAAGTTAGAAAATTAAAAATTTTAATTTAACGGAACTCCTTAAACAAAAATCCTTATATAGTGTAAGCAAAAAAAAAAAGAAAAATATTAAAAGAAACTATTGCGTGTAGTTTATAGTTTTCACAGTCATTTTCCCTTTCTGCAATTGTGTTTTGTTTCCCATGAGAACAATTTGCTTTCTTACACCACCCAACTCTATAACCACCCTTTTTAACAAGGTTGCCAAACTAATTAACTTCACCTTTATGACTTTCGTAGTCAAGGTCATCAACGATACTTATTTATATAATTGCTTCTGTTTTGTTTCTGTTTAAAATATGTTTTTAAAATCGCCAACGAAAACTATAACAGCAACCACTTGCTAAACCATGTGTTCGTCTCCTTAACTCAAACACAAAGTGTTTATTCCTGTCCAACAATCATTATAAAATTATTGAGACGAGTTTTGTTTACCTTTTTGATGAAATTTAAGAAACTTTAATTAAAATTTCACTTACAATTACAGTTTACTAATTTGTAATTGCTTTACTTTTATTACACTTACTTAAATTTTTAATTCTATTACTACAAATTACAATAATTGTAATTGGAACAACAAAACATTTTCCTGAAACTGTAATTAAAATTGTATCAATTCAGAGCGGAGCTTAACACGACAATAATAATAATAATTCGGCGACTGTTCTCGAAACTCCGTTTATAAAAAGAAATAAGGATGCGGTTCAAAGACTTTGTGGTATATCCTGTCATTAGTTCTATGATTTCAATGCACTTTTCAGTTACACATTTTTCTTTTAAGGCAAACATTTATATATTTTTCCTCGCCACACAAAATTTTTAAAAAATAAAATAAAAATAAAATCTTTATTCGGCAAAAAGAAAATAATATTTGTATAACTACTGTAGAAAGTTTCGAAATTCTGCTTACTTTGAATAGCTTTAGGTCACTTCCAAAATTTTCTATAATACAAATTATCATATATCTCACTTAAAGAAGGGGCGCCCTAATGTACGTATGCAGTTATTCATTCTATTGTATAAAAGAAAAACTCATGCTTTCCACTGTTAAATAAAAATAAAATTGTTTGGACTAAAACTGGCTTTTGGAAAACCTGATTAATAAAATATTTATGTAGCTCATGTCGCACAGTGGGATGAATACAAGTAAGTATGCATGTCCTTTATATATTTTCTAGCCTAAAGCTCCTCTTTGTTCTTTGACAAATCTTAGTTTTTGTTTTTTCTACTAAAGCATCTATTCGTCTTCTGCTATTATTTTAATTCACGCCACTTTGTGTCACTAAAACAAAAACAAACAAGTTTTTAAACACGCAAACATTCACGCAATTCATGAATGACGCCATCGTTGCCATTCATTAGAGACAAACGCGCCTCGTTTGCTGTTCCAATTTATATAGCGGTAATAACCAGTGTGACCATATTCAAAGCTACGCTGCAGCTATTTAAATAATAAACAAGACATAATATAAAATGTTTCAATAATATAAAGATAATATTAAAAAAAAGGGATGGGGCTCATATTTTTTCGTGACACGTTTGTCTTTTATAATTTATATCTAATAATTCGCTACAAATATTTTCCATGATTCAAAAAAGAAATATTTATAAAAAAATTATTATAAAGAAATAAATGAAAATAAGCCGTGTTTTATTTCCAACGATTTTAAATTACATTAAGATTTACAGACTGAGAGCAGATAAAATTTTATGAGAAAATTATATACGATAACTGCATCAGAGTAGAGTAAAAATTCTTCATTTGGCTGTACAAATATTAAAATGGTCACACTGTTAACATGCTTTTCTTAAAAAAATACACACACACATAAAAGTTTTATGAACATAAAATTATAGGTATTAGATGTTTGTTTTCCCTCACCCAATACAATAATATATTTATAAACAAACGGTCAATATAAATAAACAAATGGTTAATGAAAAAATAAAAACAAAATAAAAAAAAACACCAAGTAACATTAGAAAAAGTAGTGTCAATTTAGCTGTTAAACGCTATTTTTCATATACAAACACGATTTGCAGATTATATTAAAATTTAGCATATCATTCTATCATTATCAGACTGGGTAATTATATGAATATATCTATGATTTTTTTTTAGTAACTTTCGTTTTAGCAACACTGTTTTACTGTTAAACATGTTCAGTTTGGTCTATAATATAAACATGAATCGACTTACAAGAAGAAAGTGCTTTGTGCGCTTTTTCCATTTTATGGACGAAGCTCATTTCTGGTGGAATGCTTACGTGAACAACCGTATTTGGTGTGAACAGTTGCCGGAAGCCCCGCAAGAACTGCCAATGCCATCCCACTTTGGTGTGGATTATAGGACGGCAGGGTCATTTGTCTGTACTTCTTCAAAGACGACGAAGGCAGAAACGTTAGCGTGAATGGAGAGCACTAACGTGCGCTGATTAAAAAAAAATTTTTTGCCCAGAATGGAAATTGAAAGGTTAGTTCGGTGAATAGTTTCTTTTCGTTAGAGGCCGGCCAATTGGGGGCCTAGATCGTGCGATTTAACACAATTATATTTTCGTGTATTCATACGAGTTAGATATTGAAAAGAGTGCTTCTATTAAAATCTTTTCGACGACCAATAAAAATTGTTTTTTTAATGGATTCAATTGTCAACACTGTTAACGTTAGAAAACCCCAATTACCATTTTCCATATCAAATAAATAGCAGCACAAACAGTCTTTTGATACAAGTCAATAGAATTCGTATGTGTGTACGAGTATTTATATTCAGTGTTATAAAATATACGAGTATATGGAGGTACTCGTATATAGTATGAGCCAGTGGTGGGTCTATTTCGTTCATATATGTACATACGCACATATATACGAATTTTATATCAAACTTGTTTGCTCTGGGTGTTCGATACCAAGAAGATTAATTTTTTAGTTCTACTTCGACGGCTCTATAATAAAGTCGTGTTGCAACGTCTGATCGAATTTACGTTGCCGGGCCAATACAAAATATGCTCGTTATTTAAACCCATTCACAATCAATGTGCTTAATTGGCGCGCATTCGAATTAATAAATAATACTAAAGTGATTTTTTTTTTGTATAAGACTTTATGAATAAATCAATTGCTTGTAAATGAAAAAGGAATGAAATTGCAAAAAAAAGAAACAATTAATTGGAAAAACAATTACTGCAACGTTCATGCAAAGTTCATGGTTAAATTATATACGTGCATTTGTAACAGTTTGTACAGACACAATTTGAAATTTTATTTTTACATATTTATATTATCGAGGTTTGCTCTACACTCGAGTTTCGAATTGTTTGGGCAAATTGTAATAAATATTTTGTGTGATTTCTGTATTTAATTTTTTTTTGTTAATTTTTTATTGTTATTAGAAAAAGGTGTAAAATTTATTGAATTTATTTTTAATGGAGTTTCAAAATGCATCATATGATGCTACCAGACGCGAGTGTAAACAAATAATTAATAAGTTATAATTATATGTGTCTATACATATATTTTTAATAAGTAGATTGAACAATTTTTTTCAGTAAACTGTTGTAAATAAATTGTTTATCAAATTTCTAACAAAACGCATTCCCACAACACGTTGCTGTTCGTGTGTATTCTTGGAGAATCTCCTTGGACAATGTCTGTAATTGTTGTCGAATAAAATAAAAATTGTAAAGCAACTGCAAAAATTACAATAAATGTCAGTTTGAAATTCTTAACAATCACTAACATTTATTATACAAGGAGGAAAAAAACAACACAATTACAATATCAACATGCTAAACAATTGTTAATCACTAAACTATTTTATGAATGCAGCAAACAAATAAAAAAGTAATATTTAGAACAGATTTACTACAGAGGAAGTGTATAAGCGTGAGACCATTGAAGTGTGTTCAAGAGTACGCAAATTAGAAAAAAAGGCATGTCACTATGGAGCTGATAAGGAAATATCAGCAGGGCAAGTTAACCAGCAGCGATGTACGAAAGCTTAACAGTATGTAATTTTTATTTTTTAAATTATTTTGTTTATATTCTGTTAATTACAGCTTTTGTTTGAAAGATTTATAGTTGATTAGATTTTAATTGTTTGGCATTTGAAAACAATTTAAATATATTTGCGATAAAATTAATTAGAGTGGAAAGTGTTGATGGATGGATTTAAAACATTTTATTTTAATAAAAGGCATTATTATTAATTCTTAATTGATTAATCTTAAAAATTTGAGTACAAAAATTTATTTATAATTTTTTTTTTTAAATATGTATATGCTTTCCTACCAACAAATTAATTATTCCGCCCCAAACTTTAAAAAAAGAAATTTCTGTTAAAAAATAACTTTTCTATTTTATCATAAACCTTAAAACTGTACTGGTTAAATATCTTTTTATTTTTTTAAATAAATTAAAATAAACACTTCATTTTTATAAGAATTTATTTTTCTTATCTTAAAAACAACATTATGCCAAATTAACACACAATTGCACAAAATTTAAAAAAAATTTTAATCATTAAAAAAACTCTTTAATTCTGCTCCTCATTTATCGTAAATTGTTGTATATTGGCACAAAAAAAAATTATAATTAAATAAACATGAAACTTTAAAAAAAATACATTTAAGATAACAAATATTTACGAAAACTAAATATGTACTCGTATATGCATACATACAAACATACATACATACGACTACGTTCCGTCACTTTTTTAATCTCTCGTATATAAATTTTGTGCGTTTGTATTTCAAATTGGATTTGAAAACGTCTGAAAAAACACAATACATGCTTATTTAAGCGTGAATTGATTAAAATACGCATTAATGAAAAGGAATTCAAAAAAAGATTTAATATTGTCGAAATTAATTTTGCGTCATTTTTTAAATTTGTTACACACAGATTTTTAATCAAACGCATGGGCATGGATTCAATAAGCAGTGTTGCCAGTTTATCATATCTAATATAAAATTTAGAATTTTAATAATTGGTTTTTGTAAAAAAAAAATAATAATAATATTCAAACATAAAATATACTTTTTGGTCAGAACAATTGCAGTTTGGAAAATGTCAGCTTTCTTCTGAAGCTGTCATATGCTGCCATAGAATAAATTTATTTTATTTTCAAAAAAATTAAAAATCATCCATTACCTTGAAAATTAATTGCTATTAATTTTCCGATGTTGGGTTGAATACTGATAAACTCCCTTATTCAGTAACCAAGTGTCACTTCACGTCATGCCAATAACAAAAATAGAACATTTACATACTCGTTGTGGACAATAACTGACTACTAGTGAGAGTCTCTGACTAGTCTATTGGGCCTAGAAAATTATAAAAGGGTGTTAAAAATTGTTAATTGCCGAGGAAAAACAGTATGCAAGTGTTTTAGTTTTCATATTCGCCCCTATTATGAATGACGACATCGACGCCTTATTAAGGCGACAGCAAAAAGTTGTCGCTTGTCTGCTCTTTTTCGACAGCAACTGACTACTATTGACATGTTCCATCGATATTATATGCCCTAGAGAACCCTAAGAAATTGTCGTGGGACGGGTTGTTAAACTTTTTTAAAGTTCAATGGCTACTTCGGTTCTTGAACTGAAAATTTATTACAGAATTAAAAAGTTTACATAAAAATATTTTTTATATTTATATTTTGAAATTTGTGAAAGATTTTTCAAATTTAACATTTTTCTTTATTCTACGACAATGCGACTGCGACTTATATAATATGGGTGAGTTTCCCATTTTGCTTTAATTTCAATAATATCCTTCTTCAGTAAATTTTTAAAATAGCAATTCTACTTTGAAGAAATGTTTAGTTATCGACAACTTGCAGACTAGTGATACTTTTTTACTGTCGAGTTGATGTGACGTCGATTAAGATTTAAGATTTTCTAAAACTGTGTAATTTAAATACTCTTTAAAATTTTTAATCATCAAAGTAATTTCGGATAAATTGTATCATTTAGGTGCGTATAATGCTTTTTTTAATTACATTATTTTTTGCTATTTTTTTAATGTTTGTTTTCATTAAAAAAAGAAGAAACAGAGGTGCACATAAATTACTTAATAAATTAAAGAATTCAACGTGACGCAACGGCATTAAATTTGCAACAATTAATGTCAGTATATAAATACATACATACACACATACATACATACATAAATGTTCAAGTTTGTATGAAGTCATATAAATGAGATAATTCGCAGCCATTAAAAATTTTATAATATTCCATTTCTTTATTTTGTATTTAATTTAAAATTTGAATGCTTTGAAAGAAAATGTATAAATTACGCCCTCTTTGAGGTATTCGAATGTTTTTTGTTTATGGAATTGGCAGACATAAATCAATTACAATATGAAACGTTTTATTAATTATTCTAATGCTACAATCAAAATGAAATTTTCTCAAAGAATTAGAATTTGAAAAAAAATTAGATAAAAAAAGTATTATAAAATATATAAAATAAAAAATTAATAAGAAATAAATAATAACAACAGTAATTGCAAATATACATTTTTAAAGTACAAAAACTTTAAAATTCACATGATGTATTTGAAATTTGTACCAAAGAGTATACGAGAAGTCCAACTCTAACCTCAAAAATAAAATTCTGAGAATATTGTAGTATTATTTACGATATACACACTAATAACTGTATTTAAATGCAACAATCTAATCGATATTTAAACTTTGCCACATTCTATATCAATTACTAAATAAAACCAACAACATCGCTTTGCATTATAGAGTACTAACTACATTGTTTACTTAGTGTATATTTACGTAAATAAATGTGTAAATATGTATGCTCATGTATTCATAAATATAATTACTATATAGATTGGCATGCTTTTTTTTAATTTTGTCTATGGCTCGTTTTTATTTACTCAAACTGAAACTTTGTAGTTGATTTAAAATTTTTTATTGTAGGCAGGAAGACGATGATATCATAAGGCAAATGCTAAGAATATTACAAAAATATGTATTAAAAAGCGAAATACCAAATTTAGTGTAATGGAAAACTAATAGAACACATATGTTTGTATTTAGTATTCTTAACTTAATTTAATTTGGCGCTTTCTACAGACATAGGCTAGCTAAGGCCCCCCAAGAAACTTAGTTTTGAAATAAGTGGTGCATAGTGATTTGATATTAATAGATATTAGAGCGTTTCGCCTTACAAGCAAAAAAAAAAAGTTCGCCGATATGACAAAAAATTGAAAAATGCTAGCCCTACGCTCGGCAAACCAAAATATATATTTCTTTTTTTTTAATAGTTCTGTTGGAATTATTGAAAAACTTCCTTACCAAAAGTTTAATGATTCTTTGCGTACTGTAATATTCTGATATTAGGGTGGCACATTAAGGTGGTAGGAACTAAGATCTGGTGGGTAAATACAAGAACTGTATATTTGAGACCAATGACTATTAAAGCAAAACATTGGCCTCCTCAAGACAAAAACATCGACATATCAATCTTTGAGATCCGACTATAAATGTAGAAGATATAATGAAAAATTTATTTTGGTGACCCCTACTTTCGGCAAAAAAAAATTATTTTTTTTTTCGAAATCACCTTGCAACAATGCTTCATATTCGGTGGTGTACGGCGAATTTTTTTTTTAAAGAATACATTTTTCAAAAGACAGCAAGCATATCAAAAATAGGTTTGACCAAAGAATGTGAATATATGTACCATAGTGCAATATAAATAAAAACTACATTATTTAAATTTACTACTGACCAAAAAATGGTAATATAAGTGCCATAGTGCAATACAAATATAAATACAAATAAAAATTAAAAATTTTTTTTATGAAATTTGCTATTTCTTTTTTTCATAATTCCATTTTAAATGAACAAATAAATTTCATTTAAAATAAAAATTAAAATAGTGCAAAATATATATATGTATGTATGTATATCGAATAAAATTTGTTTGTTGTGTTTTCTGAAATTTCAAAATCCTATGGTTTTGCTTGTATAATTCTCAATTAATTTATGGGAATTTATGTCTAAGCTGAGAGGTTTCGTTATTTTCGAAATAGGTTAAAGTCTACTGATGATTTGGTGTAAGAACCAATGAAATGCAGGCATATAGACGTACTTGACCACATAACAAACAACCACTAATTTAATTGAGGCAATATGTCGAATAAACTTTAAAAATAAATTTTAAAAATTAAAATTTTTCGATCTTCCATATGAATTTTAATTTTTTTTTAATTTACAAATTACAAAGCTTTTTATACATTTTTAAGCCTTTTGTTTTATGGAAACTAAATCTTTTTAACGATTTTGGTAGAACTTAAAACTGCTTTCTTATTTATTTATTTCCGAGCTTGAGTGATTCTTTGCGAAAAGCAACGGGCACGATCACTTCTTGTACCGTTTGGTCATTACTGTACGCGCACATAAAATTTGTTTCTTTATGAAAAATAGACCTTGTTAAGTAGAATGGAACAGTATATGCCATGTGTAACTTGAAGTATGTCGGCATGATTGAAATTTAATTACTAGTAGTGGAACGCAGACGAAATTTAATTTTTTTTTGCTATTCAACAAATATCGTCAAAGACGTCAAACAGTCTCGAGTGTTGATGTACTAAATTTTATTTTATTTTTTTTTTTTGTAAATTTCATCATTTCTCATAAACAAATTATTTACAAATTGTGCTGCTGGATGCCTTCAAGTATTGACTTATAGCTGGTAATGGACGCAACTTTAAGCTTGTGAAAGTAAATTTCACGTTTAACAAAAACTTGTTTATAAACAAGTGCCATTGATTGGTATTTAATGCAATTGTTTTAGCTAAAAATATAAACATGTATTTATATGTAACAATTAAATATTGTTTGTATTTGTTTTTTTTTTTCTAGATATAATATTATGCTTAATGATATCGGTGGCTGCCACTTCCATTGCCTGGAGTTTATCGATGCATGTACTGTCGGGTGATTTTTATAATGGCTTTATTGGTGCCAATTTAGTGTTCCGTGAGCGTGACTTAACGCAAATGGAAAATATGGAAAGAGACATCTGGAAACATGATTTAGATAGAATTTTAAATAAAACATATACCAATGAGGCCTTAGATCAAATAAAAGCCGATGCCTTAATAATGCCTAAATTAAGGGAACATCAAAGTGAGTGTAATCCATTTTAATTTCATGGTAAATCAAATAAATTTTGTTAAATATATTTTTAGCTTCAACACAAAAGCCAAAAGTTATTAAAATTGCCCACGTATTTCAAGCGAAAAACTCGAAAGTATCTGATTCTCCAACAATTTCAAATAGTAATAATACTGATGACGTCAGCGACGATGATGATGAATCAGCAACCAAAGTGCCAAAAACTTTTAATATTGAAGAGGATCGCAAATTTCTATCCCTTAGTGAGTTCATATACTCGTATCTTATCTGCATTTACATTGACATTACAACTTGAAATGATTTATATTTTTGTGTAATTTTTACTCAAGTGACAATTGATATCCATCAGACTCGTTGGCATCAGAATTTCGCTGTTAAGTTTATTTATAGTTTTCCATTTTTTTCCGAAATTATTGCCATCATTTGGACTGCCATGTGTTTTATATTCCAATCAGGTGTCAAAAAGACTTGGTGAGTGTTAATGTATTGTTAGTTTAATGATCTTGAGCAATTCATTACAAAAACTATTATAAATACATTTATTTATTAGAATTTTCATTTTTGATCCATAAAGCTGTACAAGAAATATTTTTTTAGATTTTAAACTAAACGGCTCGTAAAATTCTAAAGTATTTTAGTTATATTCGAATTTTCGAATTTTCGAACATTGCTCAAAACGTTATATTTTAGTATTTCCACTCACAAATATACATCTTTTTCATCATTAATATATTTAAAAATACGTTTTGTTCTTTTTTTTCGAATATTAACCTTAAAACAGCTTTTTATCACACGTTCTATATTCAAATGTTAAATGAATTCATGGAATACCGATCATATCTAATAGAATTAGTTTGAACTGAAACCTTGTAATTATTTCATTTCCTTTTCTTTTAGGGGACTTCCAAAGCCTTGGCGCATAGTTATACCCTCAATAATAATGTTCACCATAATGACCATTGCCAATCTAAGTTATGTACTATTGGCCAATGGTTTCCTAAAGAAATTTTGCAATGATTTGCGTGAAAATCTCAGTAAACCGGATACCATAAGGTAAAATAAAATATAATTCTTGTTACAAAACCTTATACATATATTAATTATATGATTTGTATATTCTAACAGCTGCGGAGATGCTATGGCCATTTTGAGGCCTGTCATACGACCTCAAACCCTCTCGCACAATACGTACTTAATAATATTTCGCACTTCCTATACTCTAGCCATGATCCTATGGATTTTAGCTTTAGTCATTATGCTTATGAGATTCCTGCTGGCCATCGATTTCCAACTAGTTGACGTGGAGACATCTTACGATCGCGAAACAAGAGAAAGAAAATTAAAAGAGCAAGATTTTGTAGAAGTTCAACTGGGTTCGCCCAAAACCTTAAAACCTAATACCACAACGTCTTTAAATATCAAAAATGAGCCTTCCAAATCAGAGGACGATTTTCAAAGTGCTAAATCTCATTTGAGTGAAGTGGCCACACCGTTGCTCGATCAATTGTGCCCAAAAGCAGGCACAAAAACATGAAGAATTCAAAATATTTTTTAGGTCATATTTTTAAATTAATTAAATTTTAACAAAATATTTCTATGAAATCTCAGGTATACAAAAGCTATTTATTAACGAAAATATTTTCAAGTAGAAAATTTTAAAGATTTTAAAATGTTTGATTTTAAAAATTCTAAAGATTTTATGGCTGCCGAGGAAAATGTGGCAACGCTTGTCATATGCTACATATTGGAGTTTTTTGATTGTGACTGCGAATATGACAACCATAATAAGGACCAATATGCATAAATATTGGTATTTTAAAATTTTGGATTTAAGCTCGTTTGCCCAAAAGTGCCTATAATAAAAATTCAGATGAGAGGGATTTATTATTTTTACAAGATTTCAGTTATTTAAATATGCCAATATTGTGCATTATTTAAGTACGAATATTAAAAAATGATTTTGAAAGAAATTGTAAAATATTAGTTCTACAAAGAAATAAGATTGTATTTATTTTCATTATATCTAATGAATGTAATATGAATGTAAACGTAAATGTAAATTTTATTTTCGAAAAATTCGCTAATGCGAATAACTGAAATGTACCAGTAGTTTTTCGATTTTCGGAAGTTTTCTGTTTCACCGGATTTCGGTGAATCGCGGTTGAATAAGAAAAATTAGAATTAACGGGGTGTGTCTTTATGCTTATGGAATGCCCTATATTGTGAATCCCTCTAGAATAAATACATAATATTGACTTAATTTAAATTAATATATTTTTTAATTGTATTGATATTTTAACTAACATTAACTAGATTAAGTTATATTTTAGTTTTATGACAACCATTATGCCTAAAAATGTAAACAAACATGTATTTAATAGAAATTAAAATAACAAATCTTTCTTAAAAAACACACACTTTTTTAATTATATGTAAACTCTCTTTTATTTTGTCTTACGATTGACATCGTAAGTATTATACATTTCATACCATCACATAAATTATCGCAATTCCATTGTAACAGTTTTTGTTTCCAAATAATTATCCAAACCATCTTTACCCAATTCACGATCCATGCCCGATTGTTTGTAACCACCGAAGGGCGTTTGCGGCAAAACCACTTTATAACAATTAATCCATATTGAGCCAGCATCAACATTGTTGACATAATGCATGGCCTTGTTAATATCGTTGGTTATGACACCAGCCGCCAAGCCAAACTTAACATTGTTGGCACGTTCAATTATATCATCCAAGGAACTGAACTTGAATATGGATTGAACGGGACCAAAGATCTACAGGGTGGACGAGAAAATTGAAGAATTAAAAATTTGGGAACATTTTTACAATATAACCAATTTATTTTTTTTTGTTTCAAAATTTTTTATGATGTTTCCAGGTTGAGTTTTTTATGTTGATTAAGGAAAAGCGAAAATGTTTAATGCAATATTTTATGTAGTCAGCGTTATGCCACTGTCGGATTGAAAAATATTTAGTGCTTTTATCACTTTTTCGCGACTTTGCAATTTTTTTATTATTTTCTTTATTTCAGTACTTTTTTAAATTTTCCTTAATTTTGCAGTAAAATTATTATTTTTCTTGCACTTTTTATGATTAATCATTAATTAATTAATTAATATATTCGCTTTTGTTCATTTTTGTTATATAAAATATTTTTTCAGATATGTGAATTTTTCTAGTACTTTTTTTAAAATTAAAATTAATTTCTAGTAAATTATTTCAACAAAAACTCTGGTTTAAAACGTCTTTTCCAATATTTCATAGATTTTTTGAGTTTTAGCCTTTTATAGTTAAAAAAATAACTCTATAGCGATTTAACAAGGAGCAGCAGTTCGTTTGTTTCTGCTGTTTAAATTCGAAATTCTTTTAGGCATATAAATTAAAAATAAGTAAAGAAATTTTAATTTCTAGCTTTTGGCGTTTTTATTATTTTTCTTTCTTTCAATTTCACCTTTTGTTTTAATTTTGGCAATTTGTATAGTCAGAGCCACAGTATTTTGTTTCAACGATTCGATGACATACACTTTATTTCGTTTGTAAAATTTTTAGCCAATTAAAAGTTTTTTCCTTATTTTAAGAATATGAGCAATTTATCCTTATAAAAATATTTATTTATGATGAACGTAATATTTAAATGGTATTAAGTATTTTCATATTGCTATATTAAATTGAATTAAGATTCATAGGCTAATTGTTCGAAAATGCAATTTAAATTTTATTTTCGAAAAAATTCGCTTATGCAGTAGAATAACGATAATTTGTAATTGAAATAGGCCTGAATTATTTTTCGAATTTCGAAGTTTTCGATTTAACTGGATTTCGGTTTATCGCGGTTGAAATAAGAAAAACAAGAATTAAAGGGGTGTTCTTTTCTCCATTATGATTTTCACCATATGGTGAATCCCTCTAGAATAACTACATAATTATGAAAAAAAAATCTGGACTTAATTTAAATTAAAATATTTTTTAATTATATTGATATTTTACCAAACATTAGATTACAATTGCACTTTAATTTTATGATAACCATTATGCCTAAAAATTTAAACAAACATGCATTTAATAGAAATTGAAATAAAAAAATATTTCTTAAAAAACGCACTTTTTTTTATTTATATGGAAGTTTTCTTTTATTTTATATTAAGATTGACATGATGTCAAGTACACTTTATAAAATGATATAAATTAGAGCAATTGCATTGTAATCGTTTTTGTTTCCAAATAATTATCCAAACCATCTTTACCCAATTCACGTCCCATGCCCGATTGTTTGTAACCACCGAAGGGTGTTTGAGGCAAAACAGCATCATAACAATTAATCCATACCGAGCCAGCATCAACATTGTTGACATAATGCATGGCCTTGTTAATGTCGTTGGTAATGACGGCAGCAGCCAAGCCAAACTTAATATTGTTGGCACGTTGAACTATTTCATCCAAGGAGCTGAATTTGAAGATGGATTGAACAGGACCGAAGATCTATATATTGAAAGAGAAAAATTGAAGAATTAAAATTACATTGAAGGACATTCTAAATTTTTGAAAATTCTTACAGTATAACCAATTTATTTTTTTTTACAATTTTTTTATGGTTTTTCCAGATTCTGTTTTTTATTTTTACGTAGATTAAGAAACATAAAAGCAATTTAAAACAAAATTGTTGCTATTGTAAATTGAACTCGCCATACATAATAATCAACTTGTTAGATTGAAGAAGATTGAGCGTTTTTTACCATTTTTTCATGACTTTCCAGATTTTTCAAATTTTTTTTATTTCCTTTATTTCAGTACTTTTTTAAATCTTTCTTATCTTTACAGTAAAAATAATTTTGTTTTTTTTGCAGTTTTTGCGATTAATCAAAATTCCTTCGCTTCTGTTCATTTTTGTTATATAAAATATTTTTTCGAAATTGTTGTTGAATTTTTCCAGTACTTTTTCTTACCTACAACTTAGTTTTATGACTTATTTTCTTTTCCAGTAAATTATTAAATTAGAATTGTTTTAAAACTTTTTTCCAAAATTTTTCTTAGATTTGCTTAGTTTTTATCTTTTCCAGTTAAAATATTTTCCCCGAATTTAATTATGCATAGTTTTGATTCTTTGGATTTGGAAAGAACTCTATAGGGGTTTAGCCGAAAGCTGTTCTCTTTTTTCTTTTCGAGTCATATAAATTTTGAAAAATAGTAAATTTATATCAGTTTCTAACTTTCAGCATTTTTAATTTTTTTATTTCCATTCTGACTTTTGTTTTACTTTTATAATCAGAACCACAGTATTTAATTTCAGGGAATCGTTTATCAAATTTTTAGCCAATTAAATGTTTTTTTCCTTATTTTAAAGGTTATGAGCAATTTGTCATTATTTAATTTGGGACTTTTACAATAATCTAAAAACGATTTTTTTCTTTTCATTTTCTTCAGTAATTTAAACTAATTTTCAGAATTTTTAATTCTTGTTATATAATATTGGAAATGTTTTTTAATGTTTTTTTTTAATATTTCCCACTTTAATATTTTTTTTAATATTAACCATTTTTGTTTTAGTTTTACTCTTCTTTTACTGATTTCTTAAACAATATTATTAGTAAATAACATCCTTATTCTTGAATTATTTTTATATTCTTTATAATTTTTAGCATATTTTAAGGTCACTTTAAATTTTTTTAGCACGCCAAGCAATTGTGAAATTATTAATTTGTCACTGCCCAAAGTATGCACAAAATGTGTTTCCTTTTTTTTTTATTCAAAAATTTTTAAACTATTTCACTTTTCTATTGCTCTTTTTATTTTAATAAAACGATTTTTATTTTATATTAACAACAAAATTTACGAGTTTTAAATTATTTTCGCAAACAAATTAATATATTATTCTTTAAATATTGTTGACAAACCAGATTATAGATATAATAATCAGTATATATAATAATCAGTTATTTCAAGGCATCTAAAGAATTTACATGTCGAGATTGTTTTCGTCATTCATATTTTCATAATTTCCATAATTAAAAGAAAAACCCTATAGCTCACGTTGGTTACAATGTTGTGTTTATTCCGATAGATTTAAGTCTCTGCTTTATTGGATTTATCAGAATATCACATAAAATTAATTTTGAATAACAAATTTTGGGAAGGACTACTGACAGAGGAAGATTCATTTGAAACATAGTCGGGTGTAGTGGGAAGCCTTATAAACTCCAGAAGTGATATATAAAGCTGACTTCTTACTGTCAACATATAATTGTTTGATTTCTGCAGTAATAAAATCAAACTTGTCTGCTTTTTATAAAATTTAGTACTTTCTTAAATTTGTACTTGATTTATTAACAAATTTCAGCTGTTCTAAGGAAATCTATAGAAGATACAAAACTGTACTTGTTTCTTGTGTTACGAGTAGTCGCTATAATTGGCCCTGATTTTGTTTCAGTGTTTACTTTCAATCTTCCATCACATATTATTGTTAACAGTCTTCTATTTGTAATTTTCATTTTCACTTACCTCCTCCTGAGCAATCTCCATATCATCTGTTACATCCGAAAATACTGTGGGCTCAACAAAGAAACCAACATCACCAATACGTTTACCGCCACATTGCAGTTTAGCTCCCTGCTGTTTACCACTTTCAATGAAACCCAAAACTTTGCCCAACATCTCTCCGTCAATTTGAGGGCCTTGCAAAACATTCTCGTCAAAGGGATTTCCAACTTTGCGAGCTTTAGCTTTCGCAACAGCTTTTTGAACAAATTGATCGTAAATCTTTTCATGGACATAAGTACGGCTGCCAGCGCAACAACTTTGACCATGATTGGAGAATAAGGCTTCGTGGGAGATGTTTACAGCCACGTCAACTGCAAGAGAATAAAATTAAATATATTTCTACAGGTGCCACAAATATTTCCAACATACTGTCGGCATCCTCAAAAACAACAACAGGACTCTTGCCACCCAATTCCAAAGAGACTCGTTTCAGATTACTTTTGGCGGCAGCTTCCATAACAATGCGACCAATTTCTACAGAGCCAGTAAAAGCCACTTTACGTATCTCCGGATGTTGGGTGATCGCAGCACCCGCAGTGGGTCCGAATCCGTTAATGATATTAATAACACCGGCGGGGAAGCCAGCTTCCTTTGATAGGCCAGCCATGTGCAAAGCAGTCAAGGGAGTTTGTTCGGCTGGCTTCATGACAATCGTACAACCAACAGCCAAAGCTGGACCCCACTTCCAGGCCAACATCAGCAAAGGATAGTTCCAGGGAATAATTTGTCCCACTACACCAATGGGTTCTTTCTTGGTCATTGAAATAAAACCACCGGCGGGGATGGTATCACCAAAGAATTTATCTGTCCAGCCGGCATAGTATTTCAAAGTCATAATGGAAATTTCCACATCGAAGAGGGCTTCAGCATACGGTTTGCCATTATCTAAAGTTTCCAAGCTGGCCAAGGTGTTCTTTTCGCGTTCCATTAGATCGCAAAGTCTGTTCGTAGAGCAATTAATTTAGCAAATTTTCACAGTATCATAAATAATAATTAATAATTTAATGTCTTACTTCAGCATCAAATCGGTGCGTTGCAAGGGGCTCATTTTACGCCAAGCGGAGTTTCTATGGAATGCTTTTTTGGCAGCCTCTACAGCCAAATCCACATCAGCCTTAAGTACTCAAAAGATATTAAAATTTATGTTTGATTTAAAAAAGGTGGAAAATATTTACCTTGTCACCCTCAGCAACTTCAACAATAACTTTTCCTGTTGCGGGATTACAGGTGGGAAATGTTTTGCCCGATTTGGCATCAACGAATTCATTGTTAATAAAGAGCTACGAATTAAAAATTATAATAAGTATTTATTAAAACACAATAACATGTGAATAAGTAATTACATAATATTTAAAATTACATAATATTTAAATTATCAAAACAACATTTTTGTATTTCTAATAACTACTTCCTGCAAAACAAAAACAAAAAACAACAACAAGATAAAAATGATTGATGAGATTTGCCAAAAAAGTTAATTATATAACATTAATTAAAAAAACAGTTTAATTTAAGCCTCAAAGATGTTTGCAATCTGAATAATTATGGTTGCGTGTTTTGCGTGTTATAAAAATTCGTAACAAGCATAAAATTTTAATTTCATTTAATTTTTTCCAGAACATATTTGGGCTGATAATTGGCACTTAAAAAAAATGTAAATTATAAAAATAAAATTAGAGTGCTTTTTAAATTTTTCTTTTCATTATTAAATAATAAATTTGCGTTATTATCTCGAATATTACAAAACAGTTTTGTTTTCTGATATTTTGCAACTATTAGCAATAGATGCATTTAAATATATTTATATGGTTTCTGAGCATTATATCATATTTCATGCTTTATTTTACTATAATACAAGATCAGAAAAATATTATCGGGTTTTTGCATTGAAGTGGAGCTGCTCACAAAGCTTGTGCTAAATTGTACAAACGATGTGCACAAAACTGGCGGCCTTTAATAACGTCCAGGTAGTTGATGGCAAAGGAAGTTGTTTTTGTTATAAAATTATGTTGATATCGCTGTTCACCATTTCCTTAATAAAATTTTTTCCTCGATAAATTTAATAAAAAAAATAGTTTTCTTATGCAAAATATTCAAAAGTCTGTGAAATATAAATTTTGAATTTTCAAAACGTAGGAAAAACCCTCTTCCAAATAACAATTTTAATTAATAACTAATAAAACGATTACAACTTTAAAGTTATGAAGTATGTTCGAAATTTCGAATGTCGAATTATTTTTTTCGACATAAGGTTTGGAGAAAATTCGGTCCCCTTTTCCTAATTTGTCAGTCAATTCATTGGACAAAATGCTCTGATTTTAATTGTGTTTCATTATATAAATTTATTTTCAATTGCTATAAAACAAAATTGTGACAGATTTAAAACTAAATAGCTTTGGTAATTTATTTTATTATTTATTAAGCCCGAGGTCGTTTTTTATATAAAATTATTTAAATTTTATTTTATTATTCAATATTTCGTTAACCATTTGTTAACATCATCAGGAATAGGTAATAGGAAATTTAATTTTAAAAATATAGAAATGTTTTTTTTAAATTCAATTTCCCACTACTTATTCCTGATGATGTTTACAAATTGTTAACGAAATATAGAATAATAAAATGAAATGAGCTTAATAAATAATAAAATAAATTATATATTATATTCTTAATGACAATGTTATTCTAAATTATACAAAACAAAGAAGTTTATTCTGAGTAGATAACTGAGCAGCACAAATACGACCAAGTATTCTCCTGTGTTCCTTTTGTTTTCATGTTTTATTTTATTTTTTGTTTTACCAAAGTTGATACGGCAATTTCTAATTTACATTATTGTTACTTATTATTGAACATTTTTTTATCCTAAGAATTTTTCAATTACTTTAAAATTATATCTACTTTCAATACCCAAAAAATTTGCATAACTAGAAGTTCGGTTCATATGGATATGGTATTACGCATACATCCACTAGAATATAAGTGAAAACTCCAAATTGTTCTTATAATAATAATAATAATTAATAAATAATTGCCAACAAAGTAATTTAGAACGCTCTCGATCAAATTATATTTCAAAATAAATCAAATATGATTAAATTTGAATAGGTGAAGCAGTGCCATAAACACACCGATAAGGGATCATTCAACCAGAAAAGAACTGTAAACATTCAGACGAAACATTATGCGAATTGAAAGCGGATTTACTTTGGAGAAAATTCAATATTATTAATATGTTTATTTCGTTATCTTCTATATACATACAAACACATTTACATATGTGTATTTATATGATGATAAGAGAACACTTCATATGTAATACACGGATTTAATTATAATTATTTATCTCAGCACATCCTGTGGCATATCGAACCGCAATTAACTAAGTCCAACAAAACATCTTCCTGATGAGTTTTAAAATAACTTTAGTTCTCATTATTATCAAAAATTGCTACATTTTTGTTCCCGTCTGTTTGTCTGTTTGTTTTCATGATATTCTATAAATCATTGTTTACCGCTGAACTCGAACGATAAACAATATAAATAATTATGTACATATATATTTTTGTATATATACCTACATATAAATAGCTATACATATTTATATATGTGTGTATGATAACAAATGCAAAAGCAATCATATTTTGTATAGATTGGCTACTAAATTCCTACAGGCACAATTCTAAATTTATATTCAAATTTAGTTAAAGTTATGGCCGTTACCGAATACGATAATTAAGTTCGATTTAAAATTTTCCAAAAATTTGCTTTTATTTTTTTACAGTTTTTATATGTAACTTGTTTATTCTATATCCATGCAAAAGGTCAGAAGTGCAAAAATAATTAAAAATAAACTTTTTGATTGATTATGATAATTAACAAAGTTATAACGCAATTTATTAAAAATTTAATTTTAAAGGAATGAATGCTTAAGGAATACAATTTGTTAAATATTTACATTATTTTTGCATATATCTTACGTCAACGCCCACTAAAGGGGCGGGGTGCAACAATTAATTTTGTTTTGATTTTATGGCTCCATGTTTAACGCGTTGGACCTTCTTTGACATAAAAATATATCATTTGCTTAAGTAAATTACAAAAAAAAACTTTAAAAATTAGTTTGTATTTTAGAAGTTGGCTTAGTTCTTCTTAGGGGAACTTTTTTCCCTCTGGCCCGACTCAGCCCATTTACGAACTTGACCTGTGCTATCCTTCAAAATTTATCTGTACCAAAGTTCAAGGCTCTTGCGCTTTTCGTTTGAACTGTATCGTGTTTTCCACAGACGGGCGGACGGACATGGCTACATCACCAATAAAGAAGCCTAAATTAAATTTTGTGTAAGTTTGAGTTTCAGGTGACAATAAGTCAGACTTTTGTTTCAAGATTACAAAAAAAACTCCTATAGAATTATCTGACATTTAAAAACAAATAATTAATAGGTATTCTCTTAGCAATTGGACTTTTACTATTTCTCTGACGAATCCAAAAACTTTCGCTAGCTATCTCACCGAATCCGACTGATAATGTTTACTGGGTACGGGAACACATATCCAGGAATACACACGTACATACATGTTATCTTAAGCACAGAAAGTTAATCATAGATAAGTACACACAGTTGTACATACGTATGTACATATGTATGTATATTGATTCTTCATATATTATAGAATATATTTTAACTTTTACTTTTATAACTTTAGCATCTAAGATTGCAAAAAACCATCCTTAACACAAAACACTTTTGTTTTTAATTAATTATGTAGATAATAAGTGTGTGTGTGTGTGGTTATGTTTACTTACTTTTGTGTATTTTGGTACTTGCTGTGGATTAGCCATTTTAATTATGGATTTTGAGCTTTTAATTTAAACAAATATATATATCTTCTTTATTCCGAACGTTTTACACGGCCGACCACTTCCAAATATCAGTTTGAACTGAAATTTTGTTCTGACTTTTCTGTGTTTTATAGCAAAAAATTTTTAATTCTTCTAAATTCTTTACAATTTTTTATAAGGCAACTTCGAGTTTTTAATTTGTGTTATTGTATTTTCTTATCATCATGGTTTATCAGTTTTGTTATTGCCGTACTTTTGCCGGCAGCTTGTGTGCTATTGTGATTGTATTGGTGCATAAAAAGTTCTTAATAACGGTTGTATCACATACTACACTGTCCAATTTGTGTCTGTACTACAGCCGTTAATAGCATATAATATTTAACGGCGGCGAGTTTCGAAATGGACATATTTATATATAAATATATAAGCTATTGCCCTAGTGCAAAAATATTTTTCATATTAATTCTAGCTTTTTAAAATAATTTGTTTGCTGTGTTTTACAATTTTCATACCTTTTATATACAGTTTATTGTACACGAATAACGCCGTCAATTTAGCCGCGCCAAAGCTCACCGCCGTTAAACTTTTATCGGCTTCGCTTGAAATATGCAAGTGCAGTTAGTTTTATTCGCGCTATTAAACGGTCATGATGAAATTGTTGCACGCCATTTGCATTAATAATTAAATTCTTTATAAATAATAAATGTTTGTGTTAAAGTTAACAAATTTAAAATCAGGATGCTGAGAAGTGTTCAAAGTAACACGTGGTTCAATTATAATTAAGTGCAAGTGATTTAAATTGTTTAAAAAGTGTGTAACAAAAAAATCTTAATAAAAAAAATGGAGCTTGCTTAAAGGCAAACGCCTGTTGAAGCATTGAAAATGAAAGTTAAATGTTGCATGTTATCAAAAATATATGTTTGTGCAGCATAAGTTTGTGAAAAATATTAAATATAATGCAATTAATTGCTAAAGTTGGTGTGAGTGAAAATTAATCTGCAAAAATGTGCCAAAAACTCTTAAATCCAAAAGGAAGGAAGAGAAAGAAGAAACATAAGAATGATGCTGCCACATACAAAACGTATAGTAACGAATAAGGTGAGTTATGAAACCATGTTGCTGTTGTTGTAAAATGTAACTGGCGCAATTTTTTTTATTGTAAAAAAGTGATGAGATAAACCATCTTTGGTTTGGTTGTATTGGTGACATTTTTATAATATATCTTATTGATTATTGAAATGATATCGCCAGAACTATTTAAATTAAAACATATTAGCTTCTTATAAATAATTTCGCTTAACAAATGAGGATATAAGCAATTTAGCAGCAGGAGCTTCTGTAAAGGAGGAATTAATTATCATATCTTCTATGCAAATATGCTTTCCTTTAAGATTATTTCCAACAAAGTTAATGCAAAATGTCTATTTCGACTGCAATATTATTTTTAATATTTTGTGTTTTATAGCAACAAGTTTTTAAGGCAACTTCCAGTTTTTCATTTGTATTATTATATTTTCTTGTCATCTTAGTTTATCAGTTTTATTATTGCCCTGCTTTCGCCGGCCGGTCGTGTACTATTGTGAATATGTTGGAGCCCTAAAGTTTTTTTTTTATATGGGTTGTAGCACACACTACACAGTGCAGTTTGTGTCTTTACTAAAACCGTTAATAAATTATGAAACTTAACGTCCGTGAAGTTTGAAATATTCGGTTTTATGTATAAGCTGTGGTGTTAATGCCAAAATATTGTTAATTAAGTTAGTGTGACTGAATATGTAAAATTGTCCCAAAAATCCTCGAATCCAAAAAGAATGCTGCCACTTTTGTACAAATTGTGAAGTAATCATTAGGATGAGTTATGAAGCAATTTGCTGATAATTTTAATTTTGTAATACCTTTATAACTTTTTTGCTTAAAAGAAAAAAAATTATAGACCAATGCTAAATACAATAAATATTTTTCTCAATATCATATCGAAATATCCTAATGATATGATTAGAACAATATGAATTAATATATTTTGGAATTTTCATAAACTTTTGAAATCATGCTAATTTCATATTATAAATAACTTCGTTTAATAATTACGTAATTAATCAAGAATTACAAACCTTTTATATTATGCACATACTTTCAAAAACAATTCTTTGATTAAGAAATGGCGAACAAAGTTAATGGAATTTGTGGACTAGAAGGAAGTTAAAAATAAATTTTAATACATGTTTTTGTATGAAAAACAAATCATTTTTATGCTTCAAATAATAAATAAATCGTGAAAAGCAGAGTGTAGGCGACCCCTTCGCCACAAATCTGACAGATAATAGCATTGATTGCTAAATGCCGTAAAATTCATTTCTATGAGGTGGAAGTTATTTTTGTTCAATATCTTAAAAAAAACTAAAAATATCTAATAAATAAATAAAAAAAAAATAATAATAATAATTATAAAATAATAATAATAATAATAATGATAATAATAATAAATAGTTATCAAGCTAAAACGCCAATTGTAATATTCTTATTTTGTTGCTTCAACTTATTGCACAAAACTTTATATATAAACTATAGGCCATCTAATGCAGTGTGGATCGATTTGTTTTAATGCCATTTTTGCATTCTGAAAATTGTCTTCTATACTCTATAGATTCTATGATTCTTAAACGCCAAGTACGAGTACTTAATAAAAATATATTTAATGTAGGTGTTTAGTTTTCTCTGCTGAAGATACTTTTTTTTTGTTGTAGCTTCAAATTAAAAAATTCTTTCTTTTTCAACTTAAAAACTCAATTAGGTGAATTTTATTTTTATTTGTTTTATGAAAACACAATATACGGAATTGAAAGCACTTGCAATTAAAAGAATGAGTGGTTTGCAAAATGGCTGAATACATGCACAAAATATATAGACAAAAATTCATGTCAATGGAAATTATAAGTGTTTCAATCATCATGCACTTCTTTTAAAGCGTTTCATTACTCGTTTTAATTGCTAAAATGGGACATTTGGGAAATAAGTGTCCACTACACAAACTTGATGTTCCTTTCGAACCGGAGTTAAAAAATGAAAAGTTTCCGTATGTATTGAATGTTAAGTACAATAAATATTTTTCAAAATGATTTGGCAAAACAATAAATTTTCAAATAAACAGAAAATGAAGTGCGTACTTTGAAAGTCACAGTCATGCATTTCTTTGCTGTTATAAATCTGAATTTGTTATATATCGATTACCCTCCGACTGCATGCCACTATATGACTCTCCCGGCGTAGAGGAAGCTGGAAAATAAAATGTTGAAAAAATTAATAAAAATAAAAGAAAAACAATATTAAGTTTACCATAATGTGCAACACAAGTGTTGTTGGTTGCCCTTGCAAATGCTGTCATTGTTGTTTCGTTTGAATTGGCTGTTAGAAAACTTTTTAATCTAGACCACAAATCTTTGGGAGTTGATGTCGAAAGTTGTTGCTTGTGCCGCTGCTCTTGCTGACGCCTACATTGTTCTATTTGTTGATTAATTTGTGTTCCTGCAGTTTCAGTTTTAAAGTGCAGCGAATCCAATGAAAAATGATCAAGAAATTTTAAATTTGGCAAAGATTTTAGCAGAACAGCTCTGAAAGAAATTAAACAAAACTTTTAGGAAAATCTCAACAAGAAGGAAGGGAAATATTGAAAATATTCATGAAATGTTTTACTTGCATTCTTATACTCTGCAAAAAAAGAAAATATTCTTTTGCTCTCAGCTCACCTATAATAATTGTATTCATAAGGCACAAATTCACAGAATGGCTGTAAGAATAAATTATCCGGGCACATGGCGTTACCGTGCAAACTTAAGTACTCCACATTTGGAAATATACGCCTTAAGATATCAGCCGTCTTTTCCAAATCACTGAACTGAAAAGATATTTTAATTGATCCAATGAAATGAAACTGAAAATGAAACTCACCTCATTTTTGTTCAGCATCAGTGTGTGTATTTTTGGTACCGGTTGCGTTAAGTTCTGAAAATGTGCCTCCCTTAAACGATTGCCATCCAGGATTAAACATTTTAAATGGGGAAATTCATAAATCCAAACCATGTTGTTTATGCGGTTGTGACTTAAATCTAAATATTCCACACTTTTTGCATATGCGGCAATAAGTTCACTATTCAGAGATCTCAAGTTACGGTGCGATAAATTTAACTGCATCTTTCATGTTTTATTTTTTAAATGGAAATAAGAGAAATAAATATAAACAAAACGAGTATCATGAGAAAACGTTCTACTAATTGCGGGCATTTCATCTCATAATGTTAACAATTTATTTCCCTAAAGAGATCACAACCGATTTCCTTTCGAATTGTAAAATGTGAAAAATACATCAGTGAAAGTATTCCATTTTCATGTGAGCAGTTTGAATTCAATGAAAACAAATAGATACTCGTATATGTGTACGAGTATGTATTTATTTACATTTGATAGACACATACCTAGAAATTTTGCTTTTAAAATTCTGTAATAATGAAAATATATTTTTAAAATAATGGGTACACGCTCTCGCTCTGTTCACCCACTAACAACATTCACGAAATAACGCATAAAACAAATTCATTTACTCAACAGATGAAACAATGGAACAGATTCTGCTGATGCCAACTAAAACCCACCATTTTGTTGTCGCACTGATTTTCATTTACTTCATCCATTATTTTAATTCTTTCAAAATTATTACTTTTTTATTAAAAATATATTATTAAAATTATCTTTAGTTTAATATTAAACAATACACTTTTGATCAAGAATCAATGTTATTGTTCTCTGAAGAATCTGCAAGATCTGACTGATAGTGAGTACATTTTTCAGATAGATTTCTTTGCATTTGTTGTACCAGCGTGTGAAAACTGCTAAAGCTAATTTGTTTTTATGTTTACCTCTGAGTGAGCTTTTATTAGTCAGTCAGATTTTCTTCCACTAGATGCCTCTGCTGAAGCAGATCGCTGAAAAAATAATGTACAGCAGTGCTACCAACAATTGCATAATTTCATTTAAACCGTTAATTTTAAGGTGGGTTTTTAAAAATACTTCCAGTCTGGGCGACTACAGCGAAAGAAAATTGCTATCGTACAGTTTATGTTTAAAGCAGAAACAAAATTTTTAAATTCATTGTACGGGCGAAATTTTCTAGCGAAATACTGGGCCAGTCAATTAATATGCTTGGAATGGCTGTCATATAAAATTATTTAAACATTTTTGTTTAAGGAAAAAGAAAATAAAATTTCAGTGACAGCCCAGATTCGGTACAAACAAAAGATATAAAATGTAGAATTTTCGTGTGTTGCAAAAACATTAGCCCTATTCACAGTCTATCACAAATTGTTTTGTATTACTACATGTGGTAAATTTGGAAATTCACTTAATTTTTTGAACAAACCTCGTACATACATACATATCTAAGTACATATACACATTATGTATATTGAAAATATCGCCAAAATCATTACCATTCCATAGATCTGGCAACCACGTCAGCAGTTAATTTGCCATCTTGCAATTTCCTTTGTAGCAGCATTAATTTCCTTTTTCGTAATAAAATATTTTAATTTAAAACATGTACATAATTCTTTTTTTGGTTTTCAATTGTATTCATCGGTATTCAGCGGTGCGCGGACAAGTTTGTAAAAGAACACATTCTTGACAAAACCATTAAAAGTATAAGTAGATTTTAATAATTAACAAAATTTAATTATCAAATAACCGTTTAATTACAAAATAATGAAATAATTACAGGTTCAGTGGATTTTTTTTTAAATAGAGATTGTGTTATTCTCCGAAAGAGAAAAGTTTCACAGTTTTTGTCATGATCATATTATTCTCAAGTTCACCTTTCTTATCTTAATTCGCAACTCATAATATAATATAGCCGGCGAAGTAAAAGGTTGAAAAAACTGTCTATCTTTCCTAATCTGTCCCCTCAATACTATCCCCTCGTTTTCAGTTCCGGCGCAATGCATTGCATATATAGGGGTCTTCCCCTGAGTGGTGGTCCAAGATAAAAAAAATATAATAAATGTATTCAGTACGTTGCATGTGGCGATCATTAATCTCATTACAATGATATTGTACCCATATATTTATTGAAGAGCAACACAGGGGCAAGATCTTCGTCTCTATTAATGATTCTTTGATTGAAGGTTTGCATTAAGAATTTCGAACCAGTATTTTGAATGTAAACACAGATTTTAAACTCTTAAAGTCTTCTATTATAGATCAATAAATATATGGTTTAGTTATTTTAACAAAAATTAACCAAAAATATTTATGGTAATTTTACAAACATTTTTGCCAACACACAAAAACAATTAACGAAAGCAAACTGCAAAAGAAAAAAAAATATTAAAAATGGGAAGAAGTAAGCGGCAATAAGTGTCAAGTCATTAAAGCTGCTTTAAACCAAATCACATATTGTATACAATTACATAAAAATATATGTATATATAAATACAAACAGACAAACGAGTAACACACAACTGAAGACGTTTCAAGGGAATCACGAAGTACCGCAGTTGTCGGTAGATCGATCTATTAGATGAAAAGACAAAACAAATACCAAAATGAAGCGAAATATTTAGTTGTATGTGTTCAAATATTTGTACTTGAAGAACAATTAAACAAAGTTAATTGATTTTTATTATTCGTTTCGTAGTAGTGATGCGGCATATACTGAAATCAACTCAACTGCATTGGGTACTTAATTCTAGGTCATCCCAAGTGCAAATTGAAACATTTAAAAGGGTCGCGTTGCGCAGGTGGCAACAAATAATCGTTCGGTATATTTTAGAAAGTTGTTTTTATAGAAGTCCAGCTCCCGCTTCCACACTATTACATCGTATAGTGCTTCTTAGATACTCGCTAATGTTGCCGCAATATTGAAAAGTACCATTTTTTGGTACTTTTTATTGCATAAATAATTTTTTTCCTACAAATAGTATATTTAAAACAAAATCAAAATGTTAGAAATTCTTTTTCTTCAAATGTATTTATATGAGAGAAAGACCTTTATCGACATTTTGAAATAGGCATTAATTTAATTTAAACACGAAAGATGCAACAAAAAGTTGGATATGTTCCAAGTTCCAAGCGATTTCAATACAACGAAATTATTAAATGAGACTGTTGCTCTAAAATTTGTTTTTTACGTTTTTAGTACGATTTTTCTTATGTAATTCTCAATTGGTTTTTGTGAGTTTGTGCATAAGCTAAGAGGTTTTGTTATTGCGCGATTATATTGATGATTTGGTAAAATGTAGACCTATTTGATGAAGTAGTAAAATGTAGACCTATAGACGTACTTAACTCACAACAAACAAGTAATAATTTTTTCTACTAAGAAAAAAAAAATAAAAATTAATAAAAAATTCGTAAATACTCGCAGCTCAGATACAGCTTTACTATTGAAAGTGTTCAAAAAAGGGACTTTTTAGAATAAAAAAGGCCTTCTTAAATACAAAGATTTTATTGTTAAACAAGCAGATACGAAGCGCAGATCTATAGGTATGTATGTGTAAAATGTGAAAAATACATCAGTGAAAGTATTCCATTTTCATGTGAACAGTTTGAATTCAATGAAAACAAATATTTGTGTACGAGTATGTATTTATTTACATTTGATAGACAAATACCTAGAAATTTTGCTTTTAAAATTCTGTAATAATGAAAATATATCTTTAAAATAATAGGTACAATAAAAAAAGTAATAATTTTGAAAGAATGAAAAATAATGGATGAAGTAAATGAAAATCAGTGCGACAACGAAAAGGTGGGTTTTAGTTGGCATCAGCAAAATCTGTTCTATTGTTTCATTTGTTGAGTAAATGAATTTATTTTATCTTAAATACAAAGGAAAATAAACAAAAGTGAGCCAATTTTTAAAAAGAAAAGTTTAACAAAAATATTTATTTTAAGATATTTTTATATAAAATATAAGAAAAGAAAACGCAAAGGCCCAATTCATAAAAAAATTTATGCTTATAATTTTTAGAATAGGTATAAAATGTGTTTTACTCAAAATGTTGCATGAAAATTTTTCTTTAAATATGGCCTATACCTCATTGGCTCTTAAACCAAATCATCAGTTGACTTTAATAGATTAAAATTAGCCGGCAAAGTAAAAGGCTCAAATAGCTACGAAAAATTCTCTATCTCCTTATCTACGTTATGCTATGAACTACCCCACCAGACCTGCTCGTATGTATCAGAACCAACAAGGAAATCCACTGCAACAAAACGAAAGCAAATCCACTGCAACAAAACGAAAGTATCCTTGCAATTTTCTATCTTTCACCTCGCATTTTGAAGACAACAAAAAATAAACATACGACTCCGCTATATGACAGTTAATTAAATCTCACGGCATGCTTCATTTACTAAAATAATAGTTGAAAATTAAATTAAATCGATACAAGAACAGCAGGATTTAACATCAAAACACTCAGCAGTTATAAGCAAATTTGTGAATACTTTTGCGCGTTTGACGGCATACAATTTCTGTTACTGCAAAACAAAAAGAAAATAAATATCCAATCAATTTCTTGTTGAATAATGACAAATTATATTTCCTGTTTATATTTGTTTTATACAATTCAATTTCGTGCAATTGGTAGTCTGACTGCTGCATATTTTTGTTTGTTTTTATTCTCGGAGTATGTCTTTGCTGAGTTGGCCATTAATGTTATTGACAACGTGTGCGTGCAGTGACAGCTGGATGTGCAAATTTTATTTATTTCTTTATTTTTTTAAATAAATTGTGTGTCCATATTTGGTTCGCAATGATGAGAGAAGAATTCAGGTAGATATATGCAGGCTACAACGCTACTATTGCCAACAAAAAATATGTAATTTTGTTACAGAGAAGTTAAAAAAGGATTCTACAGGTTACTCCTAAACTAATATCCTTGTATTTACTTTGAAAGTATTAAGACAAGGAATTTTTTTCAATACTATCGTAACCGATTTGGTTTAAAAAATATTAGTGCTTTGTTTGTTATGTGGTCAAGTATGTCTGCATGCCTGCATTTCATTTGTTCTAACACCAAAACCTCTTACACCGCGTACAATTTAAAGTAGTTCCAAAATAACAAATCCTCTTAGCTTATATACATATAAACTCCCAAAAACCAATTGAGAATTACACAAATAAAGCACTAATCCTTACTAATATAATAAATATGAAAGCAACTCTGTCTGTCTGTTACCTTTTCACGCTTAAACCGCTGAATCGAATTAAATGAAATTTGCCAAGGAGATATTTTGAGATCCGAGGGTCGTTTTTGTTTATGGAAACGATCCTAATAAGTGGTCAAGGGTGGTCGAAAATTATAATAACATAAAAAAGTCCAACTTTAATACTTCATACTCGGTGTTATGAGGGCATAAGCTTCCGCTTTTTAAAATGCCTTGCACTTTTTTATGATGACTTGCACTTTTTATGATGACTTGCGATTTTTATGATGACTTGCACTTTTTATGATGACTTGCACTTTTTATGATTACTTGCTCTTTTTATGATGACTTGCACTTTTTATGATGACTTGCACTTTTTATGATGACTTACACTTTTTATGATGACTTGCACTTTTTATGATGACGCACTTTTTATGATGACGCACTTTTTATGATGACTTGCACTTTTTATGATGACTTGCACTTTTTATAATAACTTGCACTTTTTATAATGACTTGCATTTTTTATAATGACTTGCGCTTTTTATAATGACTTTCACTTTTTATGATGACTTGCACTTTTTAAAACAACTTGCACTTTTTATAATGACTTGCACTTTTTATAATGACTTGCACTTTTTATAATGACTTTCACTTTTTATGATGACTTGCACTTTTTATAATGACTTGCACTTTTTATAATGACTTGCACTTTTTATAATGACTTGCACTTTTTATGATGACTTGCACTTTTTTACACAAATTTGTTTAGACGTATGAAATTATTAAACTGATAAATAGTTCTTAGTTTTAAACTTAGACACAGTAAAAATACAACTCATCATTGAAATAACATACACATTAGATGCAGTTTTACATATTCCTCGCGGGCAAAGCCGCGGCTAAAAGCTAGTATAAAATAAACCAAAAATTGTTTTTATTGTGCCCGGTTTTTACCACTCGAAAATATTAAAATTTTCTATTTTTCACTCAAAGGATACTCCGATTGTTAATTAATTTCTCGCTTTTAACTAAATCCCCGTACACTGTAATCTTCATTTGTTTACGTTATTTATTTTAATTTTCATTTATTTTCATTTCTTTGCTCACATCTTCTTCTATGCGATGGAAATTTTATTTTTGCATTCAAAGTGATTTATTACCCATGACTGCAATAATTTTTCAAATTCAGACACTCAACAAATCCGTGCACTTGCAAACACATTTCCAGTGTCTTTATCTTTCGTAGGAAACTCGCACTTCATTTGGCTGGCAGATGAGCAGGGGAATCGAAAAGTGTTATGATTTATGGGCAAAATGATGAAAGCCAGGATGTTGGTGTTGTTGTTACTGCTGGCGGAAATTATAATGCTGGCTGTGTATCATGCAAATTCATTTCACTGTTCAGTTTGTAAATATTTATTGATGAATTTATTGCGTTATATGCATTATGATACTTCGAAATTTATTTGTTAATTATTGGTAGTGTTTTAAAATATATTACAAGATGGAGTTCTGCATAAATGTTGTTATAGAGTTATAATCAAGATATTATATTTTTAAATCTATAGCGTGGGAGACGAAGATGTAGATAAATAGAAAGACATAAAAACGTATGTATGTCTAAGTCAAAACTTATTTGAATATTTGAAATTCAAAGATGTGAAATAAGTTTTGCCATCCTCCTGAAAGCGGCTGACAATCAATTGAGTTTAAGTTCATTCCGGGCTGAGGAAATAATGTTCATTTTCGCTTTAGAAATAAGCTTTTAAAGAGACATGAAACCTTATTTTTTTTATCTTTTTAGTAGCTTCTAATGAACTTGAAGCATATAATTATTTTCGCTAAGATTTTTTTAGTTTAGAATTAAGTTGAATTCTCCTCATAATTTTTTTTATAAAAATCAATGAAATGCAGTCACATAGACACACATACTTAAGTAACAACAAACAAATCATGTCGCACATCTAGTTCAAAAGTGACTCAACTCAAAATATTAATTTTTCTGGTTTATATGCTTAAACTATGCACAATGCACTTGTTTATCTATAACAAAAACAAATTTGTGTATTTTGTTGTTGTTAACTGTTGCTAAAAACAGTTATGTCTTTCTTTATGTTTGAACTGATATAAAGTTGCAATTCATAAAACTGTGCTTTTTCGATTTCTGAAAATATAAAATTTTGAGTTGAGTCACTTTTGAACTAGTTGTGCGATGTGTTTAATGGTCGTATATAAAAAAATATTTCTCTAACTTATTTTGACTTGCTATTTAGAATAAAATGCCATATTATATTTTTGGGTCAATTGTCACTAACTTTACCATAAACTCTATAAACACAAGTTTATACTTTCCTTATTATGGGCCACTTTTGAAATTAACGCCAACTTGCTTGGACACAAGCGACCAATTCATCATTACAGTCCAATAGCTGTGACAACTGAAATAAAATGAAACTGCAAAGCACTTAGCACTTAATCAAATCATCTGAGTTACTACGCTACACTAGACTACAAACAAATAACTCATCCCATTTACAAAAATACTCCAAAAGTAGCAACAAATTGTTTAATTGCCGCCCGCTCATGAACTAATTTCATTCATTTGGATTAAATGAGCAAATGACGTTTTAGTACTTCAGTGAAGGTTATTTAATGAATTAAAATGTTGCCTTTTTTTGTTTTTAATAATATGGTGCTTTGCATGGAGTGTGCAAAAATTTTCTAGTATTCCAGGGAAATAAATACTTCGATTCGTGGACAGTTTCTGCCAAAGTTTTATTAATAACGAACTTAAGACAAGTAAAAATTTTATATTTGCTCGGGTCGAATCTTAAATACCCCCCTCCAAATATTTAGTAAATAGCAACTCTGTTTTTATTCCTATTGCAATTTAAATTTTTATGGTATTTGACTTAAGTAAACAAGAAAAACTATTCATTTTAATACTCTCGTTTCCAATGTGTTGGGAGCAGCATGGCTGAGATACCATTCCATCAGCATAAAAGCAATTTTCGTATTAATATTTTATATCAACGTGCAAAAGAGGGACAGAGATAAGTTAAAAATGTTTAACCTGCTGGGTCGCAGTTCCTTTTATACATTTTAAAACTCTATACAGAGTCACTCCAAGAAAAGCCGTAGGGGAGACATCTCACCTTTGCCGTTAAAACTTAAAAAGAACATTTTTGGGATTGTTAAGTGTAAAAAAATTTTTTTTGATAGGATCATTTAGGGAGCAAGGGGGGAGGGGGGGGGGGATAGAGCAGATCAGAGAACAGCCTACCTTCGTTATAAAAGTTTTAAAACTAAATTTTTCAGAAATTTAGACTCAAATTGTACAATTTATTAAATATTTACATTATTTTTCCATGTAATATGTGTAACTTCAACGCCCACTAAAAGGGGCGGGGTCCAAAAAATGGGTTTTTCGTATTTTTTGGTTGCAAGTTCAACGCTTTGGACCTTCGGTGTAGTTAACAGTAGACATTTTTTTTCTTAAAACGTTTTTAAGGGGCACAGGGGATGGAAAGGGAGGGCCAGGGGGAGATCAGAGCGTATAAAAGCGTATAAATAAAATTTTTAAGGAATTTAGGCTTAAGCAATACAATTTGTTAAATATTTGCATTATTTTTCCATGTAATATGTAACTTCAACGCCCACCAAAGGGGGCGGGGCCTAAAAATAGACTACATCGTGTTTCCTGCAGTCGGACGTATGATAATACGATCAGCTTAGACTTCATCACTGATCAAGAATATATATATATACTTTATGGGGTCCAATTCTCTTTGGAGGGTATTAAAGCTGTATTTTGGAGGGGACGCTCTGGCAAGCGCCGTGGGGGAGACATTTCATTTTTGCCAAAAAACACTATAAATAAATTTCTGAGATAGTTAAGTGTAAAAATATTGTTTTTTAATATCGTCATTTAGGGGACAAAAGCGGAGGAGATGGTAGGGCATAGTTAGTACCAGGTTACGTCTCAGCTTCGTCATTAAAGCTTAAAAATTTGATTTTGAAGAAATGTGGCCTTAAGTAAAACACTTTGTAAAAATTTTTACAATATATTTTGCATGTAATAATGCCCACCAAAGG
The DNA here is from genome assembly GCA_951800035.1 of Linnaemya tessellans. Lineage (NCBI taxonomy): Eukaryota > Metazoa > Arthropoda > Insecta > Diptera > Tachinidae > Linnaemya > Linnaemya tessellans. The sequence goes on from OX637532.1 coordinate 136,334,364, forward strand.
GGGCGGGGTCCAAAAATTCATGTTTTTGATTTTATTTGTTTAAAAAAATTTCAAAAAACTTTAAAAATGATGTTGTTTTTTAGAGGTTGGTTTAGTTCTTCTTAGAGGAACTTTTTTCCCTGTGCCTCGATTTAGTCCATTTACGAACTTAACCTGTGCTATCCTTTATACCAATTTTCAAGGGTCTGGCTGTTTTCGTTTGGACCTAGTCGTGATTTCCACAGAGGGACAGACGGACATGTCTTAGATTTCATCACTGATCAAGAATATATATGCTTTATGGGGTCTCAGAGAGATATTTCATTGCGTTACAAGCGGAATGACATAGTGAATATACCCTGCAATTGCTTTTTGGTGGCTATAAAAATTATCAGTTTGATATTTTTTAACTTTTTGTATTAAAGGAGTAATAAAAATATTTTATACTTATATAATTTTTATTTGAAAAAATTTGTCAAATAATCTGTTTATAAACACAAAATATTTTTAATAAATTAGGCCTTAAAATTTTAAGGAAAATATTGTGGGTATCTACATAAAAATATTTCTTAAACTCTACAATTTTTTTTTGTACTAGTGGACGAAAACATTCTTAAAAGTGTACTATAAATACGAGTAAGTATAAGCTCGTCATGGGGAACCAGTTAATAAAAGTAGTTGATCACTTATGAATTTAATTTCTGTGTAGAACTGTTTAATGCATACGAGAATTATAATGTTTATAAAATTAACCAGCTCATTTCTCATTTCTCTTGCTCAGTTCCAAATTCAATAGCCCTATTCACAATCTTGTGCAAATGGTCGTGCATCATTGCATTTGCAAAATAATTGTACTCTACACTAACAAAATACATTGAAAATGCTCTCAAATACTCTCTCAATTTGCAAATGCTATAATGCAAGACCATTTGCACAGGATTGTGAATTGGGCTATTAAAAATGCTCTCAAATACTCTCTCAATTTGCAAATGCTATAATGCAAGACCATTTGCACAGGATTGTGAATTGAGCTAATATTATAATCGGCAACATTAAATATATTTTACTGTTGACTGACCTGTCGTGCAGTCACCCATATTCGACTGTAGTGAGCCTCCGTTATTGAAGAACGATGCGACCTTGAAAGGAAAGCAAGTTAATATTAAGTGATAATTGACTTGATTCTGAGAAAGTCTTGTGAATTCTGAAACGGCAACTGATGATGGAAACTAAAGTTCTTTGCATTAAATTTGCATGAGTTTGTACATTTCTAATGTAATTTTAGCCCAAAACAAATCATTAGCATCATCATCATCATCATCATGAACATCATCATTATCTTTATCTTAAGTACCTTCTCGTTGAAACAGAAACTTTGTATTGCTTTCAAATATTTGTTGCTACATTCAAATGAATAGGGCGAACATAATAGCTGTGTTTTGTTGTTGTTGTTGTTTTCGAAAAACATGTTGCTACTTTCGGCTTTGCTCTTGTTATTGCCTTAAACATTTGTAATTCAATGTTTTGTTTGTTGTGATTTTGAAGATACTATTTCTTTTTTACTTTGCCCACTTATTTGTAGTTGTTAATAGTTTGAATTTAGATTTTTATATGTAATTCGATTAATGAAATGCAAATAATTTTCGTATAAATTTGTGTGGCCGTTTTGGTAGGGGCATCAGTTCACAGTTTTGCTTTTCATTGCAGAGTTCAACTGCGAATTATTATCATAATTTAATTAAAAATCAATTTTTATATTGTTATAAATCAAATAAAAAAAGTTGGTGCCTAGTGTTTTTTAAGTTGTGAAAAAATATTGTTTGTTCACTCCGGGATGCGTGTGTTTTTGTTATTTGCCTATTTGTCGGCGGGCACTGTATTGTCCCTTCCCCAGCCAGTTCCCCAGTATATGGGATTACAGCAACAAAACCAAAGAGCTTTATCTTTGAATGGTAAGAACATGTACATGTCGCCGTTAGTTAAAAAAACATCTCACTAAATATTTAACATTCAACTGTTTTAGCTCATGTTGCTAAGCCACACGTTTACCAGCAGCTGCCTCAGGAGCTGCGCTTTGACAATTTTGTGGATAGCTCTCCTCATTATAATGCTCTAGCTGATGCTTTATCTCCTGACATATTGGCTCCAGGTATTTCCGCAGCAGATGTACTACAAGATTCCTACAATGCCGCTTATCATCATTCCGCTAGCCAGCACCACCAAATCGGCTACGAACATGGACCCACGGAGACTCAGGTGCACAAACACATTTACGTACATGTGCCACCAAAAGATTTCGAAGAAGAAGATGCTGTCCGGCCTCGTGTAACACATCAGGCTGGTCGTAAACAAAAACACTATAAAATTGTTTTCATTAAAGCTCCAGAGGCTCCGGCCATGCATCTGCCCAGTGTACCACCGCTACCACAAAACGAAGAAAAAACATTGATTTATGTGCTGCACAAGAAACCGGAAAGCCAACCAGATATTGTTATACCCACACCAGAGCCCACCAAACCCTCCAAACCGGAAGTTTACTTTATTAAATACAAGACTAGGAGAGACGAAGCACCTGTTTATGGTCCTCCGCCAGCCAAACCCCGGCAATCAGATGACTCGTCTTACCAAGAAAATCCTGATCATGTGCCTATGAATTTTGCCCAATATGAATTGGAGACTACGGCCCAGCCGCCAGCTCACTATCAAGAGGAGGAACAGCAACAATCTCAATCACAGCACAGCAATGAAGAACCTAATGTCGCCGATGACCTCTATAACGCTTCCACTATCGGCAATTTTTTAAATGATAAAATTCAAGACACTACAGTGGAACCTCTGAATCAGTATCTGCTTCCCGAGACCACATCAGCACCCATTGTGGTTAAAGAAATGGAAGAGCCAGCCCGTGTGCCATCTTCCACCTATGGAGCTCCCAAAAGAAATCGTTTTTTAATTAAGAAAAAGAAATAAGTGTTGCCATGTTTAGCTTTAAGTCTGTGAATTGATTTGTAAAATAATTTGCTTAGACTTGAGTGCTTTTTGTTATTAAATTTTTTTTAATTATTATTAAATGTTAATCATGTTAATTTTGTACAAAAAATATTTTTTTTATTTTTCGGTCTTTATTTTTTATACCATTTTCACTTAAGCAAATTCGGTGTCAGTTGGTATTTATTTCATAGAATGTAAATCTCTTTACTCATTCTTATCGTTAATAATATATACAGTCGACTCTTGATAATTTGAAACTCGTTAATTTGAATCTCGCGATAATTTGAACTGTTTTTCAAGTCCCTTGAAAAACACTCAATAAATTGAAAAATATCTATGTAATTTGGTCCCCTCAATAATTTTAAATTATTTGAATGGCATTTTGATCGCTGACTCGCTATAATTTGAATTTTTTGGCTCTACGCTTTATAATTTGAATTATTTTAATTGCTGTGTTTTATGCAAAATATAAAATAAATAAAACAACCATTTATTTTAGTTTTTTTGCGATGTGCTACAAAAATGACATCTTGCTCGCCAACGTTCTATAATTTGAAGTTCGGGTATTCTACACACTTTAATTTGAACTCCTAATGGGATTTTGTTTCTGTTTTTGAAAGAAATTTAAATCGTTTGCATTAGTTTCTGTGCCACGATTTTAGTATACACCACCACTACATCCACAGTTGCTGACATAAAATATTAAATTTCTTTGCTTTGCTTTTACGGAATTTAGTGCGTGCAAATGGTTTTGCTTTTTTTTATGAAAGCTTTTGTTAATTTGAATTTTTTCTGTCTCTCTTTCGATATTTTGAAGTCTCGTTAAAATGAAAACTCGATTATTTGAACTTTTTCTCTGGTCCCTTCAGTTTCAAATTATCAAGAGTCGACTGTATTTGGATGTAGGTGACCCATATAAAAATATTTTATATTTTTAAAAAATATATTCAGCCTTATCATGAATTTTATCTATGAAAATTTCTCAATCAAATTTATAAAAAAGAATTGGAGGGTATATTCACTTGGGCATTCCGTTTGTAACGCTGCGAAATATCCCTCTAAGACCCCCTAAAGCATATATATTCTTGATTGGTAATGAATTTGAATTTGAGCATGTCCGTCCGTCCATCCGTCCGTCTATGGAAATTACGATTTAGTCCAAACGAAAAGAGCCAGACTCTTGAAATTTGGTATATATATATATATATATATATATATATATATATATATATATATATATATATATATTTTGAAGCATAGCGGAGGTTAAGTTCAGAAATGGCCTAAATAGGGCAGGAGGGAAAGAAGTTCCCCTAAGAAGAACTAAATCAACCTCTAAAAAACAACATAATTTTTAAAGTTTTTTTTTGTAATTTTGTTAAGCCAATGAAATATTTTTATGTCAAAGAGGGTCCAACGCGTTAAAATTAGAGCCATAAAATAAAAAAAAAATAATTTTTGGACCCCGCCCCATTTAGAGGGCGTTATTATATACAAAAATAGTGCACAAATTTAACAAATTGTTTTGCTTAAGCCTATATTCCTTAAAAAGAACATTTTTAAGCTTTAATGACGAAGCTGAGACGTAACCTGGTAGTACTCTGCCCTCCCCCTCTTTCCCCTTTGCCCACAAAATGGCGCTATCAAAAAATTTAAAAAAATTTAAATTTTGTATTTAATTATTCCAAACATTTATTTTTAGAGTTTTATGATAAAGGTGAAATGTCTCCCCCCTCAGCCCTTGCCAGAGCAACAAAGCCAAAATACAGTTTTAATACCCTCCAAAGAGAATTGGACCCCGTAAAGTAAATATTCTTGATCAGTGATGAAGTCTGAGACGGTCTAGCAATGGCAATACGTTCGTATGTGGAAAAGTTGATATAGTCTACTTTTTGACCCCGCCCTCTTTAAGGGGCGTTGACGTACGATATTACATTCAAAAATATTTTAAACATTGAACAATTTGTATTCCTTAAGCCTGTAAGAAGCTGAGATGTTCTCTGATCTTGCAGATGTGAAACGTCTCCCCCACGGCCCTTCCCCGAATGACTCTCTCAAAATAGAGATTTAAAATTGGGAACAGAGATGCCTAAAAGGAATTCTGTCCTACCAAGTTAAAAATTTTAAATTTGCTTACTTAATATTTGGAGGGTATTTAAGATTCGATCCGGTCGAATATAACGTTTTTACCTGTTGTTATTGATTTGGTTTTTTATTTTTGCGTTTCGTTGGCGCTTATGAAATAAGATCATGCATTTCAAATATAAAAAAATTTTTACAAGTCGGCCCACTGTGTGATGGTATTAAATAAACACGCAAAATACCAAAAAGATTGATACATGAATTATTTAAATCTTCTTAAAAGCATAAACAGACATTTTGCCGGTTGCTTTTACGTATCCAGATTATGATGAAGGACAGCTGCATCGATACAGTTAGTTTCCCAGCCGTGATGGCAAAAAAATAATATGTACTTTCATGTTTTTAAAATTAATTAACTCGCATTTGAAAGTAAAATAAAACCTTTTCTTTTACATTGACAATTGCTCACGGCTTACAAGGCACGTCGGTTGTTCGTTTGAACCGATACTCACTCTTTTATTTGCAAACATGAAATGCGTATAAACTCGAAATAATTTAAATTTTGTTTATATCCCTCCTGATATTTTAGGCTCTCATTATTTGAGAGCTTTTGATTATTTGAGAAAACTCCTGGTGCCCTGAATTTCATACTATCCCGATTATATCCAAATCTATAAATAATAATTTCCATTTAATTAAAATCGGACAACATGATACTTGAATACTACAGGGTGGCGCAAAAGTAATCCTCTTATCAGAAAATGGCGCAAAAATAACCTTCCGATGTTTTTTGGCTGTAATTTAAAAAAAATGAAAAACTTTGATTCTTCTTGTGGATTATTTTTATTTGGTCTTTTAATTTTTTTACATCAAGTCGAGAATATGATGTCATGTAATTGGCCGCCGCCACAGTTGATTGTCATTTGTCGCAAAATTTATAGCATATAGCTGATAGGAGGAGTACTTTTGCGCCACCCTGTATTTCCAATAAAATGTCAGCACACGTACAACCACTGATTTCTTCTTAAAATATTTTCTTGAAGCTGCATGATTTTATGCATGTTTCGATACAATTACTATTCATTGCTTCTCAGCATATTTCACTGAAACAATATGTAACAAAAAAAAACAAAAACAATTTGTGTGAAGCAACAGCCTGCCACTTCCTCCAGAAAGCCTTGCATGAAATCATTCACAATAACGCTTCAGAGAATAACCACCGGCACAATTTGTAAACAACGCTAAACTTGACCTTATTTTGCACAAACGACACACCAACACACTTGTAATCTTCTCTGTTATTATGAAATTGGCGGGAAAATTTACTTGAGCATGCGCACACAATCTTCAAAATGTTGCAGCAACATTTACGCCCGCCTACCGAAACGGAACACGAAAAATGTTGCAACTGTTGAAGTTCAATTACAACAAAGACAAATTGCGTTAGATTAATTTAAAGCGCCAAACGTACCACATGCTGTGGCATCTTAGCCGCTTGTTTAACGGCAACAGATCGTTTAGTACGCGTTTAGGCGGCCTAAAGAACGCACGTTGAAAATCTACACAATGGAGGAATTTTTCAAAGTAGAAGTAAATTTAAAACAAATTGAATTTAAAAATGCAAAAAAATATTTTGTCGCTTTAATATGAAGTTTTGTAAGTGTATAGGTGTGTTTTTGTATGCCGTTGTGGGTGTACTTTGTTAGAGTGTTAATAAACGGAAACGGAAACAATCGTCTAAAACAACTAAGTCAAGTAAAACGGATAACAGAAAAGAGCTAAGCGTTAATAATTGCTGGCACACACACTCTTACACACACATATTCAAAGTAAAAATAGCACACATATTAATTAAAAAATAAAACTGCACACCATTACAAATAATTTGCTTAAAGAGCATTAAAGTAATTATTACAAGTGGCAAGGAAAAGGAAAAGGGCAAATATGAAGTGATTGTAAAAATTTATTCATTAAAAATAAAATTGCAATAAATTTCATTTCAAGTGTTGAAACCATTAAAAGTGCATATATTTTGTTCATTTGGTGGCCGGGCGCTCGCGTGTGTGTGCATGTGTGCACGGTTGGTGTGGGTGTGTGTATCTCTTTTGCATATTAAAGTGCTGTGTAAAATATTTTACAAACACTGCGTGCATTAAAGTATTTTATTGTCTCTGCCAGTGGGATTTAGTGGCCATATAGTGTGTGCGTTGCATGTCATCTCCGCATAGCTGCTGTCAGACGTTAAATAGAAAACGAACTGCGAAGTAGTGGCAAGTCGGTGGAAAAAATAGTACAACGAATTGCGAATTATAATGGATTAAATGCGTGTAAGTCTGTCTTATTCTGTACTCATTGCCACAAAAAAATGATGGCGGGGATATGGGTTTTTTATGACGGATTTTATTTAAGCTTCTTAGACACTGAAATGGATATTAAAACCGACTGAATCAGTAGAACTCAGTAGTTATTTATAAACGAGTATTCAGGGGACTCAAACGCTTTTGTGGCATATCATATTGTCATAAGATCTTAGACTAGTTTATTTGTATTTGTAGTTTTTAGATAAATAATTCTTTTACTCTCTGAGTGGAATCATGCTTTCAATATTCCCAGAAAATTCAGAATAAATGGGAGTTTAATATTAATACACTTCTCGTATACTATTTTTATACCCTCCAAAAAGAATTGGAGGGTATATTCACTTTGTCATTCCGATTGTAAAGCAGCGAAATATCTATCTGAGACCCCATAAAGTATAGATATTCTTAATCAGTGATGAAATCTAAGACGATGTCCGCCCGTCCGTCCGTCTGTAGAAATCACGATTCAGTCCAAACAAAAAGAGCCAGACTCTGGAAATTTGGTATAGATACATCTTGAAGGATAGCACAAGTTCGGAAATGGGCCAAATCGGGCAAGAGGGAAAAGAAGTTCCCCTAAGAAGAACTAAACCAACCTCTAAAAAACAACATAATTTTTAAAGATTTTTTTTGTAATATTGTTAAGCAAATGATATATTTTTATGTCAAAGAAGGTTCAACGCGTTAAACTTGGAGCCATAAAATCAAAAAAGTTAGTTTTTGGACCCCGCCCCCTTTAGTGGGCGTTATTTTATGCAAAAATAGCGTAAAAATTTAACAAATTGTTTTACTTAAGCCTACATTCCTTAAAAATAACATTTTTAAGCTTTAATGACGAAGCTGAGACGTAACCTGATACTCCTCTGTCCTATACCCCCTCCTCCAATTTTGCCCCCTGAATGACCCTATAGAAAAATATTAAAACAAATTTTACATTTAATTATTCCGAACATTTATTTTTGGAAATTTATGGCAAAGGTGAAATGTCTCCCCCATGGCCCTTGCCAGAGAGACCCCGACAAAATACAGTTTTTATATCCTCCAAAAAGAATTGGACCCCATAAAGTAAATATTCTTGATCAGTGATGAAGTCTGAGATGATCTAGCAATGTCCATACGTTCGTCTGTGGAAAACATGATATAGTCTATTTTTGGACCCCGCCCCCTTTAGTGGGCGGTGACGTACGATATTATATGCAAAAATAGTGTAAATATTGAAATATTTTTATTCCTTAAGTCTATAAGAAGCTGAGATGTTCTCAGATCTTGCAGAGGTGAAACGTCTCCCCCACGGGCCTTCCCGGAATGACCCTGTCAAAATAGAGATTTAAAATTGGGTACAGGGATGTCTCAAAGGAGCTTTGTCCCACCAAGTTAAACATTTTCCCCCTTATTCATAAAAATTAAAAGTGTCTAATAACAGCGTAATAAAACAAAATTTCATATGAAATTTGCTCTATTACACTCTTATAAGCCTCTCATAATTTTTATGAATAAGGGGGTTTAAATTTAAATGTTTGGAGGGTATTTAAGATTCGACCAGGTCGAATATAACGTTTTTACTTGTTTTAAATAGAATGATGATGAGGCTGTAGTGACTTCCGCAGACAGCCATGTTCTGCTCTGTTGTGTAAGTGGAATAAATGAATTGATGTTGTCTTTCTGAATATGCCACATTGCGAACTTTAGCCTTAACAATCTTAGTGGAATTGAATTAAAAATATTCCACACATGTTCTCCTAAATAAAATAGTACATCCAATACATTTTGTTTGTTTTCAACTCCGTACTCTTGCACTTTTGGCCTCGCCTTTTTTAACAGACAAGTAAAAAATGTATGACCTCGTACTTGAATAAATTAATACGCTCGAACATGCAAACATATTTCAATTAGATATATTTCACTTTTAATTAAAATTTAATTAGTTTGTGCAACAAGTGTGAAAATTATGTAGTACTTTTTTTCTATTTGCTCATTTGCTAGAAAAAGGTGTGTGTGTGTCTGTATGCAAAATAATACTGCAGTAGAGGAAAATATCGAATTTCTGTTAATAAATATTTAACACGTTTCATGTTTTAAAAATATTGCATCTTCAAAGAAGCTTCATGCGCGAGTATATATTTTTTATACCCTACAAAAAAGAATTGGGGAAGTATATTCACTTTATCATTCTGTATGTAACGCAGCGGAATATCCCTGTAAGACCTAATAAAATATAATATTCTTGATCAGTGATGAAATCTAAGACGATCTATCCATATCCGTCCATCCGCCTGTGGAAATCTCGATTCAGTCCAAACGAAAAAAGCCGGACTCTTGAAATTGGGTATAAATATATTTTTAAGGATCAATATCTCAGGTCAAGTTCGTAAATGGACTAAATCGGGCGAGAGGGAAATTAGTTCCCTTAAGAAGTACTAAAACAACCACTAAAAAACAACATAATTTTTAGAGTTTTTTTTTTTTTTGTAATTCCTCCAATAGGAATTTCTCCCTATAATCCATTCCAAATTCCATTATTAAATACAGTAATTTTATTAACTTCAGGAATTACAGTAACTTGAGCTCATCATAGAATAATAGAAAGAAATCATTCACAAACTACTCAAGGCTTATTTTTTACAATTATTTTTGGAATTTATTTTACTATACTTCAAGCATATGAATAACACTAGACTATGAAGCGGAGGGTCCTGAGTTCAACCCCGCGCCCAGTCATGAATATTGTGTTTAATTCTTCTGATCAGCATTAGTGCATGTGTGTGTATTAGTTGTTGTCAGCCTATTTCAGTGATGAAGGCGTAGCACTGATTATTGAACATAACTGGCGGCGACTGACACAATCATGTACTACAGAGCAGAGGAACAACACTCCCCTTCGTCGCACTTACGTTGTAGAAAAAAAAAATTAGCTGGCCAAATAAAAAAAGGTTCTAATAGTTACAAAAAAATCTGTCTTCTTATCTTTTTTCATTTATTCACTCAATACTATGCCCTCCTCTCTAATATTCTAGTTCCGGCGCAATGCACTGCATATGTAGGGGTCATCCCCTGAGTGCTGGTCCCAGTTAAAAAAAAAAAAAGATAATTTTTATGTCCAAAGCGTTGAACTTGCAGCCAGAAAATCAGAAAAATGAATTTTTGGACCCCGCCCCTTTAGTGGGCGTTTTGAAGTAACATATTACATGCAAGAATAGTGTAAATATTTAACAAATTGTATTACTTAAGCCTAAATTCCTTAAAAATTAAATTTTAAAGCTTTTACGGCGAAGCTGAGATGTTCTCTATCTTCCTCTGCCCTAAATGGTCCTACATATAAAACTTTGTTGTTGTTATTTACACTTAATAACACCAAACATCGGCTTTTTAGAGCGACTTTTTGAGATATGGATTAAGTTTTTTTTGTTCTGTATTATTTGCAGCTTTTTTAGATACGTCTTGGCAGCTCTATCTAACCAAACTTGATAATGTTATCGAAGGTGTCCTTTTCGGCGACTTATTGAAAGGAAATATTATTGCTTGGGTTTTATTTTCATTTATTTTTATTTTCCATTTTTTATAGTATTTTTGGGCAAGTAAAAGGCCTTTTTCCATTCTTTTGACAAGGGCGTTTGACACTTTACCTCTTGTTATAATGACCGTATCGTCTGCGTACAATGCAACTGCCTGCTCTTTAAGAATTTTAAAGTCCAAAGTATATATTGAGTACAGTACGGGTGATAACACAGAACCTTGGGGTACTCCCGCAGGGATATTGCGCTTGGAAGAGTATTCTGTATCAATATTTACTACGAAAGATCTCTAATTCAAGAAACTTTGTACAATTTTTTGTAAATAAATTGGATAACCAAACTTATTGAGTTTAAAAACTAAGCCGTTGTGCCATATAGAATCGAACGCTTTTTCCTAGAAGATATTCAACCAATAGATTGCATCAAAAATTCCAACAAGACTTGTTTAAATCAGTAATAACTAATTTAACACTCGAAACAGAACTTCAAATTATGATATAATAAGAAATTTGTTACATTGACTTCTTCCCCAACTTCTTTAAGGAAGCTGAAAGAAGGGTTAATTTCGAATTTCCTAAATTTTCTACTTTTTATTAGGTTTTTCCTTATCTTTTTTCCTAACTCTGCATTAATGTAAATACTAAACCAGATATTTCTGTACAATAAATTTAGTTTATACTTGTTGCAATACTTTTTTTTAAGTAAGACCTCGAAAAATGTAATTATTGTAAATATTTTAAAATTATGTATTTTAATTGTATTGATGATAATTAAAAAAAAAGGTTAAGTTTAAACTTAGTTTAACGTAGTCTGAAACTCTGAATTTTCTGACGAAATGGTATTTTTTTTTATATTATTCCATAAAAGACCAACATTTTAACCAAAACTAATCTCTTCCGTCAAAAGTATACAAACTTGGTAGACAAACTTGGTAATGACGCCAGAAATTTGTTTTCAGATTAGCTAAACCTAGTTTAACTGAGATCTCAAAAATCCAGCCTTAGTGTTTTATGGCGACTCCTACAAAATAGAGTTTTTATCTACAAAATATTTGGAGGGTATTTAAGATTCGACCCAGCCGAATATAACGTTCTTATTTGTTATTTACCACAACTTATAGTTTTCTTTCAGCTTTTTGATTTAACTTATACTCAGTATTTACTTCAATATTTCGGTACCCCGTCGGTTGGCTTCCTTGGGAAATTATATGTCTTTGTTAAATATTTCCATTTATTTATTTCTTTTCTTTATTTGACAACGACATGTAATTTCCTGAAGAAATATCGAATTAAAATAATAAAAATAAATTAGACCTGAAACCCAAGCAAAACTATAAGTAGTAAAATATTTACATTAAAAAGCAGTAGTTATTTTTGTTATTGTTCTTGGTGCCTCATATAATGAAAACTTTCAAAGACATGACTTACATGCCAAAAGATAAATCAGTCGATGTTGCAGAATTAGCAAAGAATAAGTATAAAAAAAATTAGATGTAGAAAGTCTCAGATTTATTATCCTTCCATCTGCGTTTGTATAAATCAAATTTAATTAATGCAGATGTGGTAACGCCCCTTGAATCACAAATAGATTTTAGGACCACAGATTACTTCTAGTGGACTTCAAGTCCAACTACACATGGTCTCTTCATGGACATCTTTATTTGGCTTTTCATTAAACACACATACACACGCAGGTAAAGGTGTGCTTGCAATGAGTTTTTGAAAGGAGTGTATTTATTTTTTTCTTTTACTGCTTCAACAGCTACACCATCCCGATAAAATATCAATATTTGACCGAAACAATTTCTTTGAGTCATACGTATTGAATTACAGCTAAATAAATAATTAGGCCACAAGGGTTTGCTTTATTAATTGGCGTACATTTCAGTCTAATGTTTGCTCAATATCTGCTGGCCGACTACGAATAAGAATAATTTCAAACTCAAATACATTTTCGAAAGTACAAGCAAACATTTATATGTATATGCGTAAAAATTACATTAATTACAAACTGATTAAATTACCGAAATGTTTCCGCAGGGTCTATTACATAAACGAAAATGGCGACACATTCATGACCCCAAAGCAAACTTCATTAAAGATGAGGGACAAAAAAGTAATTTAATGCATGTTATTTGCGTGTACGAGTATGGAAATTAAATGGTGTTTTCAATCTGCCATCAAGAACACTTCCTCCTTGTTCATCTAGTGAAATAAATTAGCATTCAAGTCAAATTCGAAATTTTATGCCAAAAAAAAAAAATATATATATATTAAATTGCCCATTTTGTGGGTAATGTGGCAAGGCATTATTGAAATTGCGCTATACAAATTCTCCATAAAAACCAAATGGAACATTTAAGCAACAGTTGCGGAATGGCAAAACTTCGACTAGTACGTGAAATTTAAGAATAAAAATATGCCAATTAAAGTACATTTTTTAGTTGGCAAAGCACACAGAATTAGTGAACAAATCCTAAAATTTAGTTAAATGGCACTGACACTGACGTTTCAGGGGACTTAGTTGTAATTTTGAATAATTTAAAATATAATTATTTAACTGGTATTTATTACGAAGTAATTAATTAGCGTTACGCGCGCTACAAAGAAGAAAGTAGCTGTGAAAGCTGAAGTAAATCTAATTAAAGTAAAGATAAATTTCAGACTGTTCTAAAATAACGCATTTTTGCAGCTTAAAAATGTTGTAGGTTTTATTAGAAGTCCTCACAACTGTGTGACGCGCGTTACATTTTTCCATAGTTTTTTAATCAAATCGGCTCTTATTCTAGGTTTTATTACAAGTCATGAATCCTTTGTCACGCAGGTGACATTTTCTATAATTTATTAAGGAAACAGCTATCGGTGTCTTCGTATGACTAAAGATCATGCGCTTATCAATTACTTTCGAATGCTTTCATTCATTCTATTCCTCGAGCTGAGGAATATAAATTATGGGCACAAGAGCATCTGTAATACCTTTAATCTACTTGCTGCTTCATTAGCTTCTCAGAAAGTAGTTAACAATTAGACTAGGAAGCCTAAGGTTCCAGGTTCGTCTACGTACTCAGTCATGAAAGATGGTATTGAATTTTTCTGATCTGCATACAAAAAAAAAAAAACAAATACAAATAGGCGGTGGCTGGCAGATATGCCAAAAAATATGTGAAATAATTTTGGAATTCGAATAATATCAATTTGAAAAAAATTGTTTCAAAAAATTATCTTTAGAGGTTTATGGGCCATAATTTGGTTATTATAAAAAATGGGAATGGGTACACATATACCACTACACACTAATGGTGGCCCAGGGAATCCTTTAGATTGCAGCAAAACTCTTATATCTGAAATAATTTCGAAATATCAACTATTTAACCAATGTTATTAACGAAAATTGTTTATGAGAAGTTCCCACATCCATATTTTTAAGTTATCACCTTTTTGGTTAGTACGAAATTCCCCAACCCTGATTATTAAAAATAATCTTAATATTCCAATCTTAATATAAAATAATAAATAGAATTTGAACAAATTCATTTATTAATAAAATAATAAAAAATCATTTGCAGTCATGCAGATTCGAACTTAAGTCCGTTGAAAAAATTAACAATTTACATAAGAAAGTTCGACTAATAAAAATTCATACATAATTTAAACTTAATCAAATTTTACTCGATATGTTAAGTGGTTAGCTGTTTGGTACAACTTTCGGTTTGTGTCTTTGCTAATATAAATATAAATTTGTCTTCACCCCAGAGATCTTAGAAATGTACAACAAAATTTAATGTACACCTTTAATACAATGTACACCTTGAATACACTATAGACATTGTCTTTCTTTCATCGTGTACACCCGTATACTTGTGTATAACTGTTAGTGTACTCGTGTACATCTCGTGCATATACTTTTTTAATTTGAAACTGTTGAAGTGAATTCACAATCCTGTGCAAATGGTCTTGCATTATAGCATTTGCAAATTGAGAGAGTATTTGAGAGCATGTTCAATTATTTTGCTCATGCTACGATGCTAGACTATTTGCTCGAGATTGTGAACTGAGCTAATGTCTTTAATGTATACACTTGAGGTTCGATGCACAGTCCTGTACACTCAAGATTTATTTGTGTATATAGTGAGGCATGCTTACATTTTTCAGTGTCATGTTTTTCAATGTCGGATATAAACTTGTGTGTACAGATGGTAAAACATGTACACTAGTTCGAACCCTGCTTCACACACATCTAGAAATTTATATGGGAATGATTAATTTCATGTCAATCAGGCAGGTTGTTGTCTGTGCTGCTTTTGTGGTTGTAGTCAAATTAAACTGATTTCAATTAATATGAGCGACAAATATTTTAAGGCCCACTTTTTTCCTTAAGATAATAGCTTTTTAAATTACTGCGCAAATACAGAAATTAAGGAAGTTGAAAATAATTTTTTTTTGTTGTAGAATATGCAGTGCCCAATTTTGCCAGGATCGGCCCAATGATGATGTGATAATATCGGAAATGGTCGACTTAAACTAAAGTAATAAAAGATAGCCATACAGAATGGTCGCCGATAGTCAACCAAATGTTTATCAAAAACTTATAGCAGGACCCAGTCCCACGTTATGAAAAGTGCCCTGCTTGGAGTAGACCTAAGTTCGTTTTAAATTAGGATCGCCATTGGGCGACAAACCTTCTCAAATGTCTTATGATTTCGAAACATACAAATAGTTTTAAATGACACTGAGGTCTCTTGTTACATTTCTTCCACTTTCTTCTGCCATTCAGTTCTACCTTCATTAACTTAAGGCTGCAATTGTCTCTCGGCGTCCAGTGTGAAATCATATATCTTGGAAATTCTAAAAGATTAATTTCTAGACGTATTAAATTTCTACCCCCATATGCATAAAAATTATGAGAGGCTTATAAGAGTGTAATAGAGCAAATTTCATATGAAATTTTGTTTTATTACGCTTTTATGAGGCTCTCATAATTTTTATGAATAAGGGGCTAGACATATAGAATAGATCTTTTGTGTAACTAAACAATTCTAGACGAGCTTAAACATAAGCAAAGGAGGATAGTTTGCCACTCTGCCACATAATATGCAGCATCTTTAGCTTAGCAACAGCATTGCTAACAGTAGGGTTCCTACCCTGAGTGCGGGTTCAAATAAAAAAATGTATTCCATTCTTTTTTGTAAAACGCTTTATTTTTATTGAGAACAGCATAAAGCAGCATTTATTGTAACATCCTTTAAATACTCATCATTAGCTGTTACAATATTGAAATATTTATCTACTTCTGCACACACACACACACACACACACACACACACATGTGCACAATTTGTATGTGGCCATATTATTTTAGTGTTTTCCAAAACAATTTTATTGCAGGCAAATAAACAAGAATATTTATTTTTTACGGAAGCAAAAATAGAAGCAGAGCAAAATGTTTGGCGTGTAGCAAAAGAGTACACATTTTATAGCATTAATTTACATGTCCTTTTCAATCGGCCTCTCAATAAAATCAATTGCATGAATCGAACGTGTGTATGCGCCAGTACATTAAAATAAATTGGCTCGTGCGCTGTGATATGATAATTTCTCAAAACATTTTATTACAAAATGCGAGTGTTGATTGTGTATATTTTTGGCTTTTATGGGTGCATGTTAATTATTATGCTGTACAAATACTATTGAGCGTTTATTAGAAATATGCAAATTAGTTTAAGAGTGCAGAACATTAGCACTTTGAGTTGTAAACAAAATAATAAAACATGACATTAGCGAAAGATATTTTTAGAAAAATGTGCAAAATTATTATTAAATTAAAAAAGTTATTGAGAAAAACCTTGACAATTCAATGTTATGAAATATCGTGTGCTTAAAGTTAATTTTTTTTTATTTTTTATTATATTCTAATCTTTTTAATCTTAAGGTCTCTTTATTTTAATTTAATTTTTAATTTCAATATTTCGTCACTGCTTTTTGTGACTTCAGGAAATTAATTATTTTATTTGATATGAATTTTTTTTTATTATTATTTATCTTGAACCGGTGACCCCTACATATGCAATGCATTGCGCCGGAACTGAAAAGGAGGGGATAGTATTGAGAGGACAGATCAGGAAAGATGAGAAGATATTGAATTTTTTTTTGTAGCAATTTCAACAGCTTTTTTACTTCGCCGGCTATTTTTTTTGATACAGGACCGACGAAGGAGGGTGCTGGTCCTCTGCTTTTTAGTACGTAATAGCCAGTAATCCTGCACTGCCTTCATCATTGAAAACAGACTGGCAACAACTAACACACACACATGCACTAATTCTGATCACAAGAATTGAACACAATATTTGTGTGACTCAGCGCGGGATTGAACTCAATACCCTCTGCTTCATAGTCTCGTGTTCTACGACTTCAGCCAACAGCACCCACAAGCTGTGGGTGCTGTTCTAGTGATCATTTCAGTTTATTTCTATTCTTATTGAATCCAACATTTTGTCAAAAATTCCCCTTGGAAAACTAGAGATACTCTTTTAAGTTTTTTTGCCAAGTGATTGAGAAGTTTAAAACTTATTAAACTTAAAACAAAAGCTAAAACAGTCTCTAGTCATTTATTTACTTACTTCATCACTCTTCTTTTAATTCCTTTTGTAATTTGCATAAATTCTTTTAATGGAAATTGCTAATAAAAAATATCTGTAATATTTTTATGCACAAAGAGAAATTTTTTCCGAAACGGAAATTAAAAAAAAAAAATTAAAAGTAATTATGTATAATTATTTATAATGTATTTTAGTTCATCTTTTGTATAAAAAAAAACAAAATAAAATATTAATATAAAATAAAAATAATTATTAAGCTAAGAATTTAGTGCAGTCTCAAGTTCAAATCTGCAAATTATTTTGTTTTATTTAAAAATTTGTATTGAATTCAAATTTTTATTTCTACTAAAATATTTAGAATATTTTTTATTATCCTTAAACGAGCAGAAAATAAAATAATTGGCGTATTCACAGATTCGAACTTGAGCCTGAATAAAAATTCTCAGTTTAAAAATTATATTAATAAATTGCAATAACGAAATATACATACTTGATAAAAAAAGACATTTTTAAATATTATGACATTAGGACAATATGACGATAACACACGATTTGAATACTCCAAATATATTTTATTCCTACTCGTATGAATAATAAATTTTCCATTTTCGTTTCTAAGTGTCGGAGTTGTGAGGGAACAAACAGGTTTTCTGTATAGATGATTTTGTTATACTTCAGACATTTGCATTCCAGCTGAATATTCGGGCATGTCACAGATTCAAAAACCAAAAAAAAGGAACGTAATTTTCGGAATGAAATCTTTCTTAATATCATATTAAAAATGATTTCATTCCGAAAAATAGTTTCATCTCTGTTTTGTGAGGGATCAAAATACGGAATCAATGCTCTTTCCGAACGCAATAATTGAATTCTGTGACATGACCGATCAATTATATGAGTATTTTTATTTCAAAAAGTGTTGTTTAATACAATTTTCATCTCTTAATATTTTTTCGCCATCCAATTATGTTACTTCCTGGGAAATTCATTTTATAGTTTTTAGTGATTCTGTTGAGTTGCTTTTCATCGAAAATTGATATTTACTTGAAGTAATAAAAAACTTTTTTTTAGTTTTTGTATCTGCTATTTTGGCTTTAGGAAAACAAATCAAAGTACAATATATTTTTTGCCGTCTCTTTAGTAACACTTTTGGTTAACCTTTTCTTTTTTATTTTAATTCAAAGTTTAATGCTTTTAAGATTTTAGCCGCATTTTTTAAAATAACAATAGCAGCCGTTTCCCACAGAAAAATTCTAAAAATATCAATTTTATTATATTGCCTGGAGCGTAATACAACACACACACGCACACACACACGCACACACACACACACACACATACTTGCGTAATAATCTTTTTTGCCTATTCTAGCGATTAAGAAAAACTGCTAAAAGTCAAGTAGCTTTTATAAATTTATAGATAATTTTATTGTTATTGTTAAGCCATCCACAGACATAAATTTCATTTTTGTTGCTGCTGGCAACGAGTCGAGCAGACTAACCGCAAAATCCCCAAAAATAATATATTAAATAATATTTTGTTATTAAATATTTTGTTTTAGTATCTGTGCTGAGTTTGTTGCCTTCAGTTTTATTAACAAAACATTTTAATTACTTTTTGCAGTGTTTACAATAAAAGCAAAAAACCCCAAGAAATTTATTTATTTTTCAACTCAAGACAACAAAATAATAATAAAAATATATAATATTCATTTATATGTTTTTATTCAATTACGTAGTTGCTAATGCAGCAAATAACGGAGATGTAGTTAAAAAAAATTATTTAAAGTATTCAATTATAAAACTGGAATATATAAAAATGTAAATTTCTGTAACAGTTTCTTTCTAAGGTGTTTCTTACAAAAATTGTGCTAAAATATGCATTGCGCCGGAACTGGAAGGGAGGTGCAAATGGTCTTGCATTATAAAGAGAGTATTTGGTCTTTCATTATTTGCATTTGCAAATAAAGAGAGTATTTGAGAGCATTTTCAATGTATTTTGTTGGTGTAGAGTACAATTATTTTGCTCATGCTACGATGCTAAACTACTTGCTCGAGATTGTGAACTGGGCTAATATTTTTTACTTCGCCGGCTAATTTTTTGCTACAGGACCGACGAAGGAGGATGCTGCTGTTACTCTGGTTTTTAGTACATGATCTTGTCAATCGCTGCCAATTATGTTCAGTGACCAGTGACCATGCCTTCATCATTGAAACAGGCTGACAACAACTAACACACACACACAAGCACTAATGCTGATCAGAAGAATTCACCACAATATTTCATGACTCAGCGCGGGGTTGAACTCAGGACGCTCCGCTTCATAGTCTCGTGGTCTACTACTTCAGCCAACAGCACCCTCATATAAGACCTTAATTATGCCACATGAAATTTCTAAAATAATTAAACAAAAAGTTCTGCAGCGAAAACTGAGATGTAGGAATAGAAACTGACTGGTATTGTGTTGGTTTCTCACCCCTCTTCGAACTTTAATGCCAGTAAAACTTACAAATTTGGCTGACTTACATTTTACTTGCCAAATCGTTACAGTAAATGGGCCCATAAGATATTTGAAACCTTAAATGTTGTGGCATATACCTGCGGATAGGCGATCGATAATAAATGCTGTGTAAATTACAAATAAAATTACAAAATTTATTGCTTCACCTGTGGTGCAGGTCACAAAAACACAATTTGTAAACAAAATGCTTCCCAACATATTTTGGATACGCAATAAAGCCGCGTTAAATACCTTGAAAAGAAAACAACAAAAAAAAAACAAGAAGGGGAAATGCGTGCATTTAAATTTTTACATAAAAAGTAAACTTGGCGCCGCAAAGTATGCTATTTAATTTAAGTAATGAGGTAAAAAAGAGCAAAAGGCCTGCCCATCAAAAGTCTGAGTGTTTGAAAGTGTGTGAGCGTGTGCTGGTGTTTGATTGTTTGCCTTTTTGTTGCTGACTAAATATTTGACAAACAGGAAACGGAAGTTATAATTTACATATACAACACTATTTGCATGGGGGAAATTGAAAGTGTGTGTGTGTGTGTGTATGTGTATATAAAGAGTCGTAAATATGTATCTGTATAAAATTGTATGCTAACAATGAAGCCCTGTTGAGGCGTGCGACCAATTGTTTGCCATTTCCAGCAGCAGTTAAGGGTCGCAAACGTTATTTGAAAAAAAAAAAACATATACAAATGAAATTTGAAAATTTTTTTCTAAAGCTACCTGAAAGAAAATATTCATTTGGAATAAAAACAAGTAGAAACGTTATATTCGATCGGGTCGAATCTTAAATACCCTCCTAAAATTTAAATTTAATATGTTTAACTGGGTGGGTCAGAGTTCCTTTGAGACTTCCCTGTACCCAATTTTAAATCTCTATTTTGACAGAGCCATTCCGGGAAGGGCCGTGGGAGAGACGTTTCACCGCTGCTAGATCAGAGAACATCTCAGCTTCTTATAGGCTTAAGGAATACAATTTTTTCAATATTTACACTATTTTTGCATGTAATATCGTACGGCAACGCCTTTTAAAGGAGGCGACAGAGTTCCTTTATATAATATCGTACTTCAACGCCCACTAAAGGGGGCGGGGTCCAAAAATAGACTATATTATATTTTCCACAGACGAACGTATGGGCATTGCTAAACCGTCTTAGACTTCATCACTGATGAAGAATATTTACTTTATGGAGTCCAATTCTTTTTGGAGGATATTAAAACTGTATTTTGTCGGGGTCGCTCTGGCAAAGGCTGTGGGGGAGACATTTCACCTTTGTCATGAAACTCTAAAAATAAATGTTTGGGATAATTAAAAACAAAATAAAAAAAAAAAAATTTTATAGGGTCATTTAGGGGTCAAAGGGGGAGGTGGGGTTAGGGCAGAGTAGTACCAGGTTACGTCTCAGCTTCGTCATTAAAACATTTTATTTTGAAGGAATGTAGGCTTAAGTAAAATAATTTTTTAAAATTTTACACTATATTTGCATGTAATAACGCCCACTAACGGGAGCGGTATCCAAAAATAAATTTTTTTGATTTTATGGCTTCAAATTTAACGCATTGAGCCTTCTTTGACATAAAAATATATCATTTGCTTAACAAAATTACAGAAAAAAAACTTTAAAAATTATGTGGTTTTTTAGAGGTTGTTTTAGTTCTTCTTAGGGGAACTTTTTCCCTCCTGTCCGATTTAGCCCATTTCCGAACTTGACCTGTGCTATCCTTCAAGATATAATTATACCAAATTTCAAGAGTCTGGCTAATGCGTTTGGACTGAATCGAGATTTCCACAGACGGACGGACGGACATGCTCAGATCGTCTTAGACTTCATCACTGATCAAGAATATTATATTTTATGGGGTCTCAGATGGATATTTCGCTGCGTTACAAATGGAATGATAAAGTGAATATACTCTCCAATTCTTTTTTGTAGGGTATAAAAAGTATTACAAGTTGAATGTGGATGAACAAAAAAAAATGCCCGCAAAGCCATGACGACTTTGGTGTAGCGTGCTACAGAAATTTTTATATTGGAACATGAAAATAATATAATGAAAATATAAAATATATGTTTTTTTAGTTTTCTGTGCAGATGAGTTTTGCCTATTTGTTTAAGTAAATTGTGTTTATGATTGCAAAAATTTCTTTTTATTTTTCTTTTAAGGAAAATTTAAGCCCAAATTAAATTTTATATGCAAAGGAAACGCGATTATTAAACTAAATATTTATTTATATTATTTTGGTTCGTGTGTGTGTGTGTGTGCATTAAATGTTTTTCTTTACAAGTTTTAAAACTTGCATGTTACAGTTTGTACAGGCGTATAAAAGAAAATTAGATACTTTAATATGATATGAAAAGCAACTCGCCAGGCGGCATAATTTAATATTAAAAACAACAACAAAACCTTAAATTAATGACTTCTTATACTCGTACATGCTTTCAGTTGTGTTTTAGTTACATTTTATTTTCAGTTATTTTTTGTTGTATTTTATCAGGCAACCAACACATTTAATTAATGCGAGTGGAGGAAAAATATATTTTACAGTTTTACGAAAGTAAAAAAAAAACTGTTATTGTTTGACAGAGAAGAAGAACTTCGCGCATTCTTGATTTCCCTTTTTGTTGCTTCTTTTAATGGCAACAGTTTCATTCCACAGTCAGCTGTAATTTTATTTATTGCCTTTTTATTTTGACTTAAATTAAATTTCAAATGATCTTCTGTAACAGATTTTCAGCGAATGGTCATTTTCATTATTTCTATACAAACTGCTAGCAATGAAATTAGAAATTTCCTAGGCGAATTAAATTGTTGTTGTATTTTTTGTTTGATTAATTGCAAATAAAATCAAAATGTTGCCATAGATAAGCGGCAGAAGAAACTGTTGTAAATATTCTATAGGAATTAAAGTAGCATGTGTTGATATTTTTTTTCACTTGAAAGTTCTAAGATAAAGGAATTTGTATCCGTATGTTTGTCATTTCAATTTAAGTATGTCAGATTATATGCATTCCAAAATCCTTCTGTTTGTCTGCAATCCGTATATTTTTATACCCTACGCCAAAAATGGTGAAATCGTATAAATAGATCTGCCACGTCATGCGTAATTTCCACAATATTTTTGGCCCTTGTGAATAGGGAAGTTGAATAAAAGACGTCTGTCTGTCAGTGTACGTGAAATCGGCGTTTCAAAGCCCTACAAACTGTAGTCTAGGAAGCAGTACTAACTAGATTGCTAGAGGAAATCTGAAATACAATTTCAGAGCTGGAAAATTTAAACTTATTTTTGGCATATAAAAGTAACTGTTCAAAACTGACTTTTGTTTTTTGTTAATTAAACCTATTTTATAGTATAAGGAAGCATTAAATTAGTATTAAAAATCAAATAAAATTAAAAAGACATTTACAGGGTTGGACTAGCGAAACCTTTTTTGGTACATAAAAGTAATCAACACAAACAATATATATTTTTTCCTTATAAATTAAACATATTTGATGTTTTTGAAACAAATTCATTGGTAGGACAAATCCGAAAAGCTAAAAAGACAGCTCCAGAGCTGGAAATTTGAAAAGTTTTTTTTTTAATATCAAAGTAACTCAATAAAACAATAGTTTTTCTTGGGCAATCAATCATATTTTATATTTTAGAAAGAAAGAAATTAGTGCTGAAAATCAGAAAGATAAAACAAAATAGTTCCAGGGTGGGAATGTATGAATGCAGACCAGACAAACGTCGATGGAGGGTAAAAGATTATTCGGTGCAGCAGAGTAAAGCGCTTTTCCTGAACTAACAAATTTGTATATATAGACTTTATTATTGAAATTGTAGAAGTGCAAGAAGAGTATCATTACTTTTGCACACTGGGACCAAAGGTGACGTTTTCACTGCGGGAAAACTAAATATTTAAAAAACTTTTTTATAAAGATTGTTAATTGCCACACTTTCTCATTGAATTTAAAAATTTAATTTATTTCTTTAACATCATAAAGTGATTAGTTATCAAAATATCTTCTTGGTGTTATTGTGAATTAGTTTTAACGAAAAAGTACCGGTTGGCTTTTGGTCCTTAAACGAACGCCGTCTAACTTCTTCTAAAATTCACCACCTGTCGCTTAAATTTTAATATATTAATTTCTTTTTTCATTACATAGAGGTTGCTTTAAATAAAATTATTACTTTTTTTTATAAACTTTTTACAAATTTTATTTATTGATATTTATTATTTCTTCAACAGTTTGTTAATTTGTAATAATTAAAAAAAAAACTGTATAAAATTTGTAATATTAAAGAAAAAAAAAAAAACAAGTAAAAACGTTATTTCGACCGGGTCGCATCTTAAATACCCTCCAATTTAAAATGTTTAACTTGGTGGGACAGAGTTCCTTTAAGACATCTCTGTACCCAATTTTAAATGGCTTTTTTAACAGAGTCATTCCGGGAAGGGCCGTGGCGGAAACGTTTCACCTCTGCAAGATCAAAGAACATCTCAGCTTCTTATAGGCTGTTGGCTGAAGTAGTAGAACACGAGACTATGAAGCGGAGGGTCGTGAGTTCGAGCCCCCGCTGAGTCATGAAATATTGTGTTGAATTCTTCTGAACAGCATTAGTGCGTGGTTGTGTTGGTTGTTGCCGGTCTGTTGCAATGATGAAGGCATAGTCACTGGTCACTGAACACTATCATGTACTAAAAAGCGGAGTAACAGCACCCACCTTCGTCGGCCCTGTAGCAAAATTTAGCCGGCGAAGTAAAAAGGGTTGAAATAGCTACAAAAACAACTGTCTATCTTCTCATCTTTCCTAATCAGTCCCCTCAATACTATCCCCTCGTTTTCAGTTCCGGCGCAATGCATTGCATATATAGGGGTCATCCCCTGACTGCTGGTCCAAGATTAATAAAAAATAGGGCGGATGAGTACCAGGTTACGTCGCAGCTTCGCCACTAAAGCTTAAAAATGTTATTTTCAAGGAATGTAGGCTTAAATAAAACAATTTGTTAAATCTTTGCACTGTTTTTCCATATAATAACGCCCACTAAAAGAGGCGGGGTTCAAAAATTACTTTTTTGGATTTTATGGCGACAAGTTTAATGCGTTGGACTTTCTTTGAAATAAAAATATTTCATTGGCTTAACAAAATTACAAAAAAGCTTTAAAAATTATGTTGTTTTTTAGAGATTGGTTTAGTTCTTCTTAGGGGAACTTTTTTCCCCTCTTGACCGATTTAGCCCACTTCCGAACTTAAACTGTGCTATCCTTCAAGATATATTTACACTAAATTTCAAGAGCCTGGCTTTTTTCAAATCATGATTTCCACAAACGGATGGACGGACATGCTCAGATCGTCTTAGATTTCATCACTGATCAAGACACTTTATGGGGTCTCAAATGGAATTTCGCTGCGTTACAAACGGAATGACAAATTGAATATACCCTCCATATTCTTTTTGGAGGGTATAAAAATGAAAAGTAAAAAATTGTTTGAATAAATTTTATTTTTTACTTCGATGACGTATATTGGCTACAGGGTCGACGAAAAGTTGAACCTGAGTCGTCAATGAGTGGAACCCGGTACTCTGTGCTTCGTAGTTTCGCGTTCTGTCATCAGCATCCTCAAACCTGAAAATAAGTATTTATATATTTCTGGTTTCCCTGGGTATAAATCCTTTCTGGCAAATGCATTTCAACGCAGCGAAAAAATTTAATTGCCCGCCTGCATTTAAAGGACACTCACATAACCTTCAGCCATTTGAACATGTTCGTCATAAAATACAAATTTCGTCATAAAATACAAATTGTGGGGGTCAGTAGAGAAGTAGCATTCCTGAAAATTGCTAAATGTCAACGGTTGTTTTAATTGAATTATGAATGAAGCCACAAACAGAAATAAATGTACAGGAATAATGGAAATGACTACAAGCTGAAGTAAATGGCAGCAATAAAAAAAGGTGCCAAAATGCCATTACATTTACATATAATTACCACGACAAGTGGGCGAGTGCAGGGAAAAAGTTTCTGGAATTTTTTGAAATTAAAGTTGATTGTGGTTAAATGACTGGGCGCAGGAGAGGAATGAATTGTAACAATAAACTTAACAGGTCAACTGCCAGTCTTTGTTTTCTTTGCTGTGCAAAAACCTATTGAGTCAGTCACCTGATGATTGAATCATAAATGATGGCTAAATGCTAACACCAGCTCCAATATGCGCTGCTTTTGCTTTGGCCATTACCTTTGCACGACTTTGGCTATATTTTTATGCCTTCATAAAATCTAATGGACTTTTATGATGCATAATATACGAGTAACTAAAATTTCTTTTACAGCCAAGAATTTATCTATGCCCTGAGCCATTATCTCAAGTGTTTATATACATATTTTATTTACGGCCAGCTTGACTTGTACACATTTGTTAACTTGTCTTTTTAAATGGAATTGTGTTTTTTTTTTTTTTTTTGCCATCAGATATAAGGAAATCGTTAAGCACCACATATGCTGGTGTAACAAAGAATGCGCACATTTATTGTATATCGATACAAAAGGCATTTTTATGCCCTTTGAGATTTTCACAATCATGATGGGATTTGCTTGTGTTTGGCTTTTGCTTCCTGTTGCTCTGCTGCGGTCGCCACTTGTAACATACAGACCATAATGCGGGAGCGATTATGCTGCTAATGCTGGCATATAGACAAATTTGAATCGCAATAAATAAAACTTATTTTTATTAAGCAAAAATTATATTACAATGAATCAGTCTTTCAAGTGTTTTTATTATTCTATTCATTATTTCATGTGAAATGATGCAAAATATTTGTGTGTAATTAAAACAGAAATTATAATAGTGACTATTTGACACGTTCAAAATACTTCTCAAGTGCGAAATAACATTAACGTCAGTTATTGTGTGGGAATTTTAAAGGAATTTATTGGAGACAGTGTATCGTACTATATAAATTCACTATGCTGCGGTAGTTGCTTTCCCGACTGAGTTTAGTTCATCTCATGTATAAAAAAGATGTCGATCTTCTCATCTTTTCTAATCTGTCCCCTCAATACTATCCCTCGTTTTCAGTTCCGGCGCAACGCATTTTATATATAGGGGCTGAGTGCTGGTCCAAGACAAAAAAAAAAAAAAAGATATATACATTTTTTTGAGGTACACTTTTTGTATATTTTTGCCCATAATTAATAATAAAATGTAAACGCTCTGAAAGGTATTTTTATGCAGATGTGCACAATATAAATATTTTTATGCTAAAGTTTTGGAATTAAATTTATAAAACTGCTTGAAGAGCAACGAAAAAATTCGTTCAATTATATTTTGCGACGTATATGTGACAGCGCATAAAGAAATCGACCGACCTAAAGGTAAAAAAAATAAATTTTCACTTTTTTTTAATTGAATTAAGATTCTATAGGCTAATTGTTCGAAATTTTAATTTTAAATCTCAGAAAGGCATGATAAATATTCCAAGGCACAAAGGCAAGTCAACATCAGTTTTTGTTATTCAACTTACACAGCAGAGCAGAACAGCTGTTTTCGAAAGACGCAACCCTTTCATCATCAGTGCTCATGTGTATTGTGTTTGTCACCACTTATTACGTGGCTTAGTTGAATGTGATAACAGTTCCTATTTACACGAATTTTATTGTAAAAAAAGATACGAGAACTGTATCATGTTATTGTTATAATACCCGTGTTGCCGTTTTGATTATTTTTCTTCATGTCCCATTTTTCTGAATTTTTTGTTCCATCAACTAAGCCACCTAATAAGTGGTGACAAACACAATACACATGATCACTGATGATGAAAGGGTTGCGTCTTTCGAAAACAGCTGTTCTGCTCTGCTGTGTAAGTTGAATAACAAAAACTGATGTTGACTTGCCTTTGTGCCTTGGAATATTTATCATGTCTTTCTGAGATTTAAAATTAAAATTTCGAACAATTAGCCTATAGAATCTTAATTCAATTTAATATAGCAATATAAAAATGTTCGTTAAAATTCTTACCACATAATAAATTTTCACTTTTTTTTTGATGTGGTCAACATCTGAGCATCGAATGAGACCGATCCCATGCCCCAAAAGTGTTCCCTCCCAGAGATATGCGAGTTTTATGAAAGTGATGGTACACCAAAGATACACGTATTTAAATCTTTAAAATGGCTCTCCTGAACAAAACCGATTTTTACCCTTAGGTCTCTTTCTATTTTGTACGTCACATATTCGATTTGTGTTACTTTTATGTTTCATAGTTGACAGTTTTAACTATTTCGGGGGATATTAATTTGTTGTTTGGGAGAGTCATAAAAGTTGGAAGTGTGTTACGTGTTGGGCGATACTCTGCTGCAATTGAAAAAAAAGAACAAAAAGAAAACTTGGAAAGTGGAAAAATTGAACAAAGAACGCTGATGAGATGGCGTAGCGCCCTCGAAATCAGTACTGATCCGTTCTGCTAGTTTGATGATTATTGAAAAATATTCTTAATATTCCAAACTTAATATATATTAAAAAATAAAATTTGAACAAATTCATTTATTAATAAAATAATAAAAAATGGTTTGCAGTCTTGCTGATTCGAACTTAAGCCCGTTAAGAAAATGAACAATTTACATAAGAAAGTTCGACTAATAAAAATTCATACATAAAAAGAAAATTAATTAAGTGCCTAAAAGCACTGGAAATGTTGGCAATCGCATGCGGCGATTGTACCATAACTTTTTCCAAGAATGTCGAGAAGATAGAAATGAAGAGGCTCATCCTGGTCAACTCAACATATCGACCGCCGATAAAATTGCTGAGAATGTAAAAATAGATTATCATAGAGAATCGTCGAAACACACATGAAACATGTGTTACCCAAGATCGTGTAAAGATTGTAAAATTGTTACAAAAACAACACTCTCAAGCCGCCGTATTCAGCCGATATACTTATCTGTGACTTTTTCCTGTTTCCAAGATTAAGGAGACCCATTAAAGATGGCGTCATTCAACGATTGAGCAGATAAAAACCGAGTTGCTAGGAGGCATGTCCAATGGCATACCCGAAAGTGTATGTCAGAACTGTTTCAAGGATTGGAAAGAACGCTGAAAGAAGTGAAGAAGTGTTATTTCTTACTCTTTTTTAGTAGGACCAGCACTCAAGGAATAACCCCTATATATTGAGCCGGAAATCGAAAGGTTGAGAGCTCGAAATAATGAGAGTAATAAATGAATAAAAAAAAATTTTTTTTTATAAAAATTTAATTATAAAATTATATATTGAACAGACCTCGCGTATGCAATCAATGAAGGAAAATGTAAAAATTTATTTAAATAAAATAGTTAAATTTTTTATTTTTAATATAAATCTTAAAAAATTTCGTAACAAATGAAATGAATAATAAAAAAAGAGGTGACCAATACAATGCACATGAGCACTGATGATGAAAGTGTGGCGGCTTTCGAAAACAGCTGTTCTGCACTGCTGTGTAAGTTAAATAAATAAAACTGATGATGATTTTCTTTTGTGCCTTGGAATGGTTATTTGAATTTAAACACAGAAATAGCGAACAATTAGCCTATAAACCTTAATTGAGTTTAATATTGATATGAATGTTGTTCAGCATAGTGCAAAAATTTTTAAAATGTAGCAGTCCTAAATCAAAAGGCAGTAAAAGTTCAATACTCAAGTTTCCGAAATATATTTAGAACAGAAACAATAACGTCCTTTCATATTCTTTATTACATTATTATCCTATTTAGGAAAAAGGAAAATTCGTGTAATGCAAGTGTTCATTAGATCATGGTGTGGACATGACTGCTGACAAAGTAGCAGCCGGCAGCGCAGTTAACGCACGCAATGTCAGCTAAATTTTTATTATTATGTAACAGCATTGCCACACTCTGCTTTTTGGTATCCTTTCATACATACTTTTATGCCTCTGCTACAACTTAGACATTGTGACAGCCATCACCAAATAATTTGTTCTTTTTTATTTAAACTCATGCTGCTACTCGAAAAGGCAAAAAAAATTCATTTAGAAACCTAAACCATACAATAAATAGCAAAGAATGTCAGTAGGTATAAGACAGACGACGTTTATTAAAAACTCTTATGCGGCCTTGAAAACACTCGCACGTTAATATTGCATAAGAAACAATTAAAAACATTAGGGTGTTCGTTCTCGCGCACAATGCAGTCAAAAACTGTAAAAATACTTCATAATAAAAAAAATTTAAATTAATATATTTTTTTTGTCAAATAAATCAAACATTTATCGGGATGCATTGGTAATTCCTGAACGGCGTGTGGATTATCTTTGCTCCAAATACGGCAATTTAGCTTGTTGACATATCCATTCAACCAAAAATTTACTGTGCTAAACACAAATAAATCTTATAGTAAAAAATATTTCGAAGTATAAATTTGCCTGTACTATTCGATGTTTTTTTTATTAAATCAACTGTGGAAGTTTTTATTAAAGTGAATCCCCTTAATACTCACATACGCATCCTTGAAAATTCTCATACGTTAGAATTATGGAAGAAACAATAAACTTGCGAGAACTCAGTATTATAACTCATACTCGTAATTAACATATTTTTCAAATTTCATACATTTCAAGTTGCAAATTTTCCCTTACTCACATACTAAATGCGGTGTTATTTAAACTTAAACATGTTGACACGGGTATTTAGCATTGACGGTGGTTTGACTAATAAATTTGTTTATTTAATGCGAGGAACATTTTCAGTTCGTTAATTGTGCATTAAGATTGCTTGAGTCTATTTATCCACCTGATTAAAATATTTACATTTTGTGCTGGCATATAAAATGAACCTGATTTCATTTGTGATGGCTGGCAGGATATACATTTTTCTTCACTGTTGTATTAGAAATTTTCACAATAGCAGATTGGGGTCTTCATCCCACTATAATAATAATATTATAAAGCCGAATGTATGTGAGTGTGGATGTTTGTTCCTCTTTCACGCAAAAACTACTCAATGAATTTTAATGAAACTTTACAATAATTTAGCTTAGACACCAGAATAACACACAGGCTATAATTTATAAAGATATTGTGTAAATTGTCCAAAATATAACGATAAGTGTCAAGTAAGTAAGTGTCAAGTAAGTAAGTAAGTCAATTCTACAATCGGTGACATGTTTTGGCGGGCGCTGCAAATATACATATATTTTTGACAGTACATTGCATAGCCGAATTTTATTTTTGATATCTCAAGTGGGAGGTTTTTTTTAGGAGTAGGACCAGCACTCAGGGGATGTCCCCTATATATGAAATGCATTGCGCTGGAACTGAAAACGAGGGGATAGTATTAAGGGGACAGATTAAGAAAGATGAGAAGATAGACAGCTGTAGTTGTTTTTTTTTTTTTTGTAGCTATTTCAACATTTTACTTCGCCGGCTAATTTTTGCTACAGGGCCGACGAAGGTGGGTGCTGTTACTCTGCTTTTAGTACATGATTGGGTTTGGCAAATAGTGGGATTTCTTCATATATCTCATGGCATTTCTTGGTAAAAAGTATAACGAGAGGTCGTAGAACGCTGAAATTTTGCACAGATCCTTTGATCAAATCAGTCAAGAAATATTTTTCACGCCCACCGCATTCCGCCCATATAATCTGAAAATATTTTTCCTCCCCAAAAGTTTGTTTCTTCACCAAAAGTTACGAAACTTGGCACAAGTTATCAGTATTATGAAGTTAACACATCCGGAAAGTATCATAGAAATATGCCACGTCCATCGCATCGCGCCCATATAATCCGAAAAAATTTAAGTAAAGAAATAAAAATAAAAATATTTATACTGAAAATACATCAGAACAGTTTTTAATTTTCTAGAAGGTGGATGCAAAGCATTAAATGAAAACCTTTTGTACAAAGACGAATAGTTGGAGAAGGCGGGCCCAAGTAGCTAGTATTTAATAAACTGGTGGTAAAAAGCTTTGATTTCATGTTTGAGGAACAGTTTTCTTCCACTTACCATTTTTATTATTCAATATATTTGTTGTACAAATACTCGTAACTAATAAAAAAAAAACCAACAAACAAACTCTGACACAAACAAACGTGAACAGAAAAAAGATTTGATATCATGCTACTTTTGTTTTTGGTTTGCCATCCTTGCTTTTCCTAATTAACACCTGCACCACCTCTGAAGCACTAAAATTATTACCACTGAAAATTCCCTATAAACACTGCATTTTATTGGCTTAGTTGGAAAATATTAAATGTAATTAAGAAGCTGGCGGGAAAAAGTATTTTCCATAAATACCCAAAAGTTTCGTTGGTAATCCGTCGAAAAAACTGTTAAATACAATTTTATAGCTCGTGTGTTTGCCAGCATGATTACTGACAGACTTGTAATGAATTATTCCATAAAGTCCATTCAAAAGTTTTTTTTTGTCAAATGTGGAGATTATATTTTAATAAAGTTTTTAATTTTCTCTCTTCACACCAGTCGCTACAGTTTCATGGAAAATATGTTTAAAATTCATATCAACAGTAAGTCAAAATGTGTGTTAATGTTCTATTGGAGGGTATATTCACTTTCTCATGCCGTATGTAACGCAGCGAAATATCCCTCTAAGATCACATAAAGTATATATATTTTTGATCAGGGATGGAATCTTACATGATCTAGCCATGTCCGTCCCTTCGTCTGTGGAAATCACGATTCAGTCCAAATGAAAACAGCCAGACCCTTGAAATTTGGTATATATATATATTTTTAAGGATAGCATAGATCAAGTTCGTAAATGGGTTGAGTCGGGTCAGAGGGAAAAAAGTTCCCCTAAGAAGAACTAAATCAACCTCTAAAAAACAATATAATTTTTAAAGTTTTCTTTTGTCATTTTGTTAAATAAATGATATATTTTTGTGTCAAAGAAGGTCCAACGCGTTAAACTTGGCGCCATAAAATCAAAAAAATTAATTTTTGCACCCCGCCCCCTATAGTGGGCGTTATTATATGCAACATTTTTTTTAAATTTTTACAAATCGTTTTACTTAAGCCTGCATTCCTTAAAAATAAGATTTTTAAACTTTTATAACGAAGCTGAGACGTAACCTGATCCTCCTCTGTCCTGCCCTCTCCTTCCCCTTTGCCCTCTAAATGACCCTATAAAATTTTTTTTTTAAATTTCGTATTTAATTATCCCAAAAA
This sequence comes from Linnaemya tessellans, assembly GCA_951800035.1. Classification (NCBI taxonomy): domain Eukaryota; kingdom Metazoa; phylum Arthropoda; class Insecta; order Diptera; family Tachinidae; genus Linnaemya; species Linnaemya tessellans. The sequence goes on from OX637532.1 coordinate 136,367,560, forward strand.
TGTATTTTTAGTGTTTTATGGCAAAGGTTAAATGTCTCCCCACTCCGGCCCTTGCCAGAGTGACCCCGAAAAAATACACTTTTACATGGAAAAATTGTGTAAATATTTGACAAATTGTAAAATTTAAGCCTACATTCCTTTAAAATTAAATTTAAAAGTTTATTGTATTCTGATATTTTTAAGCTTAAGGCCTATTTATTTAACTTCAGGAAATTAATTATTTTATTTGATAAAAAACACATGAGTAATTTTTTAATTTAAAAGTTTTTACGACGAAGGTAAGATGTTTTCCGATCCGATACCACCCCCCACCTTTACACCTATCAAAACCATTTCTTTTTCTACAGTTAATTACGCAAAAAATTTAGTTTTTAAGTTTTTACAATTTAGGTGAGATATCTCCCCCACGGCCTTTCTCGGAGTGAAATTGTATAGACTTTTAAAAGTGGGCACAGAAATGTCTTAAAGGAACTGTAACCCAGCAGCTTAGACATTTTTAACTTGTCTCAGTCCTTTTTTTGCACGTTGATATCAAATGTTAATAAGTAAATTATTTTTATGCTGATGCAAATGGTGTCTCAGCCATGCTGCTCGCAACACTTTGGAAACGACGGTATTAAAGTAAATTTGTTTTCTTCTTTACTTAATTTTAATAAAAATAAATATACAGTTTTTATTTGCTAAATATTTGGAGGGTATTTAAGATTCGACCTGGTCGAATATAACGTTGTAACTTGTTTACTTTGACTTTTAATTTTAAATAATAAATCAGTTTGAAATAAATTATTACTATTCGAATTATAAATATTAAAGGCTTAATTCATTAAAAGTATTTTATTTGACAAATTTTTTATCAAAATGTGAATATGAAGCAATTCAATTAAATATTTACTTTATACGGCACGGCGGTCGTTGTGCGATAATTAAGTTGATATTTGTTTTATTCTGTTCCTTGGAATATTTATTATGCCGCTTTGATGGAACTGATATTAGATCTCATGACATTGTCGATCTATTATGTTGAAATAATTCCGTTATTGCATAAAAGTTTATGTTTATGTTTTCATTTCGAGTGAAATGGAGAGCAGAACACCCAATCCATTAACGAACAGTTTGTAATTTTCATGAGCTTTAAATAATATAAATAAATCCAGAAAATAGTGCATATTTGCCAACCAAGTACACATTTGGGTATGAACCTTAAAGTTTAAATTTTGCTGGAACTTCATTTCATTTAAGCTCTTCCCTCCAAATGCAAAAACACATGAGTAAATACACACATACAATTGCAGTTCGGCAGTAATTCATTCATTTGAAGATTACGGCTTTAAAACAGTGGTGTTCAAAAATAAAAGTGAAGATGTATTGGTGAGAGATTTTGCCCAGCCAACATAATATCAAACGCTTAAAATAAGAAAAAAGACAGAGTTTTTGCCATATATAAACAACTTATTTTAAAGTTTAAAATAAAGCGCATGTTGTCCCTTTAGCATGGCAAACAATCATCTCAAAATAATGATGTGCTCGTTCTTTAAGAGTCTGGCTCCTTTCGTTTGGTCTGAATCGTGATTTCCACAGAAGGACAGACGGACGGACATGCTCAGGTCGTCTTAGATTTCATCACTGATCAAGATTATATATACCGTATGGGGTGTCAGATGGATATTTCGCTGCGTTACAAACGAAATGACCTCCAATTCTTTTTTGGAGGGTATAAAAGTATATAAAAGAAAGATAAGAACGTTATATTCGACCAGGTCCAAATATTTAGTAAATAAGACCTGAATTTTTACTAAAATTTATATGTTATTTGTAATTTTTAAAGAATGTAGGCTTAAGTAAAACAATTGGTAAATATTTACACTATTTTCAGATCTTACGTTAACGCCCACTAAAGGGGGCGGGGTCCAAAAATTTATTTTTATGATTTTATGGCTGCAAGTTCAACGCTTTGCTTAACAAAATTACAAAAGAAAACCTTTAAAACTTATATTGATTTTTAGAGGTTGGCTGAGTTCTTCTTAGGGAAACTTTTCTCCCTCTGACCCGTTGCAGCCCATTTACGAACTTGACCTGTGTTAACCTTCAATATGTATTTATACCAAACTTTCTTCTGATCCTTAATAATTTATTCTTGACAAGCATAGAGTAGAGCGGAGCGCTGGGTACTTTGCAACACATCCGTACTTAGACGCACAATATCAGGTTTGACAAACCTGGTAAGGGGTTTAATTGTTGTGGCAGAGAAAGCATGTTTCTGTAATATTTCCTTGAAATTTCTAAAATTTCTGTTTGGATCTTATGAATCGTGCAATTCATTTCAATTTAACTTTAACTTTTCTTTTGACTTTAAAGATAACCCCACAGTGAGTGTAACAATAAAGAAATAAACGAGTATAATCTAAATTTAGCAGCGTGATAAACTGAAGCTGGGGGAAAAGAGGTTAAATAAATAATTTTTTTATTTATTTTTGGTAAACATTTTGTCACACTACAGAAGCCCCCACATGTTGAAATATAATTTCTTTATCTGATATTCTCATTAACTTTATTGCTGACGGTTATCAAAGCAATTATTTTTCCAGGTGGTTAGCTGTGGCATATTTAAAGAGTATTTACTTAATTGTATGTGGCACTTGATGCATTAATGAAAAGAAGAGAACGGGTAACACATGAAATGCCGCCCCTATTTGAAGTTATTATGTTTAATCACCTTTTTTTATTTATATTATTTCTTCAAGTAAAATTATTTTTACAAATATTTAAATGAAGTTTTCTGCTCTAGTGTATGTAATTTATATTCATGTTTGACTTCATCCCTTTTACTTTAGGATTACAAGTCGCTTATCTTTTCTGTAGAGTTTAATTTCTTAATAAGTTTATTTGCATGTTAATTACTTCTTAGTGAAGGTTAGGCTTCATTAAAACTAAATAAATAAAGGGTGTCTCCGTAAGAATGTTTGTATTTTTTAATTTTCAAATAAAAACCCATGTCTTTTGGGGGTGCACGAAACTTTGACTGAAATTAAAAAAAAAACCGGCAAATGGTTTTTATCCATTACATTTTAATAAAAAAAACTTCTCTTAACCACCAAGAAAAAGATTATATAGAGATCTTAAAACTTTATCTCTGTTTATTTGTAAGCGCACACAAATATTAAAAAATAAACAACTTTATTAAACTTTTTATAATTTCTATGCTAAGAATTTACAAAAAAATATATATCTATATTCTTCACATCTACATCAAAATACCTTTCAGGTGGTATAAGTCTTATAAATTGTGGTGGACGATAAGACATTGAAAGTGTACCACAAGAGACGTACACCTGAAAACAAAGCTGCCGTTTTTGGTTATTTGTAGCCAAAATTGGTAATTTTTTTTCCAATGCGAAGATGTGAATATTATTTTCATTTTGGTTACTTTTTTGCGAAAATAATAGGTATAAATATTTTCATATTTTACTTGTTAAATTTTTAAATTACGATTTATAAAATTGTTGAGATTGCAATTTACTTTGTTTGTATTACGTTTGTTGCATAACAATGTCAACGCTTCTCAGTTCTGTGTTATTAACAGTCGACTCCGCTTTACTGGAAATCACCAAAACCCATATTTTCAGTTATCCGAATTTTTCTCTAAAACGTAGTTCGAATTACTGATATTTATTTCAGTTAAGCGTACTGTTTAAAATCATGCTGTGGCACAAAAACTAACTAATACAATCACTAACAAACAATTAGAAATCGTTACTTAGCTTAAGTGCAAGTATGAGAAGTGCGTAGTAGGCATTTTGACTGAAGAATTCGCAGTATGACACAAAAACAGAAATCGTAACCAATACAATCACTAACAAACAATTATAAATCGTTACTTAGCTTAAGTGCAAGTATGAGAAGTGCATAGTAGGCATTTTGACTGAAGAATTCGCAGTGTGACACAAAAACAGAAATCGTAACTAATTCAATCACTAACAATCAATTAGAAATCTTTACGTAGCTTAAGTGCATATATGAGAAGTGCGTAGTAGGCATTTTGCCTGAAGAATTCGCAGTGTGACACAAAAACAGAAATCGTAACCAATAAAATCACTAACAAACAATTAGAAATCGTTACTTAGCTTAAGTGCAAGTATGAGAAGTGCGTAGTAGGCATTTTGATTGAAGAACTCGCGGTGTGACACAAAAACAGAAATCGTAACCAATACAATCACTAACAAACAATTAGAAATCTTTACTTAGCTTAAGTGCAAGTATGAGAAGTGCAAGTATGAGAAGTGCATAGTAGGCATTTTGAGGGAAGAATCCACAGTGAAGCAATTTTGAAGAAGTTTATTAGTTAAATGCTTTATATATTAATGCTACGAACTTGTAAAGGTAATTACGTCCACGATTTAAAAACTTGTTCAATTGAATTGTATATTTCAACTCCACTTTACTGGAAATAACCAAAACCCAATTTTTTTTCCAGTTATCCATTGTGTGTGCCCCATTTCATTAATCGGAATATACATATGCCACAGCTGTTAAATTTCAGTGTTGCCACTGGCAAAATTACCACTTATTTCGAAAAGTACATTCTTATTGAAACACCCTTTATTTACAAACCATCATTAAGTGGCATCCATTTAATGTTGAAACGTGTAAATTATAAAATCTTTAAGAGCACTCATGCACACAATCATAAAACACCCACTTATTCCACATGTACATATATACGAGGTTTGTTCAAAAAATATAGTGAATTGCAATTTATTTGTTTTTATGTCGCAATTATATGTTCACAGTTTCAGCTATTTTTCATATTCAATTTATTTGTTAAACTCATAACAGTTAAAAGTGTTTTGCGTGTTCGTCAATTTGCTGCTGTGGACAAAAGCGGAGCACAGAATTTGCTAAAAGGCATTCTCTGGATGGTCTTCTAATAGAAATTTTCTTAACCCTGACACGGAAACTCTGCTGAAAGAAGAGAAAGCAGAAGACCTACCCTTCCAATCACAATATTCTTTCAAAATGATATGAGATTATATTGAAACGAGCAGGAATTGTAATGGGTGATTCAAGTAGAGATACTTTTTTCAATAGCCTTTTTTTTTTTGACAGATCACGTGTGAGTCGTGTCATGCTGTCATGTTATTTTTGTTTAGTATTGTTTGGCATTTCATAATGGAAAGACTTACGCCTGAACAACGTTTACAAATAGTTCAACTTTTTTACGAAAATTCACGTTCTGTGAGGAATGTGTTTTGTTTAGCGATGAGGTCCATTTATGGCTCAATGGGTATGCAATCAAACGAAATTGCCGCATTTAGGACGAAGATCAACCTGAAGAGATTCAAGAACTGCCACTTCATCCAGAAAAAACAACGGTTTGGTGTGGCTTGTGGGCCGGTGGCATCATCGGTCCATATTTCCTTAAAAATGATGCCGTTGCGAACGTAACCGTCAAATGGTGACCGTTATCGTGCCATGATAACCGACTATTTGATGCCTGAAATTGAAGCTCGTGATCTCGGTGACATTTGGTTTCAGCAAGACGGCGCGCCACTTCCCACACATCGCATCCATCAATGGATTTATTGAGCGAAGAATTCGGTGAGCACATAATTTCATGTTTTGGGCCGGTCGATTGGCCACCAAGGTCGTGTGATATCACACCGTTAGATTTTTTCCTGTGGGGATATGTAAAGTCTAAAGCTTATGCGGACAAACCCGCTTCGATTCAGGCCATCACGCGTGTCATTCGCCAGTTATCAGTGGAAATGCTTGAACGAGTCATCGAAAATTGTACTCAACGGATGGACCATCTGCGACGCAGCAACGACCAACATTTGATAGACATAATCTTCAAAAAATAAATGCCAAAGAATGTTCTTTCAAATGATAATAAACATTCTCCGTTAAAATTGAATATTCTGTGGTTTTTTCTTTAAAAAAGTAGGGAACCTCGAAATGGACCACCCATTATATGCAAAAGAAGTAGTACAGCAGCTTCCATACTCCTTCTTTATCCCTCTTAAATTAAAAAGTGGCTTTCATTCGATTCAACACATTTCAATTATAGAATTATTTGTAAATAGAGAAAATAGTGCTAAGCACAAAAACCCAGGGACCAAATTACCGCATTCGACATCGATCGAAACTTCAATAGAATTTAAATGGAATTTGCGATTGATATCGAATGCCGTAATTTGCCCCTAGACTCTAAGTGTTAAAATGTTTATAAAAAACATAAATACATTTTTATATGCCCAAGACTTCCCTGCTTAACTTGCACACCAGAAAAAAAAGAGCTCATAAATACAACTAAAGTTATTTTAATAGAGAGTCATTACAACAATAAATAGCAACAATAAACTTGATTAATTATTATTAAATAGCAGCGCACAGCAGTGCAAAACAATTGCCATATCTTAATAAATTCCTAAAACCAAAAAAAAAAAATATATATAAATAAATAACAAGTAAAAACGTTATATTCGACCGGGTCGAATCTTAAATACCCTCCAAATATTTAGTAAGTGGATTTAAAATGTTTAACTTGGTGGCCCAGAGTTCCTTTATATAATATCGTAAGCCAACGCCTACTGAAGGGGGCGGGTTTAAAAATAGACAATCTCATGTTTTCCACAGACGAACGTATGGGCATTGCCAGACCGTCTTAAACTTCATCACTAACCAAGAATATACATATTTACTTTATAGGGTCCAATTCTCTTTGGAGGGTATAAAAACTGTATTTTGGCGGGGTCGCTCTGGCAAGGGCTGTGAGGGAAACATTTCACCTTTATCATAAAACTCTAAAAATAAATACTTGGGATAATTATATACAAAATTAAAATTTCTTTTTTTGATAGGGTCATTTAGAGGGCAAAGAGGGAGAGGGGGTAGGGCAGAAACAGGTAGACATAAAACTCTAAAAATAAATGCTTGGGATGATTATACACAAAATAAAAAAAAATGTTATTTATTTTTAATAGGGTCATTTAGCGGGCAAAGGGGGAGGAGGGGGTAGGGCAGAAATCGGCAGTCATAAAATTCTAAAGATGATAAAAATTCTGGGATGATTATATACAAAATTTAAAAACAAAATTGTTTTTTGGTAGGGTCATTTAGGGGGCGAAGGGAAAGGAGGGGGTAGGGCAGAGTAGTACCAGGTTTCGTCTCAGCTTCGTCATTAAAGTTTAAAAATTTTATTTTTAAGGAATGTAGGCTTAAGTAAAACAATTTGTAAAATTTTTATGCTATTTTTAGCTATAATAACGCCCACTAAAGTGGGCGGGGTCAAAAAATATTTTTATTTTATTTTATGGCTCCAAGTTTAAGGCGTTGGACCGTATTTGACATAAAAATATATAATTTGCTTAACAAAATAACCAAAAAACTTTAAAAATTATGCTGTTTTTTCTGGGTTGGTTTAGTTCTTCTTAGGGGAAATTTTTTCCCTCTTGCCCGATTTAGCCCATCTTCGAACTTAACCTGCTCTAAGCTTCAAAATATATTTATGTAAAATTTCAAGAGTATAGTGATTTCCACAGACGGACGGACGGACATGCTCAGTTCGTCTTAGATTTCATCATTGATCAAGAATATATATACTTTATGGGGTCTGAGATGGATATTTCGATGCGTTACAAACGGAATGACAAAGTGAATATACCCTCCAAATTCTTTTTTGGAGGGTATAAAAAATCCCCTTCCGTCGCACCATCTGAAATTGTGCGCCAGCATCACAAATTGGCTGTATGAATGTTTGCTCACAATTTTTTTTTTATAAATGAAATATATTGTTCCCCCTCTAGTGCCAAAGATTTACAAGGAGAAAAATTCCAAGGATTGGGATTGCGGGGAGGGTGGCACATAAATGATTTGTATTTTAAGTACTTTATAGTAGAAAATGTGTAGACAGAAATAAATAAAGCCCTAACAAAAAGGCAATTAAATAAAGGATTTTCTTAATGGTACAGCAGTTGAGTAGAGGAGACACAATAAAGCGGATGCCTAAAATAAATAGCAACAAAAAAAAAATCCATATGTAAATGCCTTAAAAAAACGTTTTAATATTTTTGTAATAAAAATTCCACAGACGAAAATATATAGTGCGAAAATCGTTTGTGTATTTTAAAATATAAATTGTATTTCAAATTTAAATTTAAGAATATTTAAGTGTTCGTTTGATATGCAAGCAACCTTTCAACTATTCAAGTGCTTCAGCACATTTTTGCTTGTTTAGCTTGTCCTGACATCTAGTATTTGTGTTGAAAACATTTTACAATGAACTTGAACATTTCGTTTGAACATCCTTAAAGTTTAGAGAGAAATACGACAAGAGTTACACACAGGCATTCTCCGCATACTTTCTAACTACGACTGCAGTTTTAGTTTCACAAGTTTTTCTTTCTTTTTTTCTGTTTTGTGTGCTTTAAGTTTGTGTCTCTGGCATAAGAATTTTAAATTTATTACAAAAGATTTGTTAAGCTGCACTCAGCTGGAAATTATGAAAATAAAGGATTCCCTACAAATGAGACAAGGATATAAGCAATAAATGTGTTTACAGTGAAATCTTTAATATTAAAATATTGAATGTTTTTTATTAATGGGCCAAATATCTTACCAAATATCCAAAATCAAAGATTGTATAAGACAATTTATTTGTTTAGTTGGAATTTTCTGCTGACGTTCAGTAAATTATTTGTAAAGATCAAAATACTTAAAATTTTATTTATAAAAAATATTTTTGCTTTATAAATGGTTTATAAAGCAGATTGCACTACAAAATTTGTTTTGTAAGCCTTTTGTAAAACATAACTAATCTTTATGAATAAAGCACTTGGACAACAGCTGTTGATTGCCAGTGGTGCCACTTTTGCATATTTCAGTTTTAAAAATGGTTTTAGTCCATGATGATATTGTGCAATTTAGCAAAATTTACACTTTAAGGTAATTATTTGTCAAATAAATTAAAAAACTTCTCTAATTCGAATTAAGATTCATAGGCTAATTGTTCGAAATTTGTTTTTAAATCTCAGAAGGACACGATAAATATTCCAAGGTACAAAGGAAAGTCAACCTAATAAATGGTGATAAACACAATACACATGAGCACTGATGATGAAGGTGTTGCGGCTGTCGAAAACAGCTGTTCTGCTCTGCTGTGTAAGTTGAATAACAAAAACTGATGTTGGCTTGCCTTTGTGCCTTGGAATATTTATCATGTCCTTCTGAGATTTTGAAAACAAATTTCGAACAATTAGCCTATGAATCTTAATTCAATTTAATATAGCAATATAAATGTTCGTGAAAATACTTACTACATTCTCTAATTCACATTTATTTCATATATTTTTAATAATTTGAGAACATTGGATTCCCTTATCAAAATAAAAATCAGCTAAATTTGACTGCAACCACAAAAACAGCACGGACAACAACCTGCCCGCCGGAAATTTATATGGGAATTTATTATTTATTCCCATATAAAAATTCTGACAGGCTGTAGCCGATATATATGAGACCGAATTTAAAAAAAAACCCTAATTTATAAAAAAAAATTAATTTAATCATAAGAGTCTTATAAAATAAATTTTTGTATATTTATTTAGAAATAAAATAAAATTTATGCTATTTAAAAAGGAACCAAAGTTAAGTTAGGTTGGAAGGGCTGCCCGCCGTAAATGAGAAAAACACTCGGAGGCCATAAAGGCCCATTGTGATGTCCAGAGGACTACACCCTACACAATCCTTTCAAAACGAATTAGTGGTTCCTGAGAACCACCCAGAATTTCTCACAAAGCCAGCCAGGGCAGCCAGCGGTGCATCCCTGAGGCAGTCCAGATCACGCAGGAAACGGGAGCCTGGATGTCTAAGCCTACGCTCCCTCATCCTCATCGAAACAGCTCCAGCAGCGACCTTCATGGAGAAAGCTCAAACGCTCCGACATGTGCCCAATTGCACAGTGCCCCGTCAAGACCCCTACCAGGACAGCCAACGACTTTTTCCCAAAAGTCAGAAGCTGTCCAATCCTAACTCTGTTAAGCGAGAGCCATAGAGTTTTGGAAACCCTACAGGTGGCAACACTTGACCACCTGCCTGTCACCTCCCTCTCTGCCCACTCCTGAATTTTGTTCAGCAGCTCAACTGAGGGAATGTCAATATCCCTACGTGAGGCTGCCAAACATTTAAAACAATTCATTTACTAATAAATTGCAACTATAAATTTTCAAAGCAAAATATTTTAATGTCGATTCGGGTCAATTAATGTTTTTTTAACGCAGATACATTAAATCAATCGAATGGATATTAATTTCTATTTCTTTTACAATTACTGCCAAAAATTTCGGCAAATTTAAAACGTAAATACAAAAAAAAAATACATCTTCCAGTAATTAAAATATATTCATGTGTGTTGTAGCAATTTAATTGATATTTTCTACTTGTATGTTTTGCGTAGGCAAATACTTTATTAATGAATAAAAAAAAATTGTATACGAGTATGTGCATAATTTATTTGTCTATTTGGATAACATCATCATCCTGATGCCAGTACTTGTGTCATACGGATTTTTCAACAAACTATTAAATCATTTCCCAACAAAAATACATATTTTATTTATAACAACAAATTTATTAAAACGCAAAAAGGAAAAGACGATTTTTTATAGAGCTGCCCCTGCCTGCCTGCCTGTCTGTCTGTCTGTCTTGATGCTTCACTTGTTGAATTTTCATTCAACATATTTGCAAAAGTGTTACGTGTGCGGCATAGAAAATAAATGGAAATTTTAATATCAAAATCAATTTAATTCCATTCAACAGTTGCGCTGCGGAAATAAATAACAACAATAAAGGTAATATTGTAATAAGTGAGAAAATTAATTAAGTTTTCAACACAAATCAAACACATGGAACATTTTAATGATTTTATAAACTCACATGTACGAGTGTTCTGACGACTCCGTATATTTTTCATGTCTTCATGTCTTGCCGTCCTTGCAAAGAAAAATTATTTTATTTAAAGCAAATTTTTAATTTGTACGATTTCCCTGGCAAAATGTTTCTATTCAAATATTTTTAAGCTTTAAAACACTTAATACTATATACAAAAAATTAGCTTTTCACAGACGAGGATCATTATGTTGTACTCAATCCTTTATAAAAAGTGAAAAAGTGCAAGTGATTATGAAAAGTGCAAGTCATTATAAGAAGTGCATCATGAAAAGTGCAAGTCATTGTAAAAAGTGCAAGTCATTGTAAAAAGTGCAAGCCATTGTAAAAAGTGCAAGTCATTGTAAAAAGTGCAAGTCATTATGAAAAGTGCAAGTCATTATAAAAAGTGCAAGTCATTATAAAAAGTGAAAAAGTGCAATCCATTATAAAAGTGCAAGTCATTATAAATAGTGCAAGTCATTGTAAAAAGTGCAAGTCATTGTAAAAAGTGCAAGGCATTGTAAAAAGGGCAAGTCATTATGAAAAGTGCAAGTCATTATAAAAAGTGCAAGTCATTATAAAAAGTGAAAAAGTGCAAGCCATTATAAAAAGTGCAAGTCATTATAAAAAGTGCAAGCAATTATAAAAAGTGCAAGTCATTATAAAAAGTGCAAGTCATTATAAAAAGTCCAAGTCATTATGAAAAGTCAACTGATTACAAAAAGCTTAAGCTTATGCGCTTGTATGAAGTATTAAAGCTGGGTTTTTTGTTTTATTAGAATCAATAGAATCATTTCCAAAAACGAAAACCACGCTATGTTGTTCCTCGGATCTCAAAATATATCTATGGAAAATTTCATCAAAATCGGTTCAGCGCTTTGAGCGTGAAAAGGTGACAGAATAACTTTGAAATAAAATTTTCATCAATTTAAACATTTTTACTTAAATATTTCATGCCTACGATTTTGGCACAATTTTTATTTCCACATGCATTTACGTACATTCATGATATAAAAATTTTGATTAAAATATTTTCCTCCTGGCAACACTGGCTGAACCACTCAAGAAGCTTTGAAAAACTTAATACCATATATAAAAAATTAGCTTTTCACAGTCGAGGATCATTATGTTGTACTCAATCAATTAAGTCATAAAACACTGACTCAAGCCATCAACTGAGCAATACAGCAATCACACAAATCATCGATCAATCAGTAGAGCCATCATGGAAACCGTCAATAAATCTATCGAACAATCCATACATTTTGTTAATCAATAATCATTTTCATATATCAACCAAACAAATTATCAATAATTCCACCATTAGATCCTCTAACAAGTTATTTGATAGATCTATCAATAAACCTATCAAACAATGCAACCAATTCATCAACAAATTATTCAATATAACCATCAATAAAGCCATTAACATATCAATCAATGCGTATTTATCAGTCAATCTGTTAGACAATCTATTAAGAAATTCCTAAATAAATCCACCAATGAATCCATGTGGCCTTTCCAAATCTTAATAAAAAATCAAATGATACGATTATAATTTAAATTAAAATATTTATCACTATATTAAATTGAATTAAGATTTTATAGGCTAATTGCTCGAAATTTTAATTTAAATCTCAGAAAGACATGATAAATATTCCAAGGCACAAAGGCAAGTCAACATCAGTTTTTGTTATTCAACTTACACAGCAGAGCAGAACAGCTGTTTTCGAAAGACGCAACCCTTTTATTATCAGTTATCTCTGCAAAAGCTAATATTGTGTAATCTAGAAACATATTGACGTTTTAAAACAGAAATAATGAAATCCACAAACTTAAACCAAAATCTATAAGGATCATATGCACTGCGCAGTGTAGGGTGCATAAACTTCGTTTGGTGGGTTAATCAATTGCGATATGCAATGGCAGAATCATCGTGTATAACGAAGCTCTTTGCAAAAATTTATAGTCATGAAGAAACTTTTTCGAAAAATATTTCAAATTTTTGGGTTTTTGTTTGTTTTTTCATCAAGAATCGAAAAATTATTTTTTAAATTTTACTACTTAAGAAAGTTATGAGTTTAAAATTTAAAATTTTTTTATACAGCCTAGAACAACTTTGCCATACTGTAGTTCAGTTTTTGCTTAAGCTACCCGACCATTTTCCTACGTCTTAGATAGCCTGACTCCAACTTTAAAAAAGTTTCAAGCAGCAGCTTACAGTCATCGCTTTTGTTATTATTTGTGCAGTTTGTGTTGTTAAATAATATAATTTACTTTCAGTTTTTTTAAATTGAAATTGATATAGAGAAAATTGCGATCTCTTAGGTTGACAAAAAAAAAATACAACAATATTAGTCACTGTTTTCGATGTTCGCAACTAATCAACTTTCGTGTATTTGCTTCTTCCACTTTTTAGCTATTTATTACATTTTCTTAATAACAACCTTTTAAACTATATTTTAGCAGTTTCTATAAAACTGTTATGGTTTGCTTGTATAAAACTTGTCAAGCTATAATTCTCGCAGAGTTTAGAAAAATTAATTAAATATAAAGCACATAAAATACATAATACATGAAGCAATTTTTACTTGAGACAAAAAGTTATTTCGTTTCCCTACAATCTTTACAGTAGCAAAAAAAATTTAATAAATATTACTCTTATTATTTTGATAACATTAACAAATTGGTTTATCCGATTTCTTGGGTTGTAAATCATAGAGAAAAAGCTTTGAAGAAACAAATTGCAAAACTAAATATTTTAGAAAATGTAAACGGAATCAGGCAGGATATTATGGAACACAAACACGACATGCTTTAACTTCGTAGACGAATAATAAATTAAAGCATAATATGCCTGAGTCTAATGGAATGTGATACGTCATACTCGAATAGCTCCAACCATTTAATTCAGTTTCTTTCCAAGTCATATCCGTATGTGTTCATTTATCAAAACGTTTTTAAAACATTAAAATCCTTTTTTATTACACATACGGAGCATCTTCACTCCCCCAACCACTTAAATTCTCTTGGAATTTGAATTTTGATGAAACCGCCAGTGGGTGTCGGATTGTGTGGCTGGCATATATTTACTTGCTTGTGTATGTGGGAGCATGAATGCGTGTGTGTGTGTACTTGAATTCGTTGTATCCAGCATTGCCATTTTGTTAGTTTTTATGTGAATCTACATTCTGGAACAGCCGCACTTTCTCTAGTTTGGTAACTACAGGCGTGCGTAAGATAGCAAAACTTCCACTTTTGAGTTTTCAATGAAATGAAAAGCGTTTTTGATATTTTTACTGTTTTGCATCAGGAAATATTATAAAGAAAAATCCGATATGCAAAATATAAATTTCTATTGAAAATTTTAGTACCAAAGTGATATTAAAAATTAGTAAATTTGTTTTATACGACTTCTGGCCGAACGATTTCGTCATTCCTACCAGTTGTGTTTACAATAAACGGTTCTTAAGAATTTTAAAATCTTGACAAAATTTTATCAGTTAATAACACGATTAAATAGAAATTGATATCTTATTGAAAATTTATCACGTACAGACTGAATTTCTTAATCAATAAATCTGACCATGACATGAACATACTGTGATTGATATGGAGCATTATTTTATTCAACATTTATATTTTTATTAAGAACTGGTTAAAATTACAAGAAATAATGATTTTTCAGTGAAACAAATTTTTATATCATAGTAGGTGAATATTGTAGTTACAGTTTATAATTAATGACGCAAGTCACATTGTGCTAAAGCGAAATTTAAATATAAATTTTGGTGGCTATAACTGCTCAGATAGCTTACAAAATTATCGATTTTGCCAAAACGTCGGAAATGGTTTTAAACTTATTAAATTTTGCTCCTGTCTGCATATCTTGTTGTGAACAAAAAAAAAAAAAACAGCAAGTCATTATGAAAAGTGCAAGTCATTTATAAAAAGTGCAAGTAATTATGAAAAATGCAAATCATTACAAAAAGTGCAAGTAATCATAAAAAGTGCAAATCATTACAGAAAGTGCAAGTCATTGTAAAAAATGCAAGTCATTATAAAAAGTGCAAGTCATTATAAAAAGTGCAAGTCATTCTGAAAAGTGCAAGTCATTATAAAAAGTTCAAGTCATTATAAAAAGTGAAAAAGTGCAAGCCATTATAAAAAGTGCAAGTGATTATGATAGTCCAAGTCATTATAAAAAGTGAAAGTCATTGTTAAAAGTGCAAGTCATTGTAAAAAGTGCACGCCATTGTAAAAAGTGCAAGTCATTATGAAAAGTGTAAGTCATTATAAAAAGCGCAAGGCATTATAAAAAGTGCAAGACAAAAAAAAAGTGCAAAAAATGCAATTTATTAATAAAAAGAAGTGCAAGACATTACAAAAAGTGCAAGTCATTATGAAAAGTGCAAGTCATTATAAAAAGTGCAAGTCATTCTGAAAAGTGCAAATCTTTATAAAAAGTTCAAGTCATTATAAAAAGTGAAAAAGTGCAAGTGATTATGAAAAGTGCATGCCATTATAAAAAGTGCAAGTCATTATAAAAAGTGCAAGTCATTGTAAAAAGTGAAAATCATTGTAGAAACTGCAAGCCATTGTAAAAAGTGCAAGTCATTATGAAAAGTGCAAGTCATTATAAAAAGTGAAAAAGTGCAAGCCATTATAAAAAGTGCAAGTCATTATAAAAAGTGCAAGTCATTATAAAAAGTCCAAGTCATTATGAAAAGTCGACTCATTACAAAAAGCAGAAGCTTATGCGCTTGTATGAAGTATTAAAGCTGTGGTTTTTATTAGAATCAATAGAATCATTTCCAAAAACAAAAACCACGCTATGTTATTCCTCGGATCTCAAAATATATCTATGGAAAATTTCATCAAAATCGGTTCAACGCTTTGAGCTTGAAAAGGTAACAGAATAACTTTGAAATAACATTTTGAAAATAGAAAACATTTTCAACAATTTTAACATTTTTACTTAAATATTTTATGCCAACGATTTTGGCACAATTTTTATTTTCACATGTATTTACGTACATTCATGATATAAAAATTTTAATATATTTTACTCCTGGCAACACTGGCTGAACCACTCAAGAATTGAAAAGTATCATGAATCATAAAAATACTTTTAGGCACACAGAACATCTAAACGATGCCCATTTATCTTTGCTTTTATGCAGAGATTTTAATAAAAAAATGGTTTCTTGCACTTTCTGTTATGGACATGAATTCTGTTCTCTTTTACACCATTTAAGTCATAAAACGAAAAGAAATGCCAAATCTGTAATTGAATTAAAACTTTAAATGGCTTCTGGTTCATGGCTAAAAGCTTGTCAAAATTCATTTTAATTTAACAACAAATAAAATCAAATACATATAATTGATACATAAAAAAATCAATACAAAATTTATTGACTACACACACACACACGCTCTCGATCATATAATTAGAAATACTTGGCTTTTTGATTTTAAAAGGCCATATTAGTTTTGATTTATTGTCGACAGATAACATTTTTAAAAGCAGATTTTACACAAAAAAGTACTGACTAGTATTCAAGTGTTATATATCAGTTGTTTTTTTTTTTAAATGCATGAGAGCTTAAAACGATAACAGAAAACAGAAAAATTGTCGATATTAAATTAAAAGTTTTATTATAATCTGGTAGATAGTTAATTTTTTCGATATGATTTCCGTTATATGCGTTCGTCATAGCCATGAGTCTATTTTATCAGTCCATTTTTTTTTTGTATGCCATCTTCATGACCACTTTTTCATGTTAATATGGCTCCAATGATTCAAGAGGTCTTTAATCCAGAGATGTTAAATAGTACGACTGAGAGACAAGTGAGTAGCAGCATTTCTGTATATAAAAAGTTTACACACAACAGAAATATTGCTGATATTAAATAATTTTTAGATTAAATTCAATTAAGATTGTTACATTAATTGTTAGAAAATCTGTTTCAGTTCAGAAAGACATGTTCAATATTCCCAGGCTCAAAGAAAAGTCAACATCAGTTTTTTAATTCTTCAACTTACACAGCAGAGCAGAGCAGCTGTTTTCGACACTTTCATCATCAGTACCCATGTGTATTTTGTTTGTCGCCACTTATTACGTGGCGAAGTTGAATATGATAACAATTTTTCTTTATACAAATTTTATTGGGAAATTGCATGCGAGAATTGTATCAAGCCGATGTTAACACAATTTTAATTCTTGTGTTGCCGTTAGATTATTTTCGTCATGTCCCATTTTTCTTGGCTTCTCTAGAATATATATTATGTCTTTCTGAACATAAAAAAATTTTCGAACATTTATTTTATTTTATATAAAAATAATTTAATATCGGCAATATTTCTGTTGTTTGTAATCAATATTTTTAATTTTTGATGCAGCTAAAACAAACACCTGATATGTCTGTCCTCATATAAATATTTTATGGGGGGATTTAGGATATAAAAATGTTGCAAATAAGTTGATAACTAAAAAAGTCTATGTGGCAGCCTTGTGTATTGCAAACTTCTTTACATTATGCCTTAAAGTATGCTAAATAATTATTAAACTAAAAGTAACAGAAAAATTGTTGCTAGGAGCACAACTGCGACGAACGACGAATTTTTGGTCGCAAATATTCGTCGCCAAAAATAAAACACATTGGCGTATATGAAAATGCACACAATTGTGGTATTGGTCGAAATTCTTTATACTCAGCGAAAGTTGAAATAGATTTATTTCTAAGATTTTTTGTTTCGGCAAGCTCTCCGATAATGTTTTTAATTTTAAGATTTTTTGTTTCGGCAAGCTCTCCGATAATGTGACATTAACGGAGAGCTTGCCGAAACAAAAAATCTTAAAATATATTTCTAATTGTTTCGTCAAAGAACGACGAACAAATCAATATAAAGTGACCAGGTTTCATATACTCAAACTGGTTTTTTGTGGAAAAACATAGTTCACTACTGTATTGTTGCATGTAGCGCTAAAATTTTCAGTACATACTAACCCCGGTATTCATAAAAAAATAAAACGTATTTGAAATCTGTTTTATAAAAATTTTGTATGGAAAAATTTTATTAAAATACATTTCAAACTAATTTTAAATTTTATGAATACCGGGGTAAAAATGCATTCACCAATTCACAGAAATGTATCATTCGGACGACTTTTTATTAACATTGTTGTTGAAACTGTATGTCTTTAGCTACTACGGCCTAACTTTTTCTTTATGTCAATAAAAATCTTTTTATTACATATTTTACCCGAATTTTTATTAATTTTGAACACTTTTTATAATAAAGTTTTTCTTTCTATTTCTCACTTTTTCATATGGTCACCCCATCAGCTGTTAAATGAAAATAATCATTTATTTACAGACAAAAAATTTTTCAGAAAATTATTACAAAAAGGAATTTGTTCTGAAAAAGAAAAATGGACAACACCGGTGTAATTATTGAGTGTCTAAACAATCTGGCTGGCATAAAAGCATTACAATGATTTAAAAAACAAATATTAAAATTTTGTTTGCTTATTATCTTAATTTATTCGTCGTTATTGTGTTTCATACGACGAATTTATAGAGCGAATTTTCATCAACGAATTCGTCGTAGTAAACGAAATTCGTCGTTCGTCCCAGTTGTGTTCTTAGCATGTGGTTGTGTTATGGTATGCGATGTGCGTGAGTCGTCGTTTTATTAGCAGTGAACTCTTCTTTTCGTCACTTTACAGCACTTAGTGATGTGGCGTTTTGTGACCATTATTATATTATATGAGGCTCACCGATGTAGATTGAGGCTGCGAATAAAACCAATTACTCTACCCGGTGAGATATCGTACACCTCTCCTGGAGTCATAAAATTGCCTCCAAGGAACTTCCTTCTGCACGACGCCACTACCGGACAGTCACATAGGACGTGCTCCGGCGTTTCTTCCTCTGTTTCGCAGAGTCTAAACACTTTGGTCTCAGAATTGCCCATGACAAACTGGTGTTGTCTGAGACCGCAGTGTCCGGTAAATCAACCCGTTAATAACTTGAGGTAATTTTTGTCCATCAGCATTAATTTTTGGGATTTGTTTTGAGATAACGTAATGAAACGTTTTGTTTGTTTAAGGCCGCGAAGGGCTTTCCAGTGGCGATTAAACTCCATTTGAGCCCAGGAGTTATTTTGATCTTTGACATATCCTCTTGAGATGCCAAAGAAGGGTTCCGGTCCTATAAATCTACGATTTATTGGGTATTTTTTGCGACCATAATATATGTCCTTACAAAAAGGCAATGTTACCCTTGTAAAACGTTGATTTTGAAAGAAAATCTTTGTTTGTTGGCATAAATGCTTAAATGGAAATGCTCTTCCCCGCTCTTGACGAATTTCCACTTCGCTCCATTGCTTATTCGTTTGTATACTGCCGCTGTTTACTTCACAAATATCACATATGATTTGAAAGAATTGTAATGTCTGCCAGTAGGGTGACTAATTTTGTGCCTCCCTGAATAGTATCACTAGCAAACATTTTTCTTTGGTTGTACGAAAGAACTCATTCATAATTTGTAATTAAAGTATTTAATTTTTTCATTGAAATAAATGCGATTTAATTAGCTTTAAATATTTCCAAATAATAGCACAACAGCGATAGCAGAGGCAACTTTTCTGAACGCCTATTCCTCTTTCTAAACTTTTTATTAATCTGTTTTGTGTTAGAATATTATATTTTCTAGTACAAAAGCACGTGGGCTATAAAAAGTTATTTTATTACGATTAAATTTATTACTTTCCATTAAAACGAGGAACTTGTGTGTTCGCCGGCAAAAAGGTGTGCTTTTGGACACTCTTGCATATAAAGAAAATAGCCATAAGGAACGGTCATAAAAATTTCTACAGGCTGACCAACTGTTAGCTCGTCCTGCGTTTTGTTGTTGTTGCACTCTGGAGGCCAATTTATAATTGAAATAATCATTGACCTCTGATGTCAGTGGATGTAAGTGAATGACCTGGAACTTTTAAATATTTGCAAAAATAAAGAATATTTTTCATGAGTGTGGGTGTGCACGTACTTCATAAATATTTTGTTTATTAAATTCAGCTATTACGGTTACATTATCGAGTTCCCGAAGTGACTAGTCAAGCTGTAATGCATGATAGGTTAGCCTCATCTGCGTGTGCGCTTGTAAAATACCAGCCGGCGTAATTACAGAAAACAAAGGACGAACCTGCGGCACTTATGTGCTTTATTTACTTGCTGTTTGTTGTTATTTTTTAATAAACATTTGCTAAAATATTTAAACATGTGTTGTAAGAATATTATTTGTTATTCACAGTTAAACAATATAAACACGCAATTCTTTTGTAAATCTTAATTGAGCTACACCTGCTTTGCAGGAAATGGTAGTGATATTAAGGCTTTAGTCGATTTGTCCTGTATAAGCCGATATTATATTGGAGAAATATGTTCTGCTCTATCGAAAGTCTTCAGCAAAATCCTCGTAATAAGCAGTTTTTACTTGGACCACCACTCAGAGCAAGACCCCTAAGTATGCAGTGCATTGCACCAGAACTAGAAAGGAGGGGATGGTATTGAGAGGACAGACGAAGAGAGATGAGAAGATAGTTCCACAACAAACTTTAGCCGTGAATCGCTGTCTATAACTTTTTTTTTATTAAAAAAAAAAACAAGTAAAAACTTCATATTCGACCGGGTCGAATCTTAAATACCCTCCAAATATTTAGTAAGTGAATTTAAAATGTTTTACTTGGTGCGACAGAGTTCCTTTTGGGCATCTCTGTACCCAATTTTAAATCTCTATTTTGACGTAGTCATTCCGGGAAGGGCCGTGGGAGAGACGTTTCACCTCTGCAAGAACAGAGAACATCTCAGCTTCTTATAGGCTTAAGGAATAAATTTTTTTCAATATTTACACTATTTTTGCATATAATATCGTACATTAACGCCCCTTAAAGGGGGCGGGGTTCAAAAATAGACAATATTATGTTTTCCATAGAAGAACCTATGGGCATTGCTAGACCGTCTTAGACTTCATCACTGATCAATAATATATTTACTTTATGGGGTCCAATTCTCTTTGGTGGATATTTTGGCTGAGTCGCTCTGGCAAGGGCTGTGGAGGAGAGATTTCACGTTTGTCATAGAACAATAAAAATAAATTGAATTAAAATTCATAGGCTAATTTTTCGAAATTTGTTTTTAAATCTCAGAAAGACATGATAAATATTCCAAGGCACAAAGGAAAGTCAACATCAGTTTTATTCAACTTACACAGTAGAGCAGAACAGCTGTTTTCGAAAGACGCAACCCTGTCATCATCAGTGCTCATGTGTATTGCGTTTGTCACCATGTGTGTGAATGTGATAACAGTTCCTATTTACACAAATTTTATTGTGAAAAAGAATACGGGAACTGTATCAACCTGATGTTAACATGTTATTGTTATAATACCCGTGTTACCGTTTTGATTATTTTTCTTCATGTCCCATTTTTCTGAATTTTTTGTTCCATCATACCTAAGTCAAACTTTTTTGGTTTGAATTTTATACTTAAGTACATGTGAACGTTTTTCCAATTTTAATTCAATTTAATATAGCAATATTAATGTTCGTTAAAATTCTTACTACAATAAAAATAAATGTTTGGGGTAATTACATACAAAGTTAAAATTTTTTTTTTGTTTTTGATAGGGTCATTTAGTGGGCAAACGGGAAGGAGGGGCTAGGGCAGAGTAGTATCAGGTTACGTCTCAGCTTCGTCATTAAAGCTTAAAAATCTTATTTTTAAGGAATATAGGCTTAAGTAAAACAATTCGTAAAATTTTTGCACTATTTTTGCATATAATAGCGACCACTAAGGGGGGCGGGGTCCAAAATTTTTATTTTTTTTTATTTTACGGCTCCAAGTCTAACGCGTTGGACAAATAAAAACTTTAAAAATTATATGTGACCTTCTCCACGAAAAGGGACCTCTGCGCCGAAAAAACGCGTTTAAAAAAAGCGCTTCGTTTTCCCGTGTTTTGCGCATGCTTATGCGCAATTAATTATGTTCATCTTTACAGGTGATTTGTAAAAAAACTAAAAGACATAGAAACTTGCGGTTTGCGGCATTTGAAAGAGCGTTTTTTTCCTATAAGAATCACTCAAAAAGTAAAAAAAATTTGTTCGGCGCCGAGGTCCTTTTCGTGGAGCAGGTCACATATTGTGTTTTAGAGGTTGGTTTAGGTCTTCTTAGGGGAACTTTTTTCCCTCTTGACCGATTTAGCCTATCTCCGAACTTAACATGTGCTATTCTTTAAAATATATATATAACAAATTTCAAGAGTCTTCGTTTGGACTGAATCGTGATTTCCACAGACGGACGGACGGACATGCTCAGATCGTCTTAGATTTCATCACTAATCAAGAATATATATATATATATATATATATATATATATTTTGGGGTCTTAGATGGACATTTCGCTGCGTTACAAACGGAATGACCAAGTGAATATACCCTCCATATTCTTTTTTGGTGGGTATAAAAAACTCTTTATCTTCTAAAATATTCAGGTATTTAATTTGTCTAAAAATAATTGCAGCCAGTGGCTTTCATTAGCGGTGGCAGTCTCGGGCAGTTTAATCAATTTAAATACACTAAATCACGGGAAACCCAAAATTCCGTCGGTAACATTCAATTGTTCTAAATATATTGCCATTTAAAATTTGTTGTTTTCAGAAAGCATTTAAATATAATAGGAAGTTATAAACAATAGTTCTTATTACACGCCAAAAAAGCAATGATGAGCTCATTCATCACCTGATCTTTTGTGTTTTGTTTATATATAAAATATATTCTCTCTAAGTGATTTCTTGTAGTTGATAAAAACTAAAGAATTAAACTGCTGGTATTTGTTTACTAAATGCCATTGACTTGAATTTATAATTGTTTCGTGAACATTTCAATTCTGTTATCAATTAAATCAATTAAATTTCGCCCATAATTTATGATCACAACTGGTGTAAAGTATTTTCTGAAGATCATATATAATAAGTTTTATTATTATGGAATTCAAGTTGTGCAATAAAAAACAAACCAAAATATCTTTAACACAAAGAATATTATTATTATACAATTTTTTTATTGATGAAATGCCATGATATCTTGTTCATTAAGCTGTCTTCAGACCATAAACTTGACTGACGTCAATCTTTGTCGATTTAATTAATAGATTTATTTGAATAGGCATGTGTGAAGCAAACATAAAATATATCTGATATACTTTGGAACATTCAAACTCATGTGTATTTAAATAATTAATATTTCTAGGCAATTGGATTATTGTTGGCGATCAATATCGATCACAGTATGCCTTTTCATTAGATAAGAAATCCGTGCCTTCCGAAAAGTTTTCATAAACTTGAAATTTTAGATAATTATGAAATTAATTAATTGATTATCGCCCCATTTTTGGTAATCGAGATGCATTTTAGCACTTAAGTAGAAGGTGGATTCCGTGAATTATAGTACTGTTTGAGGGGAAGTACCTTTTTCATAGAAAAATATTAAAGAGTTGTACCAAAGAAGATCTCGAGAATTGAAATATTCCACAAACATAATTTTCATAAAATCCTTTAATAAAAAGTTGTAACGTGGTTTTGTCGTAGGCTGAGGTAGTTCAGCGGTGGTCCAAGGTCGACTTACGGATCCACAAACCTTAAGTAAATAATAACACCAATATTTTCCCCTTTTTGTGGGGTTGAATCACCAATCTTCTTTACTTACTATTTTACAATATTTAGTAGCCGCGAAGACGATGATCGGGGGAGCCGAATCGGGAGTTTAGATCGGCGGCGGTTCGGGAATACTTCCTCGTATGCTCGGGTGAGTCGAATCGGTAGTTTTAAATCGGCGACGGTTCGGGAATATTTCCTCGTATGATCGGGTGAGTCGAATCGGTAGTTTTAAATCGGCGACGGTTCGGGAATATTATTCGACGGCTTCAGGTTCGGTGATTTGTCTGCTCGGCCCAGATTCGTTTCTCGTCGGTTTATGTTCGGTGATGACGGCGGCTAGTCGAGGATCGGGGATATCTTACAACTAATCGTTAAATAAGTACAATGAGTCTTACATCTAATTATTGCTAAAAGCTAACTACGGTAAACTACCTCCGCTAGTCGGACTACAGTGGTAAACAGTCAGCCGAAGCCGCTGTGGAAAACAGTCAACCGAAGTCGCTGTGGAAAACAGTCAGCCGAAGCCGCTGTGGAAAACAGTCAGCCGAAGCCGCTGTGGAAAACAGTCAGCCGAAGCCGCTGTGGAAAACAGTCAGCCGAAGCCGCTGTGGAAAACAGTCAGCCGAAGCCGCTGTGGAAAACAGTCAGCCGAAGCCGCTGTGGAAAACAGTCAGCCGAAGCCGCTGTGGAAAACAGTCAGCCGAAGCCGCTGTGGAAAACAGTCAGCCGAAGCCGCTGTGGAAAACAGTCAGCCGAAGCCGCTGTGGAAAACAGTCAGCCGAAGCCGCTGTGGAAAACAGTCAGCCGAAGCCGCTGTGGAAAACAGTCAGCCGAAGCCGCTGTGGAAAACAGTCAGCCGAAGCCGCTGTGGAAAACAGTCAGCCGAAGCCGCTGTGGAAAACAGTCAGCCGAAGCCGCTGTGCAAATTTATTAAAGCAGGGAGGGATCCCTGACTAGCTCTCCACTACGGATCGCTTAGACAGAATTGGCTCAACCTCGTTAGTTCTTATCGTTTTTCTTCGTGTTGATACGAAGTCTAAGGCGTGTTTCGTGTTCTGTGCGAATCGCCCCGATTGTGTGTAATCTTTGGTTTCTTATGCCGTACAACTTATGAAGCCACTGAGAATTATAGTGTGCCGCTTGCATGCAATACCAGTCGCTTGCGTATAGTGCTAATGTTTGTATATCGAACGATATGTGTATGCATGGTTGTGCACAAGTAGTCAGGCTGTTGTTTTGCTGCTATGCATACAGCAGACTGTGTGTGTGTTTGTTGTTGTGCACAAGCATACAATATTATTGCATTCCTTTTGCCCTGCCGTTCTCAATTCACTCAGTGCCCTGCAGTGTTGATAATATTATGTTGAACGTTCTTTACGTTACAAAGTATATATTTAACTTGAATTATGGAAACACTGCGATCGAAAGAAATAGACCGAGACACTTCTTAATGTGTAAAACCTTAAACCTCTTTGGCTTTCATCTTTTCTATATTTTTAGTAGGAGCAACACTCAGAAGAGGACCTTCAAATATACGGTGCATTGTATAGGAGAAGATAGAATTTTAATTATTCGAATTTCAATCTTACGCCATAAAATTTACTTTACAGTGCCAACGAAGGAAGGTACTATTATGCGTTCTTTAGTAGTGCCAGTAACAGTCGGTAATGCTCAGTGATGAGCGTTACGCCTTCGTCATTACAAGATGACATCAACTAATGCCGATCAGCAAAACACCAAGTCATGATTAACTGAGTGCAAACCAGAGTTCGAAATAGTGTACATATTTTATCCTCTGCACACACAAGTTTACATCAACGACATTGAAAATCATGACATTGAAAAATGTATGCATGCCTCACTTTATACACAAATAAATCTTGAGTGTACAGTACTGTGCATCGAACCTCAAGTGTATACATTGAAGACAGTCAAAACATTGAATTCACTTTATGTGCGTATGCACATTTGCGGAGATGATAACATTGTATTGGTTTTGTAACTTCATAAAATGAATGTGTGTGTGCGCAGTAAAAGCAAACACTGAAAATATTATACACACCCATCAGTTTCAAATTAAAAAAGCATATACACGAGATGTACACTAGTACACTCACAGTTATACACAAGTAGAAGGTGTACACGATGAAAGAAAGACAATGTCTATAGTGTATTCATTACATGAAATCAATCCGAAAAAAGTCAGCGTTTTGGCCTAGAGGCGATAATCGATTCATGATGTTTTGAGGACGATCATCAGTCGCTGATCACCAACTTCCTTTAGCCTTTATTGAATAACATAAACCCGAAATACAAGAGGTTTCCACAGCAACACATTAAACACTGTACAGCAGGGAATTGAAGTAGGTTTTGCTCATCTCATGTGGCTTTAATATGTGGTGGTCTGCATGATCGTGCAGTTTATTTTCATTTAAGTTGATGCAGTCTGTATGTCAGTTTTAAACTTTTGCTCGTCATCGCTGGTGACATTTTAAAAGCTATTGCGAAAGACATACAATTTCGAATGTCTTCTGAGTGACATTTAATGTGAAACATAGACACTCAGACAGACGGACATACAGATTAGTTTCTCTTGAAATATGGCCCAAAATGAAACACAATAAATGTCTTTTATCCCCTTAAATATTAGAGATAACAAAAATGACATTTGCACAAAAGAGCTTAATTCAAAGTTGTGCTCTTTTCTCATCCTTTACGTTGGCAGCTGGAGAAAACCGCAATGGAATATAATAATCACAATGACAATCACAATGTTTTGTTGCCAAGTTCTTAAAAATGTTTGCTTTTTGCCCGGTTGAAGTTAAAGAAGATGGAATGAAATTTTATGGTTTTTTATGACAACAATAAAGGAGGCAACACAAAAATTGAAAACTTGTGCTTCACCAGGACCCTTCACGAGCACTCACACATCGTTAGCAGGAGCCCAGATAAGCAACCATATGTACGGATGAGTAAATATTGGAGAATCCTTGTTAATTTTATGTTTTATTATTATTTTTTCTTTGGAAAAACATTTTCCTGTAAATGGGAAAACCATTGCCTGCTCAATAAAATCGTATGAAAGGTCACTAGGCTGTTGTGTATGTCACCACTTTTGGAAAGTGCTAGTGTATATTTTCACATATACGAGGTCTGTTCAAAGAATTTGGTGATTTTTAATTTTTCCATTGCTAGTGTATATTTTCACATATACGAGGTCTGTTCAATTTTTTGTGTGAATTTAAATTTTTCTAGTGCTGGTGTATATTTTCGCATATACGAGGTCTGTTCATTTTTTTTTGTGGATTTTAATTTTTCTAGTGATAGTTTTTATTTTCGCATATACGAGATCTGTTTAAAAAAATTTGGTGAATTTTAATTTTTCTATTGCTAGTGTATATTTTCACATATACGAGGTCTGTTCAATTTCTTTTTGTGAATCTCAATTTTTCTAGTGCTAGTGTCTATTTTCGCATATACGAGGTCTGTTCAAAAAATTTGGTGAATTTTAATTTTTCTCAATTTCTTTTTCATTAATTTCTATTTCATTGCTGTTAATTAAATATATCTGGTCCTTCATTTTTTTCCGATTCTCGAGGAACGTTTTGGTATATCCTTGAAATTCGTCGATTCGAATTTTGTCTTCGCATTCTTCCGGGGTTTTTTTTAAATTTTGGGAGTAGCCAAATCTGGGGGTTTTTGTATATTTCGTTTCGCAAGCAAAGCTTTTTCTTTGAAAGTTTTTCTTTGGAAAACATAATAAGTTCCCTGGTAAATATGCTGGCTGAGGCATAATTACAGATGTTTTGGTCGAAATTGAGCAACTTTGGAATGAACTACAATGCGCTACATGTGAAAACTTAAAAAAAAGGATCTCGGCATGAGCCAGCTAAAGGCGACTTCTTTAACAACTTGCATAACAATTTTCTTCACTTTCTCAAAATTCCCATTGTTTGTTAATGAACTGCAGTGCCGTCCGTTACAACTTCTCGACCTTCTTTGAAAAGCTTGCACCACTTGAAAACATTTTTTTTGACTCAGAGTACAACCATTTCATGCCACTGTGAACAGTTGGAGTGGGGTTGAGCACTTAATTTAATTTTGTACATAAAATTTGAAACATATTCTTTGTTTTATCGATACCGGAAAATCGCCGAACACGCAAAACACTTGTAATTTTTATGGCTCTCACAAACAAACTGAACATGTTAAATATGCAGCTGCGACTGTGAACGAGACGAGTGTAGCAAAATAAAAAAACACTAGTCGACTGCCTTATTTTTTGAACAGACCTCGTACACAAGTATATAAAGTAATTATGATTTGACCACAACGTAAAATATAAATCCGTTTAAAAATTAATTTCATGGAAACAATTTTCTAAATGAAAATCTATTCAATGAAATTTTATAGCTTCGGCAAAATAACACAAGAGAAAGTCTTTATTCTTAAGTGCTTTCTGAATTATCAAGAAAAAGGCATGCCTTCTTCAGTGCTGGGCGATCATTTACTGTGTAATATATGGCATAACGCTGTAAGCGTTCCACTCAACACGGATTTTGATAAATACTCGACAATGTTGTTGGCGTTCATTAATCCCCTTTTTTTAGAGGGTTTTATTACTCCGAATGGAATTTATTAATGAAAATTTATATATGCAGCCGATTTATTGGTTTGCAGCTAATCTGACACACACATACACAAGAGTGTTTACTGTGATCTAAATTACATGTAATAAATGCACTTGAAATGAAATCCGAAGGTAATAAACTTAATTGAAGGCAATGAAGAGTATTTTTAAGACCGATAAAACGTCCAAAGGGCTTAGTTGACAAATTTTTTATGATCATGATTTTTATGATCATGATTTTTATGATCAGTACACTCTGGCAAACCATTTAACTGGCACGTGAACAACACTACCAAATTAAATGTCTAGATTTATGAGTACTTTGAAAATCGTTGATACATTCGGGTCTTAACGAGAGTGCGTTAATAAACAAAACTTTTCCCACATGGAGTGAAAGCTGTCCTCAACGGATCCTGTAGTGGTGACTGTACAGAACATCTGGAAACGTTTATCCTTCGCTATGGCTTGCGGCTTGCATGCAGGTGGAATCATTGAAACTTTTTTTTTCTAAAATGAGGTCGGAGTTGAAGTGAATGGGTATCGTTATCTCACTTAGATCAATAATTGTTGATTTGCAAAAGGACATTTATATTGATCTCGGCGAGATTTGGTGCCATAAGGCGCACATATCGATATATGTGCCGCGCAAAATAGAAAGGGAGGGACCTAAGGGTAAAAACCGGTTTTGTTCAGGAGAGCCATTTTAAGGATTTAAATACGTGTATCTTTGGTGTACCATCACTTTCATAAAACGCGCATATCTCTGAGAGGGAACACTTCTGGGGCATGGGATCGGTCTCATTCGATGCTCAGATGTTGTCCACATAAAAAAAAAAGTGAAAATTGATTTTTTTTTTACTCTTAGGTCCCTTTCTCTATGCGCTGTCACATATGTTATTTTTTAAATATTAATTCCGTTGTAATAAAATGTCAAAGAAAACGTTCACTTGTTCTTAAATAAAAAAGTATTCAAACCAAAACAAATTTGAATTTGGAACAAAAATTACAGAAAAATTTGACATGAAGAAAATCATCAAACGGCAACACAGTATGTTACCATCGTCTTAATACAATTCTCGTATGCAATTTCCTAATCAAATTTGTATAAATAAAAACTGTTATCACATTCAATTAAGCCACCTAATAAATAAACACAAACAAAGTACACATGAGTACAGATGATGAAAGTGCAGCGACTTTCAAAAACAGCTGTTCTGCTCTGCTGTGTAAAAAAACTGATGTAGATTTTCCTTTGTGCGTTGGAATATTTATCATGTCTCTCTGAGATGTAAAACAAATTTCGAACAATTAACCCATAAATTTTAATTGAGTTTGGATTTTATGTGTTTAAAGGGAGCGCAGCTACAAAAAATCTCAATGTTACTAAAAACTAGGGCAAGCAGCAATTTTTTTCGTTCTTCAATTAGGAAATCTGTCAGCAAGAAATCTTTTTCATCAGATCAAAACTGTCTGCTTTGCATAGGCTTGAAGAGTTCGTAACATCGGCTTTCACCCACTTTAATGAAATAAAATTCAAGGTGTGCTGTTGTTGGCTG
The DNA here is from genome assembly GCA_951800035.1 of Linnaemya tessellans. Classification (NCBI taxonomy): domain Eukaryota; kingdom Metazoa; phylum Arthropoda; class Insecta; order Diptera; family Tachinidae; genus Linnaemya; species Linnaemya tessellans. The sequence goes on from OX637532.1 coordinate 136,397,393, forward strand.
CAGAAGAAGAGGGTCCAGAGTTCGATTCCGCGCTCAGTCATTAATATTGTGTCTATAGCTTCTGATCAGCACTAGTGCGTGGTGGTGTTAGTTGTTGTTAGGCTGTTCCAGTGATGAAGGCTTAGCACTGATGATCACTGAACAATTACTGGCAGCGATTAACACACTATCATGTACTAAAAGAGCGGAGGACATGTAACCAAAAATTAGCCGGCAAAGTAAAAAGCTGAAATAGCAAAAAAAAAATATCCTCTATTTTCTCATTTTTCTTCATCTGTCCCCTTAATACTATCCCCTCGTTTCTAATTCCGTTGCGTTGCATATGCAGGGGTCATCCTCTGAGTGCTGGTCCGCATTAAAAAAATTTATTCTTGAATAAAGTATAAAATGTTATTCCAATTTAACTATACGGTTAGAAATTGCAAAATTATTTCCATTAATTTTTTCTTCAAAAGGTCCCACTGTGCTATTGCAACTGTCAGCTTTAAATGAAAAATTTCAATTAAGTTGATTTTTAGTTAAATAACTATTGTTCTCTCAGGTTGTGCTGCTTGAAAACTCTCACTGCCTGTTCGCCGATATCGAAAGCTATCGTTCCATCGAATAAGTAACATTTGAAACAAAATTAAATTTAAAAAATTATTTTTGTTTCAAATTTTATTTATTCGATCGAACGATAGCTTTCGACAGCGGCGAACAGGCAGTCAGTTAATGCCTGTGAGACCACGTGTCGATGGTGTTTCAAATGAAACAGTTTATTTTTTTAGGACTAAAATTTGGTTCTTGTGTTAGATTTTTCCTCTTCTATGGGGATTAAGAGAACACCTTCTGTTGTTATTAATATTTCCTCATAGGCCAACTCCTATTATGCAACATTAACGCCAACGAACGTGGGGAATTAAATATTTAATAAAACGAAAATAATTCTAAGGATAAAAATAATATTATATTTTTCATTTCTATTTTGATGCTCGTGCATTCAATAGAAATCTAAATTATAATTGAACCTAAAATCCTTTTTGAAAATACAATCACCGTCTTTGTCATGTAAAGCCGGACATTCTTTTCAATTTTGCATGTGAAATTCTATTTACAAAAATGTCGAATATCAAATATTTAAAATTGAAATTTTGCACAAGTTTTTTTCTTTCATATCATCAAACGAGTATTGGATGCATTAATGCTTCAGAGGGTAAAGTATGTGAGACATTATAAAGGACATTATTTTTAAGCTCCTTAAGGAATTAGTAAAATGAACCAAAATATATTTTGGACAGGGCAGTCATGTTTTGCATGTGAATAATGGACGAGGCCGCGCATTATTTAGCCTGAAACCGCTTGGATTAAAACCTTTTAAAAATTTCGAACAATTAGACTATAGAATCTTAATTCAATTTAATTAAACCTTTTTAATTAATTTAATTTTTGACTTCTTTTTTTCTTCGACCGTATAACCGTCGGTTCGTTCTTCTGGATTTTTTTTTGAGTAGGTTGTGTTTGCAGGAACTATTCAGTAGTTGAATGCCATTGTGCTAAATCTACACTGACAGAGAATTGCTACAAAAATAAACTTAAGTGTTGTTATGGCAAAAACTGCCATATAATCAGGGCCTTTTCAGAGGAAATAAAATCCCCAGTCACCTATTTTGATAGACCGAGAGCTCTCCCTTTTATCGACGTGTACAACAACACAAACACTTACCACAATTGAGCATATGCTGCTAAATGAAATACTTTTCAAAAAAGTACTATTCAATTAAAGATTTTATGTAAAACAAAAATCTTTTTAATATTAATATAATATTATTTAAAGGAGCAACTAAATCTATTCCAATATGCCATAAGGAGTTTCAGTGTTAACTGGCACATAGAATTCTCCAGCCACCATGAAGGCATTGACGACAGCACCCATGCGAACCGAACTGAAGGAATTGCCGCAGTTCTTGGCCACAGCATCTTTATAGTTTTCACACTGAACCGATACAAAATTATCCATGTCAACAGCTTCAACGTAATACTCTATGGAGCGGCTGTGAGAGCAGGCGCCAGTCAAATCATAAGGGCAGCCAGGTTGACTCTTGCCACCATTCGGATAGAAAGAACCTTTGCCAATCGGCTTTAGGAAACCCAATTTGTCACCATTCGTCTGAATGGTTTCCACATAGTGGGCATCAGTGCTGGCCAAACGTTGGTGCGGCTTGTTGTAGCTGAACAAGGGAAGAGCAGGATCTAAGCCCATAATGGTGTGCACCTGGCCCGATTTAATATTTTTACCCGTAAATCCAGCCACATGGGCACCCAAACTGTGGCCAATAATTTCCAAACTATTCAAATCCAAACCGTAATTCTTGACTAAAAAGTCTACCAAGTCGGCAACTTTCTTGCCTACACCGGCCACCGCATACGTAGAGGAGGCATATTCTATAGAACGGGCACGGCCCCAGTCTATGAAGATGAAATTATAGGCGCCTTTGGCCAGCCAAGCATCGCGCACACCATAGTTAATGTAATCGTTTTTGCTGCCCCGCCAGCCGTGTATGGCAATGCGAGTGGGATTGGCGGCATTGAAGTTGGAAGCGTCAATAGATTTGCGGGAAGCCGTAATAATCTGTTCTGTGGAGGGATTGTCTTCCGTGTACAGGTAGAATGTAACGGGGTTGGTAGACAAACGGCCTTCCATTAGTTCCCGATTTTGCATACTTCTCTCAAACTCCGCCATATCCACCCATTCAAAGGAGCCATCGTTCTGTGGCACATACCAGCCATTCTCCCCATTGACATTCTGCTCCTGGCGTATCACTGAGCCAGCAGCTACAGACGACAGCGAGTCAAAACACCAGTTTAAATTTGTATGTCAACTATAGACTTACCTGCCGCAGCATATAAAGCCAACAGTACGAAACACTTCATGTTGAGTCCCCTAGAATTAATTAACTGCCGTTTCTAAAAACTCTTTGCTTTTATACAACTTTTTGCTGCGCTGTGAATTGAAAATATCCCCATAAATTAAATATCTAAATTTATTTTATTCAAATGATAACTTGTATATTGTTCTTGGTAATTGTTATTGTGGTTTTTTCTTATTGCAAAAATATTAAATCAATTCAATTGCCGAGTCTGGCCAATACGATTTTCGGTGGCTCTAAACAGTTCTTATCACGACAGCACAGAGTGTTTCGACGATAAGAAACGTGAGATTTTCTTTAATTAATTTGCAAAAGATTATCAAAGAAATAAAACACTGACGAAAACTTTTTTGGAACTCGTGTACACCAACACACAAGCACAGGGTGCTATAAAAAGACCGGAATTCCCAATACAACATTTTTTGTTTCCATAAAATCGCCATCTAAACTATTGACATAATAAATATAAATTTCGGCGGGTTTGTTAACGTGCATTGAAAATTATTTTCATCTGATGGTTAACAAAAAAAAAAAAAAAAAAAAAAAAAAAAAAAAAAACGCCCTGCCCCTTATTGTGTAACTATTTGTCGACGTCGACAACAAGATAATATCAAAGTAGGATAAAATTATTTATACTTATTTTTCATTAATTATATGTTTTTAACAGGCTCTTACTGCTTTAAAGTACGGTCACACTTGGCAAACATTTGCTCAAAAAAAAAAAAAAAAACGGAACCACTAATTTTGCTTAAAGTTAGTGTGATTTAACTTGGTTTTTATATCACAAAATGAAGTGAATTATGTCGCAAAACGCTATTTTTATAATTCATTTTTAATTAATGCGAAGCCATATTTAAAAAAATATTGGAATTTAAGAAACTGCAAATTTTGCTTGTCTGTTGGTCACGTTTTGTACGGCAAATATTTGGCAAGTGTTACCGTACCTTTAGAAAATAGTCTGAGTCCGTCTGCAGAATTTAATTATTCAACACAACAAGGATTTAAGTATCACATTTTTTATATCGTCTTGACGTTGACATGACAATAAGTTACAGAATAAGGGGGCTGGTATCAACCATTATCATGCGGTTTAAAAAATTCTTTAATAATAGAACTTAGAATTGACTTATTGCTTGATTATAAGGCAGCGTATCAAAATAGCTGTAACAGTAAATTTTTTTTTTGAAAATAACGTTCTTATTGACAAGCTTAAAGTAAAAAAAAAATTTTTTTTGTTTAAATTTGGCGTATGGGAAAATTACAGACAGTTTTGCATTTCCTGTAAACTTTTTTCAGTGTAACTGAAGAGGGTTTCTTAATTTATATGAATCATTAAAGCCCGATTAAAGGAATTAAGACGGATTTCAAAGAATCATTTGCTTAAGAATGTAATAAGACAATAAAAAGCAAGACGAGCCAAAACACTCAATTCAGAATGAATGAGGGTGAGACTGGCGATGCCATAAGAATTAATTCAGCCCTTGAAAATAATCATACTGATTCTAAAACCTATTGCATTATAGTTGCTGAAATATGAAACATTGACTAGCAGCCCTCGGTATTGGATTAAGAAGAAAACTAAAATAATTTCCAAACGAAAAGTACAATTTAATATCCTTTAATAATGAGCCTGAAGTAATTTTTTTTATAAAAAATAACTGCAAACTTTTTATTGTCAATATTTCGATATCCAGGATATCTTCTTCACAACATCGTCTATAAGTAAAAATAATTTAAAAATTAACCAAAAATTAAAAACTTTAGAAAAGTTTTTATGTATTAAATAGCAAAATTAATGCTGGTTTAATGACTATGAAAAATATTCTTAATATTCCACTCTCATAAATAATAAATAGAATGTAATCACGTTCATTTATTAAAATAAAAAATAAAAAAAATAAAATAAAAAATAATTTGCAGTTTCGCAGATTTGAACCTATAGCCTGTTGGGAAAATTAACATCCTGTAATACAATTTACATAAATAAAGGTTCACTATTAAATTAGAAATTCATACATTAATTTAAAAAAAAATATTGTTTTTAGCAGAATTTTTTTCTTCTTGCTTTTTATATAAAATTTAAGTGGCATGAAATGTCCATTATTTAAAATCTACATTTCAGTTTGTGAGATTTCCATATATTTCATATATAAAAAAAATAAAATTGTTTAACCCATGTTGCCTAAACAGGGTTAATGTAACAGTAAAGAGTCATAAATTGTCAACTTTATCTTCAATTTGTTAACAATACAAGTAATAAATTATCGAAACAGTGACATCTACCTAAATTACTTTTATTTGTTCAACACCCTAAAGTAGTGCCATCTATTTCAATTGACTGATTTAAATCAGCATTTTGTAAAAAAAAATCAAGTAAAAACGTTATATTCGACCGGGTCGAATCTTATATACCCTCCAAATATTTAGTAAGTAAATTTGATATGTTTAACTTGCTGGGACAGAGTTCCTTTATATAATATCGTACGTCAACGCCCACTAAAGGGGGTGGGGTTCAAAAACAGACAATATTGGCATTGCTAGACCGTCTTAGACTTCATCACTGATCAAGAATATATATATACTTTATGGGGTCCAATTCTCTTTGGACTTAAACTATATTTTGGCGGGGTCGCTCTGGCAAGGGCTGAGGGGGGAGTCATTTCACCTCTGTCATAAAACTCTAAAAATAAATGTTTGGGAAAATTATATACAAAATTAAAACTTTTTTTTTATAGGGTCATTTAGGGGGCAAAGTGGGAGGAGTGGGTAGGGCAGAGCAGTACCAGGTTACGTCTCAGCTTCGCCATAAAAGCTTAAAATTTTGATTTTAAGGAATGTTGGCTTAATTAAAACAATTTGTAAAATGTTTACACTATTTTTGCTTATAATAACGCCCACTATAGGGGGCGGGGTCCAAAAATAATTTTTTTTTTGATTTTATGGCTCCCAGTTTAACGCGTTGGACCTTTTTTAATATAAAAATATATCATTTGCTTAACAGAATTACAAAAAAACTTTAAAAATGATGTTGTTTTTGAGAGGTTGGTTTAGTTCTTCTTAGGGGAACTTTTTCCCCTCTTGCCCGATTTAGCCCGTCTCCGAATTTAACCTGTGCTATTCTTCAAGATGTATTTATACCAAATTTTAAGATTTGATTTTCACAGACGGACGGACGGACGGACATGCTCAGATCGTCTTAGATTTCATCACTGATCAAGAATATATATATATATATATATATATATATATATATATATATATATATATATATATATACATTATGGGGTCTCAGATGAATATTTCGCTGCGTTACAAACGGAATGACAAAGTGAATATACCCTTCAAATTCTTTTTTGGAGGGTATGAAAATAACGTAAATGAATTATTTACTGATGGAAAGGTTCTAATTTACAAAATATTTGGAGGGTATTGAAGTTTCGACCCGGTCTTACTTGATTTAATGGATGTGTTAAGTTTGTTTAAGTGGGAGGTTAATTATTTTTTATAAGAAATATCGGAATAAACAGAGTTATCATATATAAACACTAATATTTCATAAACTAATTGAATATTTTGTTTTAACCCCCAAATTATTTACTGCTAACGCACTTTTCGAATTGTACCGCATTATCGACGAGGCTCTTGAATTGTCTAATCGATAAACTCGCAGCCATGCATTCATAAAATATTAATCAATAGGAAAAATTGTTGAAATAAATGTTATAGTTCTGTTAGAGTTACGAACATGTGTGTGTGTGTGTGTTTTCCAGAGATATATAATCGTGCGTAACAGTGGAAATGAGTTAGAGAGTTTTAAAGAAAATTGGCTAACAGCACAACAAAGAATGTTTTTAGTCAATGCGAATCTTCTTATATTTTCTGTGCATTCGATGGACAAATTTGGGTTGAACCAAATGCGCCAATAGCAACGCATGTTCAGCCAGGAGATTCCAAAAAAACAAAAAAGAATAATAAATAAATAAATATTGCTGCTTTATGCTGACGGCCAACCATTCCATTCATCACAGATTCACTTAAAAATTAGTTTTTTGCCACGAATCAATTTTCATGCTTTTTAAAAAGATGTGTGAGTAAAATTAAAGCATTTGGAAATAAAAGAACAAATACAGAACAAAAATGCTTTTGTCTGCCGAAGGTGTCACTATACGATCAGTTACTGTTGTTTTATGGCCGGCACTCAGAAAAGGAGGTATAGTGTTCAGGGGACACCTGGTGGAAGACGAGTAGTTGAAAAATGTTATAGAGGCCACTTTTTTTTTTTTTTTTTTTTTAGGAGTAGGACCAGCACTCAGGGGATGACCCCTACATATGCAGTGCATTGCGCTGGAACTGGGAAAATAGATTTGGGGAAGGAGGATAAAGGGAGTTGTGTCTGTGGATATTCGATTTGAACCTGCTCAAATTGAAAGTGGCGGGGAAGACATCTGCGGGTAGTTTGTTCCACATACGGACTGTTCGGCCAAAAAACGAATTCTCTCTGTAATGCGTAGTGCGATTCGTTGGAATATCGACCACAAACGCATGCGCTCTTGATGAAAAACACGTTGAGCGTAAGAAAGAATGGGTTTCAGGAACATGTTCCCTAATTTCACCGGAGCACCTGCCATTATAGTAACGATAGAACACGATACGCACCCCACATTGCGACGATGCTCAAGAGAGTCAATAGAGTTGGCTACTCTACTGTCTCCGATGAGTTTCATCGCCCTCTCCTGTACGCGGTCGAGTAACTTCAAAATAGACTTTGAAGCACCGGCCCAAACATGAGAGTTGTATTCCATCTTCGGTCGGATGTAAGTGGTGTAAATATTAAGGAGATCAGAAGGGGTGAAGTATCTCTTGCACCGTCTTAAGAAGCCAATGCACTTGAATGCTTCTTTTGCGACCTGAAAGACATGTTCCGTCCATCTGACATTACACTGCACTTTCATGCCCAGAACATCAAGAGCCTCTGACTCCATAACACTCACAGAAACACCCATAGAAACAGATGAAGCAGCATGGTCATACGTACGTCGATGCCACTTCTTATTAACAATGAGAATTAAAAGTGTTTATAGAACAGATTTCCTTACAAATTTGTGTTATAAAACCATTACACAGATTGTTTTTTATAGAGTGATACAACTTTGAGTTGGCATCACTGCTTTATTTGACCACCCATTTAACAGCTGATAGTTGCTTTTTGTTTAGTTTGCTTTGACATTTCATTATGGATCGACTTACATCAGAGCAACGCGTGCAAATTGTGGAAATTTGTAATCAAAATAATTGTTCTATACGTCAAACTCAACAAACAATTGATTGATTTACTCAGGGAAACTTTTGACGAAAAAGTAATTTCACGAACTGGCCCAATTAATTGGCCCCAAGATCGTGTGATTTAACCCCATTGGATTATTTTCTTTGGGGTTATGTAAAGTCACTTGTGTTCGTCGATAAACCACAAACAATTGAACACCTGTAAATCAACATTCGAAGAGTTATCGGCGAGATTCGGCCGCAAATGCTGCGAAAAGTTTGTGAAAATGGGTCTTCCTGATTGAAAATTGGTGTTCCAGATTGCGCCTTGTACGCGCCAGCCGTGGCGGCCAGTTGGCCGAAATCATATTTAAACATTAATGTCATAAAATTTTCTATCCAATAAAGACCGTTTCATTGATATCAAAAATATATTACTATGTTTTATTATACCCTCCAAAAAAGAATTTGGAGGGTATATTCACTTTGTCATTCCTTTTGTAACGCATCGAAATATCCATCTCAGACACCATAAAGTATATATATATTCTTGATCAGTGATCTAAGACGATGTGAGCGTGTCCGTCCGTCCGTCCGTCTGTGGAAATCACGATTCAGTCCAAACGAAAAGAGCTAGACTCTTGAAATTTGGTATAAATATATTTTAAGGCTTCGAGCAGGTTAAGTTCGGAGATGGGCTAAGTCGGGCAAGAGGGAAAAGAGTTCCCCTAAGAAGAACTAAACCAACCCGGAAAAAAACAACATAATTTTTAAAGTTTTTTGGTTATTTTGTTAAGCAAATGATATATTTTTATGTCAAATACGGTCCAACGCCTTAAACTGGATCCATAAAATAAAAAAAAATTATTTGTGGACCCCGCCCACTTTACTGGGCGTTGTTATATGCAAAAATAACATAAAAATGTAACAAATTGTTTTACTTAAGCCTGCATTCCTTAAAAATAAGATTTTAAGCTTTAATGACGAAGCTGAGACGATACCTGGTACTCCTATGCCCTACCCCCTCCTCCCCCTTCACCACCTAAATGACCCTATCAAAAAAAATTTATTTTTAAATTTTGTATGTAATCATCCCAAGCATTTATTTTTACAGTTTTATGACTGCTTGTTTCTGTCCTACCCCCTCCTCCCCTTTTTCCCCGTATGACCCTATAAAATAAAATAAAAAATTTTATTTTGTATATAATTATCCCAAGCATTTATTTTTAGAGTTTTATGACAAAGGTGAAATATCTCCCCCCTCAGCCCTTGTTAGAGCTACCCCGCCAAAATACAGTTTTTATACACTTCAAGGAGAATTGGACCCTATAAAGTAAATATGTATATTCTTGATTAGTGATGAAGTTTAAGACGGTCTAGCAATGCCCATACGTTCGTCTGTGGAAAACATGATATTGTCGGTTTTTGAGCCCCACCCCCTTCAGTGGACGTTGACGTACGATATTATATTAAGGAACTCTGTCCCACCAAGTTAAATATTTTAAATTCACTTACTAAATATTTGGAGGGTATTTAAGATTCGACCCGGTCGAATATAACGTTTTTACTTGTTATGATTTAAACTTGTATCACTCTATAAAAAACACCCGATAAAACAGAAACATTTTTTATGCACAATGGAGTAAATTTTTATGACAAATAAATTTTTCATTCGTGTAAAAATGCGATTATGGTGAATGGATCGTGCTAACGAAAGAAACAAAATGTTGGGTTTTTATTTAAAATATATGGATCACACTGACAATTAGTTTCAGCCAGAAACTTGCATACATTTGATAACAAAAAAAAAATATTTACAAATCACACAAACTTAAAATTAACTCGATAAAAACCCCGTCTACAGCAAGCCATATGGTGCACTAGTCTTAATGGGCACATGAAATGTGCCAGCAGCCATGAGGGCATTTGAGACGCCAGCCATTCTTACGCTGCTGTAGGCGGAACCACAATCCCCCGTCACTGCATTCTGATATTCGAAGCATTCAATAGCAGCAAAATTATCCCAATATTTTGCTTCCGTGAAATAGGTAACCGAACGGCTGTGAGCACAGGAGCCGGTTATATCGATACCGCAGCCTGGTTGCGATTTGCCGCCATTGGGATAGAAATCAGCGATGCCAATGGGTTTTAGAAAACCCATTTTGCCACCGTTGGTATGAATGACCTCCACGTAGCTGGCATCTGTGCTGCACAAACGCTTGCGCGGCTTATTTAAATTGTATAAGGGCAGAGCAGGATCCAAACCAACTACGGTGTTAGCTTTACCTGATTTAATGTGCTTGCCGGCAAAGCCAGCCACATGAGCGCCCAGGCTGTGGCCAATAATATGCAAACTCCGCAAATCAAGTTTAATATGTTTAACCAAGAAGTCGACTAAAGCGGCAATTTTTTTGCCAACTCCCTCAACAGCCACCACAGAACTGATGTAGTCGACAGAACGAGCACGACTCCAGTCGACAGCAATCATATTGCAGTCGGCATGATATAGAGAGGCTTTGCGAATGCCACTATTGACAAAGTCGTCCTTGTCGGATGTCCAGCCATGTATTGTAATTTTTGTGGGATTGGCAGGATTAAAATTGGAAGCGTTTATAGACTCAGTTGTGGTAGTGATTTCTTGGCCTATTTGGGGATTCCCCGCCGTGTATAAATAAAATTTAACGGGGTTTATTGAAAGAAGACGATCTTCCATTCTCGCCCCAGAGTCCAGCAGACTTTCGGCTTCAAGCAAATCAATCCAATAAAAGGTTCCATTCAATCTGGGAACATACCAACCATTTTCTCCATGCACGCGATCATTTTCAGTTGTTACAGCAGCTGAAAAGTATTTATATATTAAAATTTTAAATTAAAATTTTAAAGGCTTGATGTCCTTAAAAGTCTTACCTGCAACCGCACACAAGGCTAATAACCAGAAACCGTTCATATTTAAAATGTAAAGAAGTATGAATATTTATCTTAAAATTTCGCCTTTTATACACAAAATGTTCTTTTGTTTCAAGGCTTTGCAATGGCCTCATTTTGTTGTCTATGTAAAATATTGGCCCAGTTATATTTTATGGCTCGCCGCTAAATATAACAATCTGTAATTATTGAAATTAGACAAAGAATTTGATTAATGCAGTGCTTGGCGATGTTATTGAACTGCTTGTTTACTTTTTGTTTGTTATCGCTGGCAGTCGGTTGGGAAACATTTTAGACGTTCCTACTGCACAATTGGGAAGGTGCTTAATAACAATCAACCACGTCTAAACTGTTTTAGTAGGACCTCCAAATTTTACACCCATTTCGGGGTGTTGGGTCAAAGGGCATTTGTTCTGGAGTGTGTAGGCAGTCCCACGATGGTGGTCTTTTTTTGCTATATATGAAATATTTACTCTCACAATATTTAGGCAGTCTTCATCATTGTTTGAAATTTCCGTTTCCCTTAATGCAACCTTCACAACTCACACTGAACTAATAGAACATTTCTGTCTATGAGATTTCATGGGAATCATTTCATTTGCCTAAACTAAGTAATTTGCGATATAATTCCCCATGTATGTTTCATATGAGCAAATTATCTCAAATGACTTAAGTTGCTCCAAATTATTTCAAAATGTGTCTTTGCAACACTGAGCGGGTGGCTGCTTTTCTTACAAATGCAACCGTGGGGCATCCATTATTGGTGAATTACAAATGCAAAAAAGTTTAAGTACAAATAAAATGGCCCTGATTTAATTTGATGAATATTTTTTTTTATCTTGGACCAGCACTCAGGGGATGTGGAAATTACGATTCCGTCTAAACGAAAATAGCCTGTCCCTTAAAATTTGGTATTGAAAAATTTTGATGGATTGAGCAGGTCAAGTTCGTAAATGGTCTGAATTGAGCCAGAGGGAAAAAAGTTCCCCTAGGAAGAACTAAACCAAACTCTAATAAGAATCATAATTTTTTAAGTTATTTCAACGCCCCTTTAGTGGGCGTTGCAATAACATATAACATGGAAAAACAGTGTATATATTTCTAAAATTGTATTCCTTAAGCCTAAATTCCTTAAAAACTACATTTTTAGGCTTTTGCGACGACGCTAAGACGTTCTCTGATCTTCTTCTGCCATGCCCCGCCAGCCCCTAATATGCCCCTAACAAAATTTTTTTTACGCTTAGTAACCCCTAAAATTGACTTTTAAGTATTTTATAGTAAAGGTGAGATGTCTCCCCCACGGCCCGTCCCGGGGTGACCCCGACAAAATAGAGTTTTTATTTACTAAATATTTGGAGGGTATTTAAGATTCAACCCGGTCGAATATAACGTTCTTGTATGTTAAAGTTTTTTTTTGTAATTTTGTTAAGCAAATGATATATTTTTATGGCAAAGATGGTCCAAAGCGCGGAACTTGCAGTCAGAAAATCAGAAAAATCCATTTTTGGACCCCGCCCCCTTTAGTGGCAAATAACATATAACATGGAAAAACAGTGTAAATATTTCTAAAATTGTATTCCTTAAGGCTAAATTCCTTAACAATAAAATTTTTAAGCTTTTGCGACGACGCTGAGATGTTCTCTGATCTTCTTCTGCCATGCCCCGCCAACACCTAATTTGCCCCCTAAATGGCCCTATAAAAAAAAATGTATTTTTGTTATACTTAATGGCTCCAAAAAATGTACTTTTCAGTGTTTTATGGCAAAAGGGGCTTCCCGGAGTGACCCCGACAATGTAGAGTTTTAAAATTAAGCACAGAAATGTCGTGAAGGAACTCTGTCCCAGCAGGTTAAACATTTTTAATATTTTTATTTAATATTTGTAGGGTATTTAAAATTCGACTTGAATATAACGTCCTCATTTGTTTTTACTACATTTGCCTTAATAAAAAAAATTTTAGTGAGTGCGGCACAACCGTCGAATTGATGTGGGGGATCTAAAAGTATTTATTATTGTAATCGAAACCTGACTGTTACAAACACACACACACACATACACTTTCACTCACCTACATTTTCATACAACCATAAATAGTCGCATGTAGGCAAGTGAGTCGTTTATCGCAGCAACAGAAGTTATCGCAGTTATCTTTATTGCCTCGATCGGGAAAATAATAATTTTGCTAAACTTCTTGTTGTATTGACACACTAAAGAAAGCTTTTTTTTTGGTAGCGGAGGCAATTAACTGCTTTTAGCCTGTTTATGGGAACACCTCAACAATTTCTTTGATTTATTTGTTGTTGAATAGTAAAATAGGTTTCAATTGCCTAGAGCAATGAGGGCATTCAGCTGGTTAGAACTTAAGTGGCCTGTCATTTACATTTGGATTGAATCCGTTAATAGTATTTTGATCTTTTTTTTTTTGTGGTAGTAAATAGTCTATCATTAAGCGCTTCCTGTGTATCAATTTAAATGAAACCAAATCATCTTAATTTCTTACTCCTTTGAAAGAAGTATTGGTGTCATTGTATGTGGAATATAAGATCCTTCAAATGCCCTCCACGGCTTGTCTTGGTACAGCGCATGCAAAATTTCTATTTTTCCATGACTCTGACGTACAAATTAGGCTGAATTTAACAGATGGATGGCATGGGTTGTGCTGGCTTTGAGGACCGCGGTGTGGTGTGTGATTTATTTGCTCGTTCAGAATAGCCAATGAGGCATGACCTGTACGCTACATAGCGCCGTGCTGTGCACTCTATTTGTTGTTGGTATACAGATCATCTTCCAATTCAGTCCAAAAGAAGTTGATAATCAATGACCTACAGAGACAGTGATGTCTTACACAATGTCGTTTTCAAAGAAATATGGATTAATAACGTCGCCAATTCAAACTCCACACCAAGCCGAGACGTTTTTGCATCTCATGTGGATTGGTATCGTCTCAAATTCGACAATTTGGTGTGTTCACGTAACCATTTATCCAGAAGTGGGTCTTATCGCTTCAGATGCATTTTCAATGAAAAATTGAGCGGTACGTTTTTGATACGTTTTTATTATTTGCACGTATTGTTGAATGCTACATTCGTGCATGATGATTTGGCAAAAGAGACTGAATAAATGATAACTAATTTGACTGATGGCCGTCATCCAATGTCAAAGTTCAGCAGTTCCTGTTGGAAGAGTCTACAGTCGACTCCGCTTTACCGGAAATAACCAAAACCCAATTTTTTCAGTTATTCGATTTTTTCTCTAAAACGTAGTTCGGATTACTGAAATTAGTTACACTTAAGCGTACTGCTAAAAATCAGTAAAACATACACGTGCATATTTGCACATTTTGCTGTTGAAATTTTTTACGAATTCCTCGAAAATGTCTAGCCACTTGCATTGACAATATAATAGAAAAATACAATAAAGTACGTAAGAGCGAAAAGGACAAATATATTTTGCCATTTAATTTTTTAACGGACATAACATGCACAATTTTTTCAGCCTTAAGTTATGCAATCGATTTCTAATAAATAAATTTGTCAATGTTTATTTTTTCACTAAAGCGAAGTAAGTTTCTTACAAAACGTAGTAATGGGCTTGCTTTTGGTTTTCAGTAATACAATATTTTCAATAAAGCGATGTTTCGCTAAAGCGAAGTGAATAAGTCTAGTTGCGTTGAAAATCAGTGCGGGGATTTGTTTCGCTTTCAGTAATCCGATTTTTTTCAGTAAAGCTTGTTGCGCTAAAGCGGATTCAACTGTATTTGCTTCTGTTCCTTGATGTCCTTGGAATATCATATCTTAATGCAAAATGATACATCGATTTGTTGTAAAACGTTTAATAAATTCCCTTTTTCATGAGAGTATTTTAAAAATATTTTTTTTTTATCTTGGACCAGCACTCAGGGGATGACCCCTATATATGCAATGCATTGCGCCGGAACTGAAAACGGGGGCATAGTATTAAGGGTACAGATTAGGAAATATGAGAAGATAGACAGTTTTTTTGTAGCTATTTCAACCTTTTTTTTACTTCGTCGGCTAATTTTTGCTACAGGGCTGACGAAGGTGGATGCTGTTACTCTGCTTTTAGTACATGATAGTGTCCGTCGCTGCCAATTATGTTCAGTGACCAGTGACTATGCCTTCATCATTGAAACAGGCTGGCAACAACTAACACAACCACACACTAATGCCGTTCAGAAGAATTCAACACAATATTTCGTGACTCAGCGCGGGCTCGAACTCACGACCCTCCGCTTCATAGTCTCGTGTTCTACTACTTCAGCCAGCAGCACCCACAAGGACCCGTGTGAAGATAAATTTCGAAATTTTGTAACCCTAGACACAAACCAAGTAGGTTAGCAGAGCTCTGTTAGCATGTTAACATAGCACTGTTAAGCATGAAAAATTAGAATGTTTGTATTCCAAGTGGAATACTGGCCACATTTCTGGACCAACCTTGAAAGAAATTAACTGAACAGACAACCAGATCCATAGCTTTCATGATATATTAATACAATATTTAGAATTTTTTTTTTAATTGATATTATTGGAGATCCAAAATTATTTCAGATTTAAGACTTTTTTTCTGCAATATATAGAGCTCCCTGGACCACCATTTTCAAGTAGTGGCATATGTCAGGAATAAATAACAAACTGTTAACGAAATATTAAATTTTAATAAACAAAGTTTTATAAAAATAAAATAAAGTCGACTAAAAGTTGGAAGAACAAAGATGAACAAAAAAAATTGATTCCTTACAAAAATCTAAAAGATTAAAGTGCCTGGAAATTTCTACACCCGCCAGCACGCGAGTACAACAAAAACCCATCATACAAATATACAACATACGAGTATATTTGAATTGTTATTTCAATAGTAAAAAATATTCTTAAAACTTAAAAAAAGAGATAATCTTACACACTAATCCAAAATGCCAAAAGGAGACTTCTTCTTAACCGGCACATAAAAGTAGCCTTGAACCATATAAGGATTCTTGTCGGCACCCATACGGATGGAGCTATAAGTGGCGCCACAATTTTGATCTACAGCCGCTTTATAACTTTCACACTCTATAGAGCCGAAATTATCGCGAGCAACCGATTCCGCATAATAAGTAACAGAACGTTCATGAGCACAGATGCCGGCCACATCCAGCAAACATCCCGGCTGTGATGTGCCGCCATTGGGATAGAAAGCAGCTTTGCCAATAGGCTTCAAGAAGCCCAATTTGCCGCCATCGGTATGTATGGACTCCACATAGAAGGCATCAGTGGCAGCCAAACGTTTCTTGGGCTTCTCGTAACTGAACAGGGGCAAAGCAGGATCCAAGCCGATAATTGTATGAATTTGTCCCGATTTAAGATTCTTGCCACAATAGCCGGCAATATGGGCACCCAGACTGTGGCCAATAACATACAGGGTATCCAGAGGCATGCTGTACTTCTCTGCCAGAAAATCAATCATGCCGGCCAATTTCCTGCCAACCGTGGGCACCGCCAGAACCGAGCTGGCATAATCTACAGAACGGCCGCGCGCCCAATCGACTACAATGACATTGTAATCGCCTAAACCCAACCAGGCATTGCGTATTTGTTTGTTCATGCTGGACAGACGGCCTTGAACCCATCCGTGTATTACAAATCTGGTGGGATGGGCAGGATTAAAGTTGGATCTATCAATGGACTTGGTATCAGCGGTAATTTTTTGCGCCTTTTTAGGATTCGTTTTCGTGTACAAATAATATTTAACGGGAGTCAGGGACAAGCCAAGAGTTTCAACATTTTGCCCAGACTCCAAATAAGACTCCGCCTCTTGCTTCGCCATCCAATTAAAAGAGCCATTTAAAGTTGGCACATACCAGCCGTTATCGCCATGGATACGGCTGTCATTTTGTTCAAAAGTGGCAGCAGAAACTTTAAAAAAAGAAATATCGTTTGTTTTGAATCGAAATTAATTTTGCAAAACATTCACTTCGTTTACCTGCTACGCAGCCGAGAGTTAACAGCCACAACAATTCCATAGTTTTTGCGAATAAAATTCTTTTAAACTATTGGAAACCTTTTTATAGCCGTCTTGAGCGTTCAAATGCTGGTGGATTCCAATCGATTTAGTTTATTGTTCTTATCGCTGCTGATAAACAGAAGTTGATAATGTGAAAGAGTTTTTAAATAATTTTAACATTTTTGGCTCAAATGTTCCCTATACGATTGGCAATATGCAATTCCAAAGTGTCACAACACCAGAGCATCGCATGCAAATTGTTGAAATTTGTAATCAAAATAATTGTTCCATTCGTCAAACTCATCGTACACTTCTTCCATTTTATGGCGTACCTAATCGTTCTTCAGAGCGGCTAATTCGAAGAACAATTAATAGATCGGTTTCGGACCACATTTACTGATACTGCTAGTGTGCATCCCGTGAGACGCCGAACAGTGAGCACTGAAGAAGCTGTAGCCGTTGTACAGGAAAGCATTGAAGATCATCCTAATTAATCAATTCGTTGCCATTCTCAGCAACTGGGTTTGTGTCCTTTCACTTTATGGACGATTTTTTTTAGTTGTTGAAAATTGGTGTTCTAGATTGCGCCTTTTACGCGCCAGCCGTGGCGGCCACATGGCCGAAATCTTACTTAAACATTAATTTCATAAAATTTTCTATCCAATAGAGCACGTTTCATTGATATTAAAAATATATTTCTTTGTTTTATTATGATTTAAACTTGTGTCACTCTATAAAAAAACACCCTTTAATTTGAGGACTATTTTGGGCTGGTATTTTTTAAGCTTTTTAAGTTTTTAAATCATGGTCGAAGTTTAGCAAACTGTATGGTTTTCGTTGGTAAAATAAATGATTGAGAAGATCTCTTTTGAAGTGAAGGGTAGCCTTGAGCAAAAACGGGGGAAAAAAGGTGTAAAAAGGGGTAAAAAGAGGTAAAACGGGTAAAAGGGTAAAAAACTGCGAAAAGGGGGATAAAAAATGCTAAGAAAATAAAATATTAAAACAAATTTTTGAAAATGAGATAAAAAAAATTACAAAAGCGTTAAATGGGTTATAAAATTGCCCCTCAAAAAAAAGTAAAAAGTGCAAATATTTTATATATAAAACGAATATATTTTTTAAATATCTCGAATACGACACTTACTTTTGCCATAAAATTTCTGGCGCAATTCAGTAGATCGATCGTGTGAGGAAGCAGGAAGGCTGCTATAATGTATGTAATACTTTGGGCCTGTTAAAAAATCGGGTGTTTTCCTGGGACATTTCTGGTGTGAATAGAATTGAAAAGTTTATGAAAAGGCAATTAATCGATTGGGAGCCAAATGAAAAACACAATTCATGATCATTTAAAAGTCATTTGATGCTCTTTAAAAATTGCTTCTAAAAACGTATACCTTTCAATTCATACTGTGACTTTTTCCATATTCTTGGGATACTCCTAGAACAGAAATGCGATTTTTTTTGTTTCCCAAATATGATAAAAACAGCGAATTATTGGAAAATGGCGGGTTAAATATATAGAAATATATTTTCATTTAACTGGGACTGGTTCTCAGGCGATGAGCCCTTTTCTTCCAATGCGACGAAATTATGAAAAGGTGATAGTGTTGAGAGGATTAGTTTTGAGGCAGATGTGGAAATTTAGTAGCTCTATCTACTTATTTCAATATCAGTAACCAGTGATCCGACCCATAGCCTTCATCTCAGTGCTCACGAGAGAATAGCCTACAATATGGCAGTTACGGGACTTTTCTGACTGGTCATATTAAATTCTATGGCGAAGTGTTTCAAAAATTTGTTTTAAATTCAGCAAGAGATGATAAATATTCCAACGCATAAAAGAAAGTCAACATCAGTTTTTAGTTATTCAATTTCACAGCAGAGCAGAACAGCTGTTTTCGAAAGCCGCTACACTTTCATCATCAGCAGTCATGTGTATATTTTTTTTCACCAGTTATTACATGTTTTAGTTGAATACGATAAGATTTATAAAAATTTTGTTAGGAAATTACATACGAGAAATGTATCAAACTGATGGTAACACACTTTTATTTAGTAATTTTCTTCATGTCCCATTTTTCTGAATTATTTGGCTTGTTTTTAACAACATTTTCTGAAAAAACACATAAAGTCTTTAAAATTTTTTCTATTTGGCAAATGCCTACGGTATCATGGAAAAATATGGGTCATTTTATATTAAAGCCGGTATTCCTAGTCCAGCACAAACAGTCTGTAGGCCCTTCCTCTCACTCTGCTCTGTGTTAAATAATGGCCGATTATACAGAATTGTGGCACATATAACTTGTGTAATAAAATCAAAGGACGTATTTCGCACAAAAAAGGCACAAAGACGCATGACACAAAAAAGGTTTCACTATATCAGATGTCCAAAAATCTCACATTACACAATTATGTGATTGTTCTAGTTGTACGGATCATAGCGCTTGCAAATAAGCTGTTGGCTCAATCGTTTTGGCCGTAGGAAGCGTTTTACAATATCACTTTAGAATTGATAAAATGCGTGCAAATTAAGGCAACTGATAGGGCTGCCGAAGGTTGTTATTTATTTCTTTCATATCAGCAAATCAAAATTCCAGCTTTTCTGTTCAGATAACAATAGTTGACTGCATTGTTTTCCAGCCAGTAACACGTAATTTGCAATTCTTGTTTTGTAAGAAAAACAATCCGAACTGAAAAGTTCTAGTACACAAATCGTCATGGCTTTTGGCTGATAATAAACTAAACGTAAAGTAAGTGGTCAGGAATTTTGGTTTTCTAAATATAAATTTATTGTGGGTTAAAATAATCTATATGACCATGTTTCGTTGTTACAAGAAAAAATAAATTTGTGTTTTCTTTCTTGTATGCCATTAAAAAAAATGAAATAAATATATTTTTTTCAATCAGTAAATCAATTTGATGCATTAAGGAAAGAACTTATTTAATTTTTGATAAATATTTTTGTTGCTCTTTTAGCAATTGTTGTTGAAAATATGTTTTGAAATAAGGCAATAGTTATCGATTCAAAATAAAATTTTTCGTTTATATTGAGTAGACAGAAGAAAGTTGGGAATAACAAATTTACATTCAGTAAACATGACATGTTTATGACAATATCTTCCACACGTGCGTTTAGATTCTAAACTGTGGCAGCACATGCGAGTGTGTGTTTTTTAAGTTTGAGTAAATATTTCGACGGATTTATAAACTCGTGTTCGAAGAAAAATAATTCACTGTTTTGTACGCCAGACTATTGAAATACATTAACGTGAAGAGTGTTTGTGTAGAAAGTATTTTTTACACCACGAGACTGTTATACGCCACTTACTTAACACAAGTATGTGGTTTGTGTTTGTACTGTTCGTACACACCAGAGATCTCAGAAATGTACAACAAAATGTAATGTACACCTTTAATACAATGTACACCTAGAATACACTATAGACATTGTCTTTCTTTCATCGTGTACACCTTCTACTTGTGTATAACTGTGAGTGTACTCGTGTACATCTCGTGTATATGCTTTTTTTAATTTGAAACTGCTGGGTCTGTATAATATTTTCAGTGTTTGCTTTTACTGCGCACACACACTTTCATTTTATGAAGTTACAAAACAAATACAATATTATTATCTCCGCAAATGTGCATACGCACATAAAGTGAATTCAATGTTTTCAATGTCTTCAATGTATACACTTGAGGTTCGATGCACAGTACTGTACACTCAATATTTATTTGTGTATAAAGTGAGGTATGCATACATTTTTCAATGTCATGATTTTCAATGTCGTTGATGTAAACTTGTGTGTACAGAGAATAAAATATGTATGCTATTTCGAACTCTAGTACACACTATTTTTACACGTTAAAAAATGGAATTATAAAGTCTTTCTGTGTGTAAAGCAGCGATATATCCGTCTAAGACGGATGATGAAATCCAAGACGACCTACCCACGTCCCTCCTCTGTTCATCCGTGTGTGCGTCTGTGGAATTCCTGATATAGTTAATTTTAGATAGGCTAATTTTAAATAGACAAAATTGGACCAGGAGTAAACAACTTACCCTAAGAAGAACTAAAGTTTTTTTATTTTATTTTTTTGTAATTTTGCTGAGCAAATGATATATTTTTACAGAACTTCCCATATTCAATTTTCGTTAAAAACATTGGTTAAATAGTTGATATTCCTACGAAACTAGCACCATTTGAAACAGTGGAAAAATTGAACAAAGAACGCTGATGAGATGGCGTAGCGGCCTCGAAATCAGTACTGATCCGGTCTGCTGGTTTAATGACACTCTTAAAAAAAAATAGAATTTAAACAAATTGATTTATGAAACAAAAATAAAAAATAATTTGCAGTTTCACAGATTTGAACCTGTTGAAAATACTAACATCCTGTAATACAATTTACATAAATAAAATTCACCAATAAAATAGAAATTCATACATGATATATTTTTATGTTAAAGAAGATTCAAAGCGTTGAGTTTGGAACCAGGAACATCAGAAAAACTACGAGGACCCTGCCCTCGCTAATGGGCATTGACATAAGATATTATTTGCAAAAAAATAGTGTAATAATCCTTAAGCCTAAATTCCTTAAAAATTAAATTTTTAAGCTATTGTGACGAAGCTGATATGTCCTCTGCCCTACCCCTCCACTCACCTTTGCCCCCTGAATGACCCTATTATAATAATTTCTTTTTCTACACTTAATTACCCCAAAAACTTATTTTTTAAGCTTTTCCGACAAAGGTGCGATGTCTACCCCACACCCCTTCCCGTAGTGACCCAGCCGAAATGGGTTTTACAAATTGGGCACAGAAATGTCTTAGAAGACCTCTGACCCAGCAGGTTAAACAGTTTTAATATTAATAAAATTATTAAAAATTTTATTTATTAAAATTCTATGTTGGCAAACTGTTAAAATGTATTGTATTTTAATAAATAAAATTTTCATTAATTTTATGAAACTACCTGGAGCTTAATAAATATTTTTAAATTTGTTAAAAATTTTTCTTCAGCAAAGAGAAATTGAAATTCTTTTGTTCATATTTATTTATTTATTTTTTTAATAAAATATTTTTCTCAGTCAATTGTTTTTTTACTCCGTATTAAAAACAAATAAATGAATGAATGGATTTCTAGCTTTATAACTCTATTATGAATAGAAAGTGGAATTGTTGTTCCTATGAAATATTTTTTCCCCTCGAAGAGAAAATATGCTATCGAGCAACGCCCTTGAAATTGAGGCACTAAGTCAATAAATTTATTTTATTCAATTAATTGCTATTATAACAGTAACACACTGCTGTGATAGTATTGCATTTACCATCCCCGATCTAAACCCTGATGTATGCCTTAAAATATGCAATACTGAAGCAATAAGTAAATTACGGTACTGTGGTGTATTTATTTGCACAGTGGCAAACCAGCAGTTTTCATATGAACGCTATTTGAGTGCATATTTTTATTTATTTTCTTATTTTATTTTTTTCTTTATGAAAAACTTCTTTTACCATGAGTTTTTGTACACAAAATGAACATTTTGGTTTGGCAATTTTATTGAATACAAAAACAAATTTGCTGTTGCTGTTGTTTCAATATAAATTGCCAAATGCCAAATTAATTTAGATTAAGAGAAGATGTTTCAATAGTAGATCTTTGGATGAAATAAAGTTTTTTATTGTCTTTCTTCAATACAAAGTTTTTGCTAGAAAATTTGGAGCGCCTCTGTGTTATTGGCATATTAATAGTAATTAATTTTCTGTATGGGTTTGCCTCCTCCTATATTTTGCGAGTTAGTTTATTCTAATTAATTTCAAAAGCTTTCAATATTGCAGTTGCATAGATTTAATAATATTAATAATTATTTTGGATGAGGGATAATCGTCACTCTCTTTCTAATTAAGATTGTGCGAAAGGCTGGATGTACTCTGTTCTTACTGTTAGAATTACGAATCACTTCTTTTATTATGTAACCGCAAAAACTTTTTTGGCGGCACACAGACTTGAAACTAAACTGGAACTTTTCATAGCGGATTAAATAGTTCGATAAGAGATTTAAAAAAAAATACTTCACCAATTTATTTGACCATTTTTATTATTAATTTATTTATTTAAAAGGACAAGGTAAATTATTTTTTATGGTAGAACCTTGTTTATTCAAACATTTCAATAGTTCTTTGTATGACTTCTTCAGGAATATATGAAATTTTGTAAATTGATATAAAAAATGTTTAATTTTAAAATTTTTTTAATGGTTAAAAAAAAAATAGCTGCCTCTTCACCAATGTAGAAAGCTATCGTTCGATCGAATACTCAACATTTAAAACAAAAAAAAAAAAAATTTTAATATCTTTTTGTTTTAAATGTTATTTATTCGATCGAACGATAGCTTTCGACATCGGCGAACAGGCTGTAAAAATATTTTATATTAAATTACGCAATTTTATATATCCCTAAAGATTTAAAAATTTTTTTTTTTAATTGTTTAAAGAAAGAAGAATATCTTTATAGTAAATTAATCATATATAAATCCCTGAAAATTATTTTATTTCTTTTTTCATTGTTTAAAAAAATAAATACTTTAAATTACACAATTTTATACATCCCTGAAGCAGCCACACAATAAAGTGGCGAAACAGGAATTAACAAGGTTTTTTTTCTTGTAAAAATAATTCTTTTTCATAAAAAACTTTGTTTATTCCCATATTTGGCCACTTCTTTGAGTGGCTTCTTCAATTATAATTAATCTTTTGTTTAAATAAATTGAATTTATAACAAAAAAAAAATTAAATAAGAAAAAAGAACTAAATAAGCCTATAAAAGTTTTTGCACTAGCAAAAAAATGTTAGGTTAGGTTAGGTTGAAAAGAGGGGCATAAGCTTTCCCAATCCGTCCAGGATTACACTTAGACCTCATAGGCCTGCCGTGCGCTCTATATTAAGAAGTTCCCATTCTACCGTAGAGAGCCTCCACCGATACCATGGAAACCTCTGAGTTTGATTACGTTAAGAACCTAGTTCCTTCAATGTATTTCCTTAAGTCTCTCCTATTAGAAGCCCTAAGAAATTCCATCTCCTGTATAATCTCCTGATTAAATGTTTGTCTTCTGACTTGGCTTGACGAGACACTGGAACACTACTTGTGCTACTGTCTAGCTTTTAGCCAAGTCAGAAGACAAAAAAAAATTTTAGAAAAAAAACTAATTTTTTTAAGTAGACTTGAGCGCTTTTTTCGTATTGCCGCAAATACATGAACGTTACTAAAATGTTCTGATGTCCTGATGACCGGCACTAATTAGCTTTCCTTTTGCGCCCTGGAACATCGTATGGTATAAAGTAAAGACTAAAAAGAGCAAACCCAAACGAAGGCAATACAGTCGAATCCGCTATAGCGCAACACGCTTTACTGAAAAAATCGGATTACTGAAAGCGATACAAATCCCCGCACTGATTTTCAACTCAGCTACTCTTATTCACTTCGCTTTAGCGAAACATCGCTTTATTGAAAATATCGTATAACTGAAAACCAAAAGCAAGCCCACAACTACGTTTTGTATGAAACTTACTTCGCTTTAGTGAAAAACTAAACAATGACAAATTTATTTATTAGAAATCGATTGCATAACTTAAGGCTGAAAAAATTGTGCATTCGTTGTCCCTTAAAAAATTAAATGGCACAATATATTTGTCTTTTTCGCTCTTACGTATTTTATTGTATTTTTGTATTATATTGTCAAGATTTTTTTCGTAGACATTTTCGAGGAATTCGTAAAAAATTTCAACAACAAAATGTGCAAATATGCATGTATGTATATGTTTTACTGATTTTCAGCAGTACGCTTAACTGTAAAAAATTTCAGTAATCCGAACTACGTTTTAAATAAAAAAATCGGATAATTGAAAAAATTTGGTTTTGGCTATTTCCAGTGAAG
This sequence comes from Linnaemya tessellans, assembly GCA_951800035.1. Taxonomy (NCBI): domain Eukaryota; kingdom Metazoa; phylum Arthropoda; class Insecta; order Diptera; family Tachinidae; genus Linnaemya; species Linnaemya tessellans. The sequence goes on from OX637532.1 coordinate 136,422,427, forward strand.
CAGAGTCGACTGTAATCAAATGGCAACAAGAAATTTGCTACCTTCTCATCTTTCTTCATCTGTCGTTTCAATATTATGATCTTATATTTTGTTGCGGCACAGTGCACTGTGTGACCAGCATGAGGGTCGTCCCCTGATGCTGGTCTTACTAAAAAAAAATTCTGATTGAAATTTTATTTAACACCATCAACGGTCATGCCAAATAACATTATTTTCGTTTGTATTTTTACTCTCCCCAAATCGATAACATCTTCATACCTTAAAGTACAGCTTTACAATTTTTTTTTAATCAAGGTATTTTTCATTGCCGCTGCAAGTACAACTTTGCAAGTCCTTGACTTTGTAATAAAGCTTGCTGGAAAAAATATCGTACAATTAAAGTTTGTATGGTTCTAAGGAACATTTTCCTACACTTCTGGCCCTTGAAATAGAACATTTAAGTTAATATTATAATTGCATTCATTGTCCTTTCATTTAACTAATGAAACTTAATAATAGTTTTAATAGTTTTAATATTTTTCTTTTATTAAAATCATATTAAATGCAGACTGTAATGAAACTAAATTAAATTGTTTACTCAGCTCAATAAAAAATAAAAGTTATTGGCTTAACAGCATTATGGAAAAGTATTTAAGTCTAGTTTCTTATTTATAAAATAAAATTTTAAATTTCAAATTTATAAGTTATAATCCATTTTAATATCAAAATCGTGTGGCAAAACACAAAAAGCATTCACTCCAAGGCAATAATTGTGCACATTTAATGCAACATGCCAAATGGAGACTTTTTGTTGACTGGCACATTATAGATGCCAGAAACCGTGACCGGATTCATGTCAGCGCCCATGCGAACGGAACTATAAGTCTCGCCACAAGTATTGGCAACGGCATTTTCAAGATTTTCACATCTAATGGATCCGAAACTGTCGGACTCAATACTTTCGATAAAGTACGATACAGAACGTTCATGACTACAAACGGACGTGAGACAGCCAGGTTGGCCTTCGCCGCCATTAGGGTAAAAGGAAGACTTGCCAATGGTAGGCAAGAAGCCAAAGGTACCGCCATTAGTTTGAAAAGTTTCCACGTACTTGGCATCCTCGCTGTTTAAACGCTCGTCAGGTTTGTTATAGCTGAACAAGGGAAAAGCAGGATCCAAACCATAAATAACCGCCGGCTTGCCGGATTCGAGATATTTGGCAGCTATGCCCGACACATGAGCACCCAAACTGTGGCCAATTAGCGTTGTTTCGTCCAAAGACATGCCGTGCAGCACCAGAGTTTCCATCATGTGGGCTACTTTCTTGGCAACCGCGTCTACGGCCAAAACAGAGGAGACATAGTCCACAGAACGAGCGCGGGCCCAGTCTACAATAACAACATTGCAATTTTCTTTCTTCAAAAGAGCCTGGCGTATGTGTTTGTTCATGAGAGACAAACGGCCTTGGATAAATCCGTGTATGACAAATTTCGTAGGAAGACTGGGATCAAAGTTTGATTTCTTAATTGTCTTGGCGCTGTCGGTGATTTGTTTGGATTTGGTGGGATTCTTTCTGGTAAACAAATAAAATTTCACGGGTGTAAGAGTCAGACCCCTGGAAGTTTGCATGGACTCTCTATAGGCCTCGAATTTTTCTTTGTCCATCCATTCGAAAGTGTTATTGGCTTGCGGCACATACCAGCCATTCTCCCCATTTATGCGTTCGTTGTTTTGGCCCAAACTGGCAGCGTTTGCTAAAATTAGAAATTGATTACTTCTTTCCCTTAATTTTTTTTTTAATTTTTGGTCTTTTTTTCTTTTGCTTACCCGCTAAACAGCCAACTGCAAAAACCAATAATAATTTCATACTGCCAAATTTGATTTGAGAGTGTTTGACTTTCGTTCGAACACCTCCTTTTATACAATTTCTCTCCCGCACACGGCTCTACGTGGTGGCTTCTGTTGGCAGATTTATGATGGTAATTTTATCACTTCAACTTTATCGCAAAACATTTGATTAGAGAACATTTCTGTTGGCCTTTTGTATTGAAATCGATTAAAAAATATTTTATTTTTTTGCAATAATAAAATTATATTTAATTCAGCGATTCATGCAAACAAATTAAGCAAAAATTGGTTATTTTGTTGTGATGAAATAGAACCCACAAATTTTTTTTTCTTTTTATCTGAAGTTTTTTATTTTAAATAACCGTTTCCAAGAACAGGTGAAAGACATCTTTCGTTGCCCATGAGTCAGCGAAAAGCGATCACTAGTGATATTTTTAAGTCGTATAAGTATAGCAATCGGTTAGCAATTGCGACAAATTTATTCGTGAGCTTACAGGTGAATTTTAGAAATGCAACCAATGTTACCAGGAAGGCAAAAAATAAAATCGAGTTCCATTAAGGGAAAATTCGCAAGAAAAATATATTACAAATTTCCGTTTCAATTTAGTAAAGTCGACTCCGCTTAACTGGAAATAAACAAACCCCAATTTTTTCAGTTATCCGATTTTTTCTCTAAAACGTAGTTCGGATTACTGAAATTTGTTACAGTTAAGCGTACTGCTTAAAATCAGTAAAACATACACATGCATATGTGCACATTTTATTGTTGAAATTTTTTACGAATTCCTCGAAAATGTCTAGCCACTTGCATTGACAATATAATAGAAAAATACAATAAAACACGTAAGAGCGAAAAGGACAAATAGATTTTGCCATTTAATTTTTTAAGGGACACATCATGCACAATTTTTCCAGCCTTAAGTTATGCAACCGATTTCTAATAAATAAATTTGTCATTGTTTATTTTTTCAATAAAGCGAAGTAAGTTTCATACAAAACGTAGTTGTGGGCTTGCTTTTGGTTTTCAGTTATACGATATTTTCAATAAAACGATGTTTCGCTAAAGCGAAGTGAATAAGACTAGATGTGTTTAATATCAATGCGGGGATTTGTATCGCTTTCAGTAATCCGATTTTTTTCAGTAAAGCGTGTTACGCTAAAGCGGATTCGACTGTAGTCGTAGAAATACAACAATAGAAATAATCATAGAATCAAATGCTTGTCTAGAATTACCTGAACTAATAATTCATAATATTAGACATGGGATTTAAATACTTATACATATTTTTTTGTTCAATTTACAACTGCTATCTGCCATACGAGTAGCAGAAGTGAACAAAATGTTCTGCTGGTATAAAAACTATTCCACATACGGAACTAATTTTTATCAGAATATTTCATTCAATAGAAGGAATTAAAGTGCAAAATACAAAATAACATAAATTAATGTCTGTAATAAAAACATTATTTCATAAACAAATAAATTGGCTCGAGTGGACAATTAAATTTTTTTAAACTACTGCAGTTATCAGAAAAAATTGTGCAGAAAACAAAATTTATTCAAATAATTCAATACGAAATAAAATTTGCAAACGTTATCGCAACTACTGATTAGAATACAACGAAATACGACAGAAAAACACGTCTATAAAATATGAATGTGAGTGGGCGAATTGGACAAAATTCAGCCAGAGTTCAAAGGAGGTTTTATAAAGTCTCAATGCTGCCATAAGAAAATTATAAGCAAAAAAATATTTATGATTATAATCAATAATAATTTGAACCGGCTATAGAAATAAATACCCAAAATTGGTTTCTCCTGACTGCCAAAATCTCTTGCTAGAGGATTTTTGTATACCAAAATTGTTTATTGTTGTTCCTTTTAACAAAATATTTATTGAAATATTTATTTCAATTTTTATTTATCAACGCAAAAGAAAAAAAATTATTTGTATGCAATCTGATTTGATGAAGAAATTTTAATTTCACATTCCAAGAATTCAATTTTAGCGAGAAAAGAACTTTTTAATTGTAGTAGAAATGAATTATTCGACTTCAGTGTGTTATTATCTAGAAGTGTGCTTCCCAATATGGCATACACCCATCCAACGTCGATTTTGCAAAATTATTATAAAATTTTTTTACTTTCTTTGGACGATCACAAAAAGTGTGTGTGATATTTCTATTGTTTTTCCTTTGCCTCAGTCACAATCAAAGCCGACGACAAATGCGTTTAGTTTTGTTTAAATAATTTATCAATAATATTTCATCACTTTGCGTTAATAAAATTTCTAAGAAAAGCAAAACAAATTTCTAAGGGTAAGAACTTATTTAGTGGACTGAAGTTCAAATCTGCAATCCGCAAATTATTATTTTATGAATTTTTATTAATTTATCTAATTTATTTTTTTATATAAAATGAAGGGTAAGGACTCCATATTATCAATAAAAAAAAGTTTAAATTATTAATAATCTTTTAAAATATCATAAAATTTGTCTCCAAATTCATGAAATTTTTATAAAATAACTAGTGTTGGTAAAGAAACAAAAAGTTGTGGGAAAAAAATTAATATGGGCGGTGAGTGGTGGGCGTTAATTGATCTAATAAACCCTCAGTACCAAATTTCAAAAACTTTGGGCCAAAAATAAATTTTGGTTTCTATGGGCGGTGGGTAGTGGGCGTGGCCAATTTTGATGAAAATAAAATTTATTCTCAATTGAGGTAATAAAAGCCTCTGTGCCAAATTTCAAAAACTTTTGGGCCAAAAAAAAATTTTGGTTCCTATGGGCGGTGGGTATTAGGCGTGGCCAATTTTGATGAAACTTTATTCTTAATTGAAGTAATAAAAGGCTCTGTGCCAAATTTCAAAAACTTTGGGCAAAAAAATACAATTTGGGTTCTATGGGCGGTGGGTAGTGGGCGTGGCCAATTTTAATGAAACTTTAATTTATTCTCAATTGAGGTAATAAAAGGCTCTGTGCCAAATTTCAAAAACTTTGGGCAAAAAACACATTTTGGGTTTTATGGGCGGTGGGTAGTGGGCGTGGCCAATTTTAATGAAACTTTATAGTTTTCTTAATTGAGCTAACCAAAGGCTCAGAGCGAAATTTCAACATTCTGCGAGCACTGCTTATACTTTTTGCCAAACATTGCATGCACCCACTGTGCGCCATCTCATCAGCGTCCTTTGTTCAACTTTTTTCAGTACTGATCCCTCTTCTGCTATTTTAATGATTATAAAAATATTGTAATATTTCACTCTTAATAAAAAACATATAAAAAATTAACTTGAATTTAATAAAAATTCATAAAAAAAATAATGTGCGGATTGCAGATTTGAACTTGAGTCCCATTTATGAATTCTGATCTCTTTAATAAGTTCGACAAATAAAATTTACATTCATGTTAAAATTTCTAAAGAATTAGAATTGTTTTTATCGCATCTATACAATTTGTTCACCGAACAAAAGTACAAAAATTCATGTGTTGCTTTGCCTTTTGAAGTATTTAAAATTTGTCAGAAAAATAAAAATAGAGTAAAAATATTTTAAATTTTATTTTTGTGTATAAATAAATTTCACTAAAGCCAAGATATTTCCAATTTAGGATCTAACTTTTCACTGTCAGTCCCTAAAAAAAGTGGCAATAAAAATATTAATTGTTTTTGAATATAAACTTTAAGGCACTTGATTTACAAAAGTTTGTGAACATCTATTACGGCGGTACAATTTGGCAGAAACGAAAAAAAATTATTTTCTCAAACAATATGCCCCCTGTTATTGCAAATTTATATCAATGATTTTGTTTTTATTTAATTATAAAAAAATAATCGGCTACCCTTGGAATGTTTGAAAATACAGTTTAGCAATTTGTTGAAATCGAAGATAACAATTGTTTATAATTATTTGTTTATTGTTATTATTCATATTTGCCGTAATGAGATTAGCCGGCAATAAATACAAGTAAGTGGCATAATTTGAAAAAGTGAAATTTCTTTCCATCTGTTTATCTTATCGTGTTTGTGTGTATAATGAACTCCTGTAAAGAAGGCCATTAATAGATGACCAACTTGCTTTTTACCACAAGACTGTGCCACGACTCAGGCAACATGACGATGTTTCCAAAACGCATAACTTGGCTTTTTGCTTAAAAAAAAAAAATCATAGTTTTACACCCTGTTCAGCCATACACCTTAATTGAGCGCAATAAATAGTATTATTGAGCTCAATTATGCATATAAAATTTCAATTAATAATTGTTTTTTTTTTATTGAGTGACACAAGTTTAAATCAGAATAAAACAAGGAAATAAATATATTTTTAATACCAATGAAACGGGCGTTTTTGGAAAGAAAATTATATAAAACTAATTGGGGTATTCGCACTGTGTGCTATTTAGTCATATTGTCATAAAGTCATAATATTTTAGACCAGTTTCAAAAAGTTGTTGTTGTCCTGCATACAAAAAAAGTCATAAAATAATAACACCCTTTTTGTTTTGTCATAAAATAGCTGTAGAGATCTGAGTCGAACAACTGAAAATCTTTAGGCGAGACGGCGATAGTATATGTTTGCCGTCGCTACTTATATATGTTTCACGACTAAAAGACGGCTAAAAAATTAATCATATCAATACTTATTAACATTAGATCACATTGAATGAATTTTTATTAGTCGAACTTTCTTATGTAAATTGTTAATTTTATCAACGGGCTTAAGTTCGAATCTGCAAGACTGCAAACCATTTCTTATTATTTTATTCATTTATTAATAAAATAATAAAAAATGGTTTGCAGTCTTGCAGATTCAAACTTAAGCCCGTTGATAAAATTAACAAATTAGATCACATTTTTATAACATAAAACAAATTAAAAGTGAACTAAATCGCAAAAACTAAATATAAACGAAAATTTTTTTTCGTTTAATTTACGTATCTGACAGCCATTGAACGTTTTTCAGTATGACGCCGCAAATAATATGTATTCAGCTCATATCAAGGCAGCAGATGATCAATGTTTGAAATAGCATACTAAGTTATGACAGGTTGTTCACACTAGTCATATTTTTCGTGCTATTATGTTATGACTTATGACTTTATGACTACAGTGTGAATCCCCCAAATATTTAAATATGATTTCTGGAACACCAATTCTCAAGAACTAAGAAACTCTTTCATAAAGTGGAAGGACATATTGACCAATTCATTAATTAGGATCATCTTTAATGCTTTCCTGTACAGTGGCTAAAGCTTTTTCTGAGCGCACTGTTCGGCGTCTCACGGGATGCACAATACCAGTAACAGTAAATGTGGGCCGAAAACGATCTATAGTTCTTCGAATTAGCCACTCTGAAGACGTTTATGGAAGCCATAAAATGGAGGAAGTGCACGATGAGTTTGACGAATAGAACAATTATTTTGATTAGATATTTCAACAATTTGCGGGCGTTGCTCTGGTGTTGTGACACTCGAAAAAAAACACGCTTTATGAAATTACAAATGCAGCACTGCTAAAAGCTGTGTTTAGTGGGCAAAGCACAACTCACGGAACAAACTTAGTAGAGACATTGCACCTAAATTGTGGGAAAAGTAAAAAATTTATCAAAATATAACGAGCCAAGCTGAAGTTAAACTATTGACATTAAATTTATTATTAATTAGAAAAATTGAAAGAGATCTTTGAGTTGAACTTGGGGTCCTCCTGAATATGAAAAATTTTTACTTTTAGTTGTCATACGGTAATTGAATTAACTAAATTCTGTATATGTGATTGGGAAGATAATTGTGACAATAAAGTGAACATTGACTCAATTAAAAGTGTACGTCGGAAACCTGTGTTACGTATGTACAAGGTGGGCCAAAAGAAATCACCCTATTGGAAGATGCTCTTATTTTTGCAAATGGCTGCTAATGTCAAATCTGTTTTGACATTTGTGAACTAGACAGATGTAGAATACAAGTGAACAAGACATGGAGCGATATACTCCCCATCCTTAATCTCGTGGACGAAGTGGACGAAGTGGACGATTTTTCGAACAAAATCATAATGAGCGATGCGGCTGATTTCCACCTCAGCGGGTACGTGCACAAGCAAAACTATCGCTTCTGGGGTACCGAAAATTCACGAGTGATGCACGAGGAGCCATTACACCCGCTCAAAGTAACTGCTTGGTGTGCTGCTCATGCTGGAGGAGTCATCGGATGACTTCTTTTGGCCCACCTTGTGTATATATTTTTGAAACCACAAAATAGACTCCCCGTCATACTCATATCTAATAAACTATTTTGTTATTGTTGTTGTTGTTGTTGTTCTTATTTCTTTATTTTAATTATATTCAAAATGGAATAAAACACACAAATCAGTTTGCCAGTGTAATTGTTTGCTCTTAGGACTTTTTAAATTAATTAAATTTGAAAAGAAAGTTATTTCTTAAGGTTTTTATACAACTTAAAAATTACATAAACGTAAGATTTTCTTATTGTCCATAAATTATTCCTACTAAAATTATGGTCTTCTGTTAAACACTGGAGTGGCCAACTCAGTTTTCCTATTATAAACTCATCGAATTGTTTGCTTAACTTGGATTAGAATATATTTACATATACAAAGAGCATTTAAATAAAATAAAAATATAAAGAAAGTTGTTTTGTTTTGTTGTTCTAAATCGTATTTTTCTGTTTATGAAAGGCTTTTCAAATGAAATGATTTATTTTAACAAGACTTTTGTTTTTTGTTTGTTTACTTCAGGTATTCCAGAGAATTAAAAACAAGTAAAAACGTTATATTCGACCGGGTCGAATCTTAAATACCCTCCAAATATTTAGTAAGTAAATTTAACGTGTTTTACTTGATGGGACAGAGTTCCATTTAGGGGGTAGGCATCTCTGTATCCCATTTTAAATCTCTATTTTGACAGAGCCATTACGGGAAGGCCCGAGGGGGAGACGTTTTACCTCTGCAAGGTCAGAGAACTTCTCAGCTTCTTATAGGCTTAAGGAATAAAAATTGCCAAATATTTACACTATTTTTGCATATAATATCGTATGTCAACGCCCCTTGAAGGGGGCGGGATCCAAAAATAGACTATATCATGTTTTCCACAGATGAACGTGTGGGCATTGCTAGATCGTCTTAGACTTGATCACTGCTCAATAGTATATATACTTTATGGGGTCCAATTATTTTTGGAGGATATTAAAACTGGATTTTGTCGGGGTCTCTCTGACAAGGGCCGTGGGGGAGACATTTCACCTTTGCCATAAGAGTCTAAAACTAAATGTTTGGGATAATTAAATGTAAAATTTATTTAATTTTTTATAGGGTCATTTAGGGGGAAAAGTGGGAGGAGGGGGTAGGGCAGGGGAGTACCAGTTTACGTCTTAGCTTCGTCATTAAAGTTTAAAAATTTTATTTTTAAGTAATGCAGGCTTAAGTAAAACAATTTGTTAAATTTTTAAAAAAATTTTGCATATAATAACGCCCACTATAGGGAGCGGGGTCCAAAAATAATTTTTTTTTTGATTTTATGGCTCCAAGTTTAACGCGTTGGACCTTCTTGGACATAAAAATATATCATTTGCTTAACAAAATTGCAAAAAAAAACTTTAAAAATTATGTTGTTTTTTAGAGGTTGGTTTAGTTCTTCTTAGGGGAACTTTTTTCCCTCTGGTCCGATTCAGCCCATTTCCGAACTTGACCTGCATTATTCTTCAAGATATATTTATACCAAATTTTAAGAGTCTGGCTTTTTTCGTTTGGACTGAATCGTGATTTCCACAGATGTATGGATGGACATGCTCAGATCGTCTTAGATTTCATCACTGATCAATAATATATATATTTTATGGGGTCTCAGATGGATACTTCGCTGCGTTACAAACGGAATGACAAAGTGAATATACCCTCCTCCAATTCTTTTTTTGGAGGGTATAAAAAGAATTTGAATTTTGTTGTTGCTCTATTTATTTTCGAACAAATACATGGAAGATAAAATTTGATTGGCAAAAAATAATACTAAATGTTATGATATGGAAACAGGGATTAAAATAAGAGTACATCTACTGTTTTTCTCAAGAAATTGTTTTGACACGGTGCACAGTGGGGTGTATGGTAGAGAAAGTGGCGATTAATTCATAGAACTCGTAATGTTAAAATGTTGTTATTTTTTATTGATGAGTATTAATAAATACATAAAAAATCAGCATTTAAAAAAAATTTTTGAAAAAAAAATTCGTAACCTTTTATGGGCTTTTTTGTAAGTTGGAGAAAATGGTCTTATTTGTCTATTTTTGCTGTAACTTTTGAATGAAAAACGATAAATTAGTTAATTAAACTGTAAATTAGAGCATACTTTAGAAAAAATAATAAAAAAGATAATAATAACAACTTGTTTTTTTGTTTGGTTCTTTTTTTCACATTGATTTTTAGCAACCGGAATTCTCTCACAAAAACCTTCATAACTCAAAAATCGAACAAATGCGCAAATAGGCATTCTGGGATTTATTAGCTAAAATCTTATATTTTGAGAGCATAAGAGCATTTTTTCCTCCACTCATCCGCAAAGTTGTTGAAACAGCCAAAACAGCTAAAAAAAACTTACCTAAAAAGAAAAGAAGAAAAAAAGTATTAGTTAAAAGTGTTGTCAGTGTAAAAATCATAAATAAATAAAAAAAAAAGTTCAAAGTGCAGTTTCCATAATTCAGAATATCGACTTTGAAGAGAATATGTTTCTAGAAATCACGCAAATAATTGAAAATTTATCATGGACATTGTCTAGTCAAGCCAACCGCCCGTGTGATGCAAATAGTCTTCAAATAACATTTATTTAAACTAACAAAAATAAATCAAACTTAAGTGTTAGGAACACAAGCAATAATCTAAAATTATCCTTGTTTAAATTTTATTAAAAAAACCTCAATATAAACGGTGATTTTCCCAGTTTTATTTATTCCTCAAAAATAAGTAATTTCTACGTTTTTATTTCTTTTTCACAATCGCCCCTATTAAGAATGACGACATCGACGCGTTATCAAGACGACAGCAAAAGATGGTCGGTCGCTTGTCCACTCTTTTGCGACAGCAACTGACTACTATTGACATGTTCTATCGATATTATATGCCCTAAAGAATGCCAAGAAATCGCCAAGAGTAATTAATTGTTATCGACAACTTGCAGACAAGTGATAATTTTTTGCTGTCGAGTTGATGTGACGTCGACGTCGCCATTCATAATAGGGGCGAATATAAAATTTATTTCTGGATTTTTATTTATATTTTAGAAAATAAATCTATTTCTTGATATTTATTTAGTGTTCAATAAATTAAAGTTACTTCTCAAAATAAAAAATTTATTTCTTTATCTTTATATTTTGCTCAGAAAATAAATGTTATTTTTTTAATTTTTATTTATTCCCCAGAAAATAAAATTTATTTCTTCATTTTTATTTATTTTCCAGACAAAAAAAGTTGTTTCTTAATTTTTATTTATTCCTTAGAAAATAAGAGTTATTTCTTGGATTTTATTAATTTTTTAAAAACTAAAGTTATTTCTTGAGTTTTAAATGTTCCTCAGAAATTAAAACTCATTTCTTGGGATTTAAATTATTTCTCAAATAATAAAAGTTATTTCTTAATTTTTATATGTTCCTCAGAATAGAAAAGTTATTTCTCGGATTTAAATTATTTCTCAGAAAATAAAAGTTATTTCTCGGATTTAAATTATTTCTCAGAAAATAAAAGTTATTTCTTGGATGTAATTTATTTCCCAAAAAATAAAAGTTATTTTTTGATTTTTATTTGTTCCTCAGAATAGAAAAGTTATTTCTCGGATTTAAATTATTTCTCAGATAATAAAAGTTATTTTTTAATTTTTGTTTATTCCTCCGAAAATAAGAGTTATTTCTTGATTTTTATTTATTCACCAGAAACTAAGAGTTATTTGTTGCATTTTATTTACTTGTGAGAAAATAATAGTTATTTCTTGATTTTGATTTATTCCTCGGAAAATAAAAGTTATTTCATAATTGTTATTTTTTCCTCAAAAAAAAAAAATACCATATTTTTGGAGACATTTAAATTTTTTTTAATATTTCTAAAACACTTATCTAAACAAAAAATAATTTTTAAATGCTCATATACCTGAAGTTGACGGTTACATTATAAAACTTTTACTTATAGAAGTCTTAACAAAAACTATAATCACTTGAAATATAAAAATTTTCTCTTTTAATCAATGCGCGCAAAAATAACAAAAATGATTGAACTTTGAACACACACTGCAAATAAAGTAAACTACCAAGAACTTTTATTTTTGCAGTTAGTGATGTAGAATTTTATCTACTTTCATATGGTACCGAATACGTTTGTGAAAGTTAAAGTTAATCTTTTGAATTAATCGACACTTGTGAGGCCTTTCACCCCACAGTGCAGTGAAACTAGTTTTTGTTTTCACTTTCATCTTTAAGAAAGCCATAACTGTTTAATACTGTGAAATGTATCACAAGCGGATATTCACCGTCGTGGCATTCTTTTCTCCCAAGTATTTGAGGTTCCCCTTGTAAGACTTGTACACAGTTGGTATTATAAATATTTTGTATAGGTATTTTTTATTACCACTCGTATATTATTGCCTCTCTTCACTTTCCCAATGTTTGTCAGAAAGACACACGTGGTATGAAACACTTAATATTAATCTTCATAGAATCCTCGGCTTAAGAAGCTTTTGCTATTGAATTGTACTTTGATTGTTATGTATACCCTGAAGGAATCGTGAGGCTTGGTGTATCCATGTCAATATTTTTGTCAACAATTATGGTGTCTTTTTGGTGACACTGTCAACAAATTGTTTTTTTTTTGCTTTTGTTTTTGATAGGTAGAGAAAATTGTTGACGGTTAAAACAAATCATCAAACTGATGGACTCCAAATCGCTGGGTGGCCGACGGCAACTGTTGTTATTGACCTCGGTGATATCGTCAATAGTGAGTCAGTACAATCTTACTATTGACATTTTCGCCATATAGTCACATAAGAACTACCTAGTCAGCATTGACGCAGTCTACTGGTAGATTTCGTAGGACAAGCCTGTGTTAAATGTCAAAAGTGGATAGCATTAGTTGGGGTATAATTTGTCAGTAGTACTGGTGACATCGTCAATAGATAATCAGTATAATTTTACTATTGACATTTCCTGCAGGGTATTAATACACACATTACAAACACATACATGCATAGACATGCATGTACATGCATACACATGCATGTACACATGTATGTACGTATTGCCGTTTTGGCCATAAAAACAAAATGATGAAACAGTACACCGGCAGGCTTCAATTTATGGCCGCATTACTTAAATAGTAAAATAGTAGTTCTACCGAAATAAATTGCAAAAAAATTGTCCAAAAATTTCATTTAAATAAGATCATCATAAAATTATAAGACTGTCTTTGTCATGTATGGAATAAATGCTAATGAAAATGGCTAAATTCAGTTATTGCCAAAAGGGATCAGAGTGTTGTTGCCGAATTGGCTTAAAAGTAAATAAATTATTTTACGCAGATAATAAAATCTCTGTTCACAGTAACCCATAAAAATTCTTCAAATTAAACGAAACATCTAAATATTTCTTATAGTTAAACAGTTTTCTTTTGCTTTCGACAATACAAAGACAATGTGTCTTTTGAGTTGGAGTATTAACTTGCTTAACGGCATTTTTATCTGTGAAAGTAATTTTATGAGTATCACATTAAACTAATTTGCTATATTAATCAAATTTGGAAAAACTAATAAATAGTTGCGTAATAAAGTTATAAATAGAAAAAAATGGCAAAGCAGATGTTTACAAATTCGAAGCTCTAAACGGTACAATTATCTAAGTGCGAGGTGTTGTCGCTGTTGAAATACTCTGGGATTTTTTTGTATCTCAAATCCATAGGCAAAATCCTATTAAAAAAGTCGTTTAATTGGAAATAGCCTTCTTTGCTCATAATTATACAGGGTGGGTCAGAAAGAACGAAGTGGTGTGAATTCCTTATAACTTTTTATTTAAGACATATTTTTTTAATATTTTGTTTTTTAAATACAGTAAATTTATAGGGAATATTTTTAGAAAAGTTATTAAAAATGATATCCCGCAAGTGGTGGCCATTTTCTGCTTCGCACAAATGTGCTCTTTCTAACACATTTTACATGACCTTTCGCAAAACTTCCGGTGTTATGTTGTTAATTTCGTCTCGAATATTGGTTTTTAATTCCTCAATAGTCCAAGGCTTATTCACATAAACTTTCCCTTTTAAATAACCCCAAAGGAAACAGTCTGGAGCGGTTAAATCCGGGGAACGCGGAGGTCAATTAAAATTGCTTCTACGGGAAATTACGGTATGCACGCTGAGTCAACACAATGGACCGTTGATTTGAAAAGTAAATTTCAACGATTTGGGCATGTTGTTCAGTTGTGTATTGCTCCATTATAAATTGTCCAAGTCTTCTTTACAAAATACTGAAAAGAAAAGAAAAATAAAATTATAATAAAAAAGTTATAAGGAATTCACACCACTTCGGTCTTTCTGAGCCACCCTGTATTATGAATATAATAATTTTTTTTTTGTTGCAAATTAACTGCCTGGTCCACGAGCTCAAGCGATATCCTTCTGTCGTTTAAATACAGAGGGGTTACTATGCTTTTCACACATTACTTTTGCAGGTAGCTCCTTAAAACTTATATGCTAATCTAAAAGAAAAATACACATGAGCACTGATGATGAAAGTGTTGCGGCTTTCGAAAACAGTTGTTCTGCTCTGCTGTGTAAGTTGAATAACTAAAACTGATGTTAACTTTCCTTTGTGCCTTGGAATATTTATCATGTCTTTCTGAATTTAAAACAAAAATTTTGAACAATTAGCCTATAAAAATTTTAACTCAATTTAATAAAGGGTCCGCCATCTAACGTTTTTTCCAATTTGTGCTTATTTCGTGAATGGTAACACTTAGCTCATGTCTGATTCGACAGATAATTAGTTTTATCTTTCCGCTGAACGAATATGGGGTTGTGTATACGCTTGAACAGCGCTGGGAAATATTGCGACATTACTTTGAAAATCATGCTAATGTTGCAGAATGTGTGCGAAAATTTCGTACGGATTTGGGAAGAAGAGAAGCACCGTCAGCTCCGTATGTTCGTTATCTTGTGAAAAAAGTGAAAGAAACTGGCATCCTCATCGATAAACGAAAGCGTGAAAAGCCAAAAACAGTGTGTACACGCGAGAATATTGCTGCTGTGGCAGAAAGTGTGCTTGAAGCGCCATCAACATCAATTCAGCGTCGTTCTTAAAAATTGAACATTTCGGAGACATCATTGAGACGAATTTTGCATAAAGACCTTCGTATGACGCCATACAAAGTCCAATTGGAATGAAATTATTTTTCATTATTAACCGGAAGGATTGTACTTTCAAATAAAAAAGAAATTTGAGAAAATATTCAGTAGTTTTTTTATAGCATTTTCAAAAAAAAAAAAAAGTTATTTGGCGGACCGTTTATATCAGTATGAATGTTAATTAAAATAAATACTTACATAGAAAGGTTTTTTAACCACCCTGCAGGAGATCGAACTAGTAGCAAATTAGTATTGCACTAGTACAAAAATCACCAGTACTAGTTCCCAACTGTGAACTTTCCTATACCAAGTTAATGCTCAAAGTAACAGTGAGTGTGTTTGGAAAATTACTAGTACCATTGTTACTAGATGGAAACTAGGGGGATACTAGTACTATTAGTACTAGATGAGTACTAGTATAATTTCTTCTAGTCGGATACTAGTACAATCAGTTCTGCATTAAGAACTTATATATTAAAAAAAAATCCCTAAATTTATTAGTATTTAAGTCCAATGAAATTTGTTAAATCTATGTCTTCACAAGCAATTTTTGGTCCATCAATTCTTAGTTTATAAAAGGAAATGGAAAGTTCCTTCAGGGAACACTCAATCCACTAGCAACTTGTACAACTTGAGGTACTCCACCATATACCAAACACTAATGAACATACAATACACATATCAGTTGTTATTATTTCAAAAAAGACCGCTAATTTTACATATGAACATATACATATATTAACAAAAAAAAAAAACACGTTCAAAAAAATGTTAAAATAAGCTTTTAATATTATTTATTTTTTAAAATGTCACTTTTTTAACACACAAGAAAACTGCGGCTTACATAAATTATCGAACAAATAAATTGATATGCTGGTGGCAAAGTCTTCTAATACTATTCTTTGTTTCAAATTTGAATTTGTTTAAAAATTGTAACAATTACAAATCAAATAAATGAAAATGCGAATTAGCAATTCGCTTAAAAACATGATCAAAAAGTAATATGGAATTCTACAAGTCAAATCAATCTACAAATGAACTACTTGAAGTACTAGTACTTTTCTGTATATGTTCAATCACCTTTTGAACCAGTGCTTGCTATAATAGTAATCGTACCAGTAACTTAAAGACAATTAACGCTTATCCTCCTGCAGGGCATATATAAATTATTTCTCAGTCGTAAGGCAGCTCTAGTTTTTAAGTGCAACTAGATCACTGATCTTTAACTCTCCCTCTCGAGATTTTTGCGTTTCACTCGCACCAGGTAATTTTTATGCCTCTCATAAAAGTATAACCGTTCTTCTGAGGAATTTTCCGAGCTTGACTACATTGATACTTCTTCCACGAAGTCCTAAGTTGGGTACAGTCAGTCATTGGAAAGGGGTAAAATTACGCATTAATAACTTCTAAGTCACTAAGTGCACCGATACTTTGCAAATTTGCTTTGCAAATGCTGGAATAAAAAAAAAATAAATACTTCTTGGCTTAAAGGAAACCAACAGCAGCAGCCTTCTTCTATGCTTCATTACAACAGATAATCCTTGAAATTTCCGTTGTATGGCTTTTGCTCAAACACTTTGAACAGAGAATCACATTCTTAAGCTCCTTGGATAATTGTTGTGTATTTATTAAGTGTTTTGTTACCGAGATGTTATTACGCGCCATACGTTTCATATGTGATAAGTTTGACAGCTTAGTGTGGATCAAAAGAGGGAAAATATAATATATATACGACTACATATTTGAATGTTTATTTGTAGTCGGATGTGTTTCCATACCAGCAGCAGCAGCAGCAAAAGTTCTTCTTAATCTCGCCTACAGACATCAACTGTATTCTGCTTAGCCTCCCACAAAGCAAACACTTCAATATTCATTTATTTAAGCACTTAATAAAATTATATTAAAAACTGACAGACTGATACGAATTATTTAAATATTATACAATTTTCTTATACAAGTTTTTGCTTCGTAAATTTAAACATTTATTTGTATGTCTTCTATTTTCAGAAATTTTGGCGCATGTTACGGACAAAAATAAAAATACATACGAGGAATTTCCCCAAAGATTGTTTTTAAAAATATAACACCCACCCACGATGCTCGTTTCGAAAGTTAAAGATTTAAATATCAACAAATTAAAGTTGCTACAGCGACCAAGTAAATAAAAGAACATCAAATAAAATAAACAAAAGTGACGCGTAAGAAATATAAACATTAAATTATAAAAAAAAAAATAAAAAAAAAAAGATCGACTACTTAAACGTAGAGTTTGGATTTCTCTTGGTTTATTTTTGCTGCTAAACGATACAACCATTAAGAGTGTAAAGTTTATTATTTTTCTTAAAGCTATTTTCGAAAGCCGCTACAGTTTCATCATCAGTACTCGTTTTACTAGATGGGTTCGTTGAATATGTAACAGTTTTTATTTATAAAAATTTTATTATACTCATTTAGGTGTTTTAAATTACAACAACAATAATTAATTTTAATATTAAATTGAATTAAGATTCATAGGCTAATTGTTCGAAACTTGTTTTTTTAAATCTCAGAAAGACATGATAAATATTCCAAGCCACAAAGGAAAGTCAACATCAGTTTTATTCAACTTACACAGCAGAGCAAAACAGCTGTTTTCGAAAGACGCAACCCTTTCATCATCGGTGCTCATGTGTATTGTGTTTGTCACCACTTATTAGGTGGCTTAGTTGAATGTGATAACAGTTCCTATTTACACAAATTTTATTGTGAAAAAGAATCCGAGAAATGTATCAACCTGATGTTAACATGTTATTGTTTTAATACCCGTGTTACCGTTTGATTATTTTTCTTCATGTCCCATTTTTTTTGTGTTCCATCATACCTAAGTAAAACTTTTTTGGTTTGAATTTTATACTTAAGTACATGTGAAGAAGAGTTTTTATTTATTTTATTTGGAGGGTATTTTATATTCGACCCGGTCGAATATAACATTCTTACTTGTTTCATTTTATTTGAATTTTGAATTTTTAATATTAAAGAAAATATGTATGTACATACTTACATACATACATACATACGTACATATATGTATATCTATGTGCTATACCCTGCAGGAGGATAATTGTTAATTGCCTTTAAGCTACTGGTACGGTTACTAGTATAGCAAGCACTAGTTCAAAAGGTGATTGAACATATAGAGAAAAGTACTAGTACTTCAAGTAGTTCATTTGTAGATTGATTTGACTTGTAGAATTCCACATTACTTTTTGATCATGTTTTTAAGCGAATTGCTAATTCGCATTTTCATTTATTTTATTTTTAATTGTTACAATTTTTAAACAAATTCAAATTTGAAACAAAGACTACTATTAGAAGACTTTGCCACCAGCATATCAATTTATTTATTCGATAATTTATGTAAGTAAGCCGCAGTTTTCTTGTGTGTTAAAAAAGTGAAATTTTAAAAAATAAATAATATTAGAAGCTAATTTTAACATTTTTTTTAACGTGTTTTTTGTTCATATGTAAACTCAGCAACAAATTTCATTGGGTTTAAAAAACCAATAAATTTAGGGATTTTTTTTATATATAAACCAGTTCTTAATGCAGAACTGATTGTACTAGTATCCGACTAGAGGAAATTATACTAGTACCCATCTAGTACTAATAGTACTAGTATCCCCCTAGAATCCATCTAGTACTAATGGTACTAGTAATTTTCCAAACACACTCAATGTTAATTTGAGCATTAACATGGTATAGGAAAGTTCACAGTTGGGAACTAGTACTGGTGATTTTTGTACTAGTGCAATACTAATTTGCTACTAGTTCGATCTCCTGCAGTGTATGAACAGCAAAAATATATTGTCAATTAAGTGAATATTGTTTCATGTATGAACACAGCATTATTCTATGGATCACTCTTCAATAAATAGCATGACAATCATAATTATAATTTTTTTTTCGATGTGAAAAGTTACAGAAACGACGCACAGAATATAGAAATATTACAAATAAATGATGTCAAATAGAAATGTAAGGAATTAATAAAAATTACTTTGAAATGGAAAACCATTTTGCAAAATTATTTTAGAAATAAATTTTTGATCACAAAGTATTCAATTTAATATTATTTTGGCATCCTTTCGCGAAAAACTGCAATTTAATTTCACTGCAAATAGTCCCTGTATTAAAATAAAATCTAAAATTTTAACAGATAAACGAAAAACAAATTTATTCAACTCAATGTAAACAAATTAGAGTTTCGCAAAACTTGCAACAGGATATAAAAGTTTTGAATTTAACATGAAACAAGCAGCGGCTTAAATACGAGCAATATCAAATTTGTAAATGGAAAATAAACGTTTTACGAAATTAATTAAAAAAAAGAAACAACAACAAAAACTACAGCATTTATAAAAACAATAACAATTGTTTGTCACACCGCTCTACAGTTAATTATTGCCAGTCTCGCAACGAACGTGCATCCGCTAGTTGCAATCAACTGGAACCGAAGGTGTAACTGTGGGTGTTGCAATTGCTCTTGTGTGCCGTCATACGAAAATTAAAATGGGGCATTTCTTGCGTGAATATGCAGCACGCAGCATGTTGCCCCGTTTGCATATGCCAGCTAAAAATATCAACAGCATTAAGAACAACACCGGCAACAACAACGCATATCACAATGAATCTATAAATACAACAGCAGTAGAATTTATTGAAAACATAAGAAATAACTACAACAGCAGTTTCGCCATACATCCTGGCGATGCGGCCGACGATGTGACTGAAACAGCTGATAGCAGCAGTAGCAGTGACAATTTATATTTTGTACAACCTCAGCAACAATTGCTGGTAGATGTTTTTAGCAGCAACAGCCTCCTCAATGTGGCTGTTAACAATCCATATGAAGATTATACGGAATATTTAATCAATGACACTTCCTCGCCTGCTTCAGCATTAATGTCCTCCACCTCACCACCCTCATCGTTAACAGCATCGACATCATCATCGCCTGCATTGCACTACTTGGCATCACTGGCGAGTGTTACCACCACCACAATATCATCGATTGGGCAGCAAATAGCCCAGCAGCCCGAAGACGATTCCACGTACAGGTTATTTTTCTGCGATGGTGAATCCCAAGACTTAAGTGTTTTAAATTACACGCTGGCAGGCGCCAATGACAGCATCAGTGCGGAGGATGGTGCCGGCGGCGGCGGTGGTGGTGACGACGAGGCCCTGTCAAGTGTTTATTTTAAGACCGCCGTGTATCTGTTGTACATTCCCATTTTTGTGTTTGCTCTTTTGGGCAACGGCACTGTCTGCTACATCGTCCAGTCTTCGCCGCGCATGCGCACAGTTACAAATTATTTCATAGCCAATTTGGCGGTGGGTGACATCCTGATGTCTTTATTTTGTGTACCTTCTTCATTCATATCGATATTTATTTTGGGCTACTGGCCATTTGGCATGGCGCTGTGCCATCTGGTCAATTATTCACAAGCTGTTTCGGTGCTGGTGAGCGCCTACACGTTGGTCGCCATATCAATTGATCGCTATATTGCGATAATGTGGCCGCTTAGGCCGCGCATCACCAAGAGGTAAGTGCTATTTTATTTGTTTGATAATATTTAAATTAAACTAAGAAAAGTTAATTTACAACGAAAACTGTAGATATTTATTTTATAAATCATACGAGGCTCAACTTATAAGTTTTTTTACACACTTAAAAAAAAAAAATTGGAGGGTATATTCAGTTTGTTATTCCGTGTGTAACTGAGCGAAATAACGCTCCAAGACCCCATAAAGTATATATACTCTTGATCAGTGATGAATTCTAAGACGATCCGCCATATCCGCCCGTCCCTCTGTGAAATTACAATTCAGTTCAAACGAAACGAGCCAGACCCTTGAAATTTGGTACAAATTTATTTTAAAAGGAAAGCACAGGTTCAGTTCGTAAATGGGCTGAATCGAGCGAGAGGGAAAAAAGTTCCCCTAAGAAGAGCTAAACCAACCTCTTAGAAACAACATAATTTTTAAAGTTTTTTCTGGTAATTTTTTTTAAGCAAGTGATATATTTTTATGTTGAAGACGGTCCAAAGCATTGAAATTGCAGCCAGAAAATTAAAAAAATTCATTTTTAGGACCCCGCCCCCTTTAGTGGGCGTTAAAGTAACATATTACATGGAAATTAACAAATTGTTAAATTCTTTAAAATTAAATTTTAAAGATTATATGACGAGGTTGACCTTACTCTGCCCCATCCTCCCCCCACATTTGCACCCTAAATGGCCCTATAACAAAAATAATAAAAAATAAATTATTTTACACTTAATAACCCCAAACATTAACTTTTTAGTGTCGTATGGCAAAGATGAGATGTCTCCCCCTCGCCCCTCCGGGAGTGACCCCTACAAAATAGAGTTTTTATTTAATAAATATTTGGAGGGTATTCAATATTCGACTCGGTCGAATATAATGTTCTTACTTGTTTTTTGTTTATATTTTTAATGCTTTTGTTCTTTTAATTCTTTTTTAGTTAAAAAGGGAGCCTAAATTTTTAATTGCAAAGATAATATTATTTTAATATGTACTCGAATTTGCTAGATAATTTAGTTTCTTAGAGAGCTTTTTGCCGATGTTATCTTAACTTGAGTGAACTTGTAAAATTTTGCTACAAAAACACCAAAGAAATTTAAAATAACTTTAAAATATTTTTTTTTTAATTAACAAAATTGTTTTGAAAATTGTTAATTTTATCAACGGGCTTAAGTTCGAATCTGCAAGACTGCAAACCATTTTTTATTATTTTATTAATAAATGAATTTGTTCAAATTCTATTTTTATTTTCAGTACTGATCCGTTCTGCTGGTTTGATGATTATTGAAAAATATTCTTAATATTCCAATCTTACTGCCTATTTCTCATTGTCGAATGAATTCTTTCTTTCGTACAAATATATTAAAAACAAGAACAAAATTTTATAAATTGTTTTTGTTTGAAATGTATTTATACGAAAGAAAGAATTCATTCGGCAATGAGAAATAGGCAGTTAATATAAATTAATAAAAATAGAATTTGAACAAATTCATTTATTAATAAAATAATAAAAAATGGTTTGCAGTCTTGCAGATTCGAACTTAAGCCCGTTGATAAAATTAACAATTTACATAAGAAAGTTCGACTTATAAAAATTCATACATAATTTAAAACAAAATTGTTTTGTACAGACCTCGTATAATTGTAAATTAAATTGTTTACTTAAATTGTTTTTTTATATCCTAGAATTTCGATTTGAGCTGAATTTTGTTATCTAGAAATAACATTTATTAAAACTTCCTAAACAAAATTTTCCTTCAGAAACATCTTTAAACTGTGATTTCATTGCTCTTTTGCTTAAATAAAATTAAATTGAAAATCAATATTAAAAGCGAATTAAGAAAAAAAACAGCTTTTCTTTGTTTGAATCTCTATCAATTTTGATTGGCATTGTGCTTTTGTTGTACAACAACAAAACAAGAACAAGAAGACATTCGTGCGAAATCCTTACATAAACTAACAGTTGTTTCTTTATCCTTTTAGTAGAAGTTGTTAGATGCAGATAATTTTTTTTTTCTCTTTCAAATTACACTTCCATACAGATTTGGATAACAATGAAAGTCAATGTGTTTATAACAGAATAGACAATAAAGTGCTAAGAAACTGAAACATGTCTAATTATTTCAAACAACTTCTAGGTGTTTTTGCAAAAAATCTGTGCAGGCGAAATGAAATTTAATTTCCCAGTAAGAAATTCTATAGTAGACAATGACTGTTTCTAAATCAGTTGTGTAGTTTTTTTTTTTAAATCTTGGATCAGTACTCCGGGGATGACCCCTACATATGCAGTGCATTGCGCCGGTATTAAAAAGGAGGGGATAGTATTGAGGGGACAGATGAAGAAAACTGAGAAGATAGAAGATTTTTCTAGCTATTTCAAACTTTTTACTTCGCCGCCTAGTTTTTTGCTACAGGACCGACGAAGGAGGGTGCTATTACTCTGCTTTTTAGTACATGACAGTGTCAGTCGCTGCCAATTACGTTCAGTGACCAGTGCTATGCCTTCATTATTGAAACATGCGGGCAAGAAGTAACACAACCACGCACTAATTCTGATCAACTATGAGAAACTTTTACATCACCTGGCGAGAGGACCTCATCCGACGATGTTCTCAACATAGTGTGAAATTGGGTGTTCACCACCAGCCGCCCGTGCACCTTAGGGGCCACACCTAAGCGACTCTTGAGTCACCCAGGTGGCAATTTTTAGCACATGATAGTAATTTTCCATACTCTAACACCTTGCTAAAGTGTTCGATCCTATCTAGAAGATTTTAGTTCCATGAGTCACGAATGTATCCCAATAGAACCTCTTTTGTTCACAACAACACATAGATTTTGCTACTATCAGCCACAAACCACCACGTGAACTCCCGACGGAGACCTCACCAATATCCAGTCGCAGTAAAATGCTGGGCCAGTACTGGATCCCGTGGTACCAGTTTAGACTACTGGTGAATCCGCGAAAGCCAAACCAGTGTGAGCTCTATAAACTTTCTATTAATTCTGATCAGAAGAATTCAAGACAATATTTCATGATTCAGCGCGGGGTTGAGCTCATGGCCCTCCACTCCATAGTCTCGTATTCTACTAATTCAGCCAACAGCACCCCCAAAAATTATGCAGTTTTATAAATATAGTCAGGGCCACTGTGCACTTTCGCGAAGTAGCCTTGAATCACGCTCCTTTCTTTAAAGACAAAATTTTCAAAGGAAAATACAAAATATATTCTATCAGACTGGCAAACATGTTCATGAGGCAGCACTTGATTCTACGTGATATTAAGTAATAATTTGTAGTGTCATGTTTGTTTTCCACATCCATTTTCTGTTTGTCTTAGTACTTTGTGTTAATAGATATTTGAGTGGGACTGTCCATCAGCAAATACTGGCAGCATGACGAAATAAACAACACACATTTCGTGACAACACACAACAGTATTATTGCCTATTTGCAAATACGCATCCTGGCAAATAGTAGATCAAAATGAATTGTCATGACAGGATATTTTGTGAGCAGCCATAAATCGTTGTTGTTTATGGCAAATATTTATTTAACAATTTATGTTGTCATTGTTCAAATAGCATTCCCTTGTTTTCCTAAGGAAACACATTTAGCACTTAAATATATTGACCCTGGAGCCCAATTTGGTCTTTAATGTGTTAAGTGTGTTTGCAGGAAGGCGAACCATCAGAGTATTTTTCAGTTCGCTATTAGAATCTAGTGGTTTTTTCAACGATGTTGCTGCAATGGGCTGTACTATAATTCCATTTGATGGTAATGGGTTATTTCTTACTCATTTATAGAGGGGAAATATGGAGGCAGTAAGGGGTGCCTCATCGACCCATGAACCACGTGGCGCAGTAAATGATTTTTCAGTGCACCAATGGTTAGACTCCCCATTTATGAAAGTGAACTGATAATTATCGACTTCCATTCTCAACACAGTGTCCTGAATAAATTTTTTTTGATGTGTTAACATCTATACGCGCGCCTCTAGGGCAGTAAACTATCAGTTTCAATCCATACGCAAGTGTAAGTGTAAGACTTTGTTTGTTTGTTGTTGTTGCTTGGCAGTCGGTATTGAAAGTGATTATTGGGCGATTTTCATATAATTTTCCCACGCGATTTTCTCCGGAAATTCATAGCCGATTTTATTAATTTTTGGATTAAAACGCTAGTGCGGGTTTCGATGAAGAGTTTAGGCCAAAAATTAAGGCGATCCGATATCGGCCAGCGGAGATTTAAGTGTTTTAATTCGGAGTATTAATTTGGAGTAATATTAAAAAAGTGTTTTATGTTGATCTTCGGGTTTGTCTTATGCATAGCAAAGAGAATAGTGACGCGGTTATACGTACATATGTATATAAAAATGAGATAGCATGACTGCAACGTATGTAGCTTATGTACAAACATAACAATGTATGTATGTACATTTGTCTGTTGCTTTGCATTCTCTTTGTTTTTTGTGGGTTTAATTATTAAACCCACAAAAATATAAAATAAATAAACACATCGCCCGTGAGTTCGAACACTCATTGATTTTTTTCAACTCGGAACACCACTCAGGAAATGACCTCCACATGTGCAGTGCACTGTGCTGTAACTAGAAAGGAGGGTATATTATTGAGGGGACAGATGAGGAAATATGAGAAGTTAGACAATTTTTTGTAGCACTTTTAGCCTTTTCACTTCGCCGGCTAATATTTTGCAACAATGCCGACAAAGCAGAGTGCTGTACATTATTTTGTTAGTCGTTGCCAGTTGATGTTCTGTGATCAGTGCTATGCCTTCATCACTGAAACAGGCTGACATAAACTAACACACACACACACACACACATGCACTAATGCTGATCAGAAGAAGTCGACACAATATTCATGACTGAGCGCGGGGTTGAACTCAGCATCCTCCGCTTCATAGTCTCGTGTTCTACTACTTCAGCCAACAGCACCCTCAGGTAATGGGTTCTTTCTTATTTTTTTATTTTTATTTTAATATTGGATCAGTACTCAGGGGATGAACCCTGTGCATTGCGCCGGAACTAGAAAGTAGGGGATAGTATTGAGGGGACAGATGAAGGAAGATGAGAAGAAAGAGAATTTTTTTGTAGCTATTTCAACCTTTTTATTTCGCCGTCTAATTTTTTTGCTACAGGGCCGACGAAGGAGGGTGCCACTATGCGACTTAGGCCGACTTGACCCCCAACGCTAAAAAGTGTTGGTCACTGGCTCCCAGTCACTTGCACATGACGTGAACAGCTATCTTAGACGCTGCCAGGCATAGTCTACAAGTATCCTGCACACACGCCTTTTATCTTGACGAGATAGCATCTGAAGCTTCCGTATCCTGTAATTAATGCAGTCAACCAGATTAAGGCTTCCCCTATGGGATCCTTGAGCACCATGCGAGTCTGCCCACAATTTGCACATCGGCCACCAAATTTTCCAAGTGTTTGATAACAAACCACAATAAAATCATATATTCAATGATATCTTAACTGAGTGTGATCTTGGCTTATGGTCTTGGCAAAATGTCACAGCAGATCTCAGTCTCGCAAGTTCATCTACTAATTCATTTCCCCTTCATCAGTGTGACCTCAATAGCAGAGTCACTCCTGTTATTAAATTTTAAAACATATTATTTTTCCAGTAAAAAACAGTTTCTTTAAAATTGAGTGTATTTTTAATTGTCCTATTTTTTTTCTTTAATTTAAAACTATGATCCTTGGAAAACTGTCTTCAGCTCAAAACTAAAAAGTCATTGAGTTTCCTACATTTTCTATAAAATAAAAACCTTGAACACATGTTTAGAAGCCATATTGCTGCTATTATATTTAATGTCTCATAAATCATATCCTTAAATTTTTATTTCTTGTTTCTGTTTCAGGTATGCGAAGTTTATAATAGCTGGAATTTGGCTTATTGCCTTGGCAACCGCATTTCCCATACCAATTGTCTCCAAACTAGTTCAACCAGGTGAATGGCATGTTTATTGTGAAAGGTGAGTTGACATTGACATTGACACTAAAAAAAAAAGAAGAAATTGTTCACGTTGAGAAAAAATAAAGATAAAACAACGCACAAACACAGCAATTTATAAAATGTTCCAAATTATATTTAACAAAAAAAAATTTAGGCAATAAAATTTAAAACAGTGTGTTGAGGCTTGATTTTTTGATTTTTTTTTAACTTTTTAAAAGAAAAACAAATATACTTTGGCAAAAATATAAAGATACAAATTTTATATATATTTTAGAATCGTTTGATGTTTTGCTATTTGTTTGCAAACTTTCAATTGTTCAATTCAGAAGCTCAGTGATATGGTTTATCGTTCAACAGATAATATTTGCTTATGCACTTGGGAACTGATAGACTTGTTGCAAAGTTATTTTGTCATATTTTTAAATATAATATTGCGATTGCCATTGCACTTTACAGCACCATCATTCATCGGTATTATAGTTAAAGTTCGCCGGAGATGTATATTCTCATCTTTCTGCCTCTCAACACTATCCTCATCTTTCATACTACCGGCAAAGTGCATTGCGTCCTAGGGTACTCACCCTGATTGCCGGTCTAAGTAAAACATTGTTAATTAAACCCTAAAAATTTTAATTTAAGTTCAATCCGAAATATTCGAATCACTCAAAGTCCTGTAAACTGTTTATTGTTAAACTTTTTCAATGAAAATTTTTTCATCAGCTCCTGAAGTACATAGATCTGGGAACAAGTGTCCCCATATCACCACTTTTGTCTACTATTTTGGTGACTGTTTGGCGACATTGTCAATAAACCGTTTACATTTTTATATATGCCTTTGATGAGAAAACATTTCTGGCTTGTACAAGCAGCGTTGTCAACTCAGTGCTTTTGGCACTGTTTTTAGTGCTTTTTGAAATTTATTACGCGAAAAATTTTGGCTTCAGTGCATTTTGGTTTTTAGTGCTTTTTTGGTGCTTTTTTTCATTCGGTGGCACCAGACAATAAAAAATTTTGCTATTAAACTTTTATCTTTACCATATTCCCATGCTGAAGTAGAACGAGTTTTTAGCTCAATGAATCTTTTAAAAAGAAAAATTAGAACCGAATGTCGCTGCATTCGGTTAATGCGCTTTTACAAATCAAAAACGGACTTAAAAGGGAAAATTCTTGTTGCGAAACGTACGAAATTCCAGATGAGGTCAATATTCATATTAATAAAAAAAATGGATTATAAAACGTTGGAATATGAAATAAAAACGGTATTATGGGCAGATGACCGTGATGAGGAATTCACGGAGTTTGATATTGACCTTTAACAAATACAAGTTGAAATTCATTCGTTATTATATGAATATATTTTGTTATTTTAAACGTTAGTTTACTTTTGTTACCTTAAAAGAAATAAAATATGGCAGAGAAAGTGCATCACTTTAAAAGTTTACAGTTGAATAAAAAACAATGTAAAATTTATTGCATTTTCTATGACAATATTTACAATATGTTGAGTTATTTTTTAGTGTAATATATGAATTATTAAAAATAGTAATAAATGATCTAAAATTCTACTGGTTTTTTTGATCTCTTTATAATTATTATTGTACTCTATTATTTATAAGCCTAAGGTCTCTTTATTTTTATTGGAAATTA
The DNA here is from genome assembly GCA_951800035.1 of Linnaemya tessellans. NCBI lineage: Eukaryota > Metazoa > Arthropoda > Insecta > Diptera > Tachinidae > Linnaemya > Linnaemya tessellans. The sequence continues at coordinate 136,450,841 of OX637532.1, forward strand.
ATTATTTAAAAATAATTAATTTCCTGAAGAAGTCACACAAAGGAGTGACGAAATATTGAGAAATAAAATATTTTAAATAAAAATAAAGAGACCTTAAGGTTAGAAATAATAGAATACTATAGAGATCATTTACTCTTATTTTATAAATTTTTTGTTAATAAAAGTGTAAAATAGAAAAAAAATTAAATAAAATCATATTTTAAATAAAAGGCAATTAAAATCAAAAAATATTTATATTTAGTGCTTTTTTTTCAAAAATTACGCGTTTTTGTCCGACTTTAGTGCTTTTCAAAATTTCAAAGTTGACAACGCTGTGTACAAGTGACTGTGTCAATTTCATGTCAGTACAGTTTCACTACTGACATTTCCTGCAGAATACTTAACGATAATAATCTATGCATCTTTACTGAATACCCACGTACATTTTATATTTAAATGGAATATTCAGGAACATGATGTCATTTTAATGAACAAGTAAAAGGTGGTTGGATGCAGTTGTTTACTGTTGACGCTGCTGCAGTTGATGTCTTACAATGACATCTTAGAAATTATTTATTTCTTTCACAATGTGCATTTCATTGAAATGTTTATTAACCCTAGATTGATAAACATATTCTTACAGACGTTAAAGATAATCATAAAATTGACGCACACTTTTCAAAGAGCATATTTTCATTATTTTTAAATTAATTTGGAATCGACTTATGTAAATTAAAGGGTGTTTTTAATAGAGCTTGCTGATTTGAAATTTAAATAAAACACATGCCAAATTATGAAATGGCAAAAAAAAATTTTTTATTTGGTAGATAACTTCTTGTCATTTAACATTTAAATATAATTTCGGGCATATGGCCACCACGTCTATTTTGCACAAAGGTCATTCTGGAGGTCCAATTTTCGACCACCTTTTCAAGCATTTGAGCGAGTACTTCAGCAATGACACGTTGAATACTGGTTTCGAAAGCATCAATCGTTGCTGATTTATCCACGTAAACCAATGATTTCAGGTATCCCCACAAAAAATAATCGAGTGGCGTCAAATCACACGAACGCGGAGGCCAATTCACCGGTCCATTTCTCGAAATAGTGTTGTCTTTGAAATCTTCTTTCAATAAGTCCATTATTTCGCCCGCAGTATGACAAGTGGCACCATCCTGTTGAAACCATATTTCGTTTACATCGATATCTTGAAGTTTTGCCACCAAAAATTCATTGATCATGATTCTGTATCGATTTCCATTCACGGTAACGCGTCGTCCTTCCTCATTTTTAAAGAAATAAGGACCGATGATTCCACCAGCCCATAGACCGCACCAAAGAGTACATTTATCGGGATGCATTGGTAATTCTTGAACGGCGTGTGGATTATCTTTGCTCCAAATACGGCAATTTTGCTTGTTGACACATCCATTCAACCAAAACTGCGCCTCATCACTGAAGAGAATTTTGCGGTAAAAAAGCGGATAAACATTTTTAATTGAACACTGTTTTTGAAAATAAATTTCCACGATTTGGAAGCGTTGTTCTGGAGTTAACCTGTTCATGATGATTTGCCAAACAATACTGAGTAGAGACGTCACTTTTTTAAACTGTCAAAACAGTTGTCAGACAACAGAGTGATTCGTATAAAAAAAAAACTTCATAAAAAAATACCCTTTATATATCTGCATATAAATGATTTAAAAATATCAACAGCTTAAATAGATTTGTAAATGTTAATTATGAGAAAACTGAAGAACATTAAAGCTTCATAAGTAGTCAACTAAACAAAGAAATCATATTTGTTTGAAAACGTATAAGTAATCACGCGTCATTTTCTCTCATATAGAGCATATATTTCAAAATGGGTTATACGTACCGCATAATGAGGCATGTATGTGCCTCACGAAAGATGTGCACAACGACTGGGATGTTCAAAAGGTGTAACGTTGAATTCGCGCTATTTAAAAAGAAACTGCAACATTTTGTAAGGGAATGCGTAAATTTTACGCAGATTATCTTTCTAGGGTTAAGCGCCCCGGCCCACCCACTTCCAATATAATTGTGCAATTTTTCCTATTGTACAATCCTATCATCAATGTGTATGTCATATTCAAAGGTGGCACAATATATTGGCAGTAATCAAAAGACTTTTGATTTTTATTTTACAACCCAAAAGAAGTGGAATATAGTCCCGGTTTACACTATGCAATTTTTGTCGCAGCAATTCTTGATATTTAGTGAGGAAGAACGAGAAAGGAATACAAATGGTATATATTCCTATTTCAGGACTCTCACACAAAATAAGAATCGCAGCGACAAAAATCGCACAATGTAAACTGGGACATACTGTGAAATGTGTTGGCAACATTGTACAATATTGTTTTTGTTTTGCTTATAGGTTATGTTTACTTTTCATTGTAAGAAAGTTGTGCCATATTTTATTTGAAACTATTGCGCCACTTATTGAATAATAGAGGCCAAAATGGAAATAATATGGCATATAAGACATACAATAATATTGTATAATGGATGGGCCGCTTTAACGTTAAAACGTTATTACAGATGTTCTCAAGTTTGTGCATCGTTAGCGTATGAGTGATATGACGCTGTTTCTGTTTGAAAATGTTACTCATACGCACCCTATTTCAGATATATGTGACCTTGATTACATACATAAGAAATATGAGACATTAACAATTTCGTTGCGAATATAAGTACTTACATGTCCAACATGTCCAATTTGGACTGCGTGGGGTATGTAAATTGCACTGATATTTTAGAGTGTGGAAATTTGGAATGCAAGTCATATTTTCCCTCTGGCCCGATTCAGCCCATTTACAGACTTGACGTGTGCTATCCTTCAAAATGTATTTATACCGAATTTCAGGGATCTGACTCTTCTGGACTGAATCGTGATTTTCCATAGACGGAAGAACATGGCTAGAACGTCAAATTTCATCCCTGATTAAGAATATGTATATCATATAGGGTCTTAAAGGGATATTTGGCTGCGTTACATGCGGAATGACAAAGTGAATATATCCTACAATTCTTTTTTGGAGGGTCTAAAAAGCATGTATTTGACAGGAAAATTGTTGGAGGTTGGTCGTTACACAAACAATGCCTCCCTCACACGTGGACATCAATCAGTTTCCATTTAATTCTGTTTCACAAAAATCCACAAAATTGTTTATTACCACAGCGAAAAGTACTTTTGCTTTCTTAAAAAATTCCCTATTACATATTTTTTGCATTGTGATATAAAATTCACAGAGAACAGCAGACATGAACAGTGATTACAGACTTCTATGTAAATATTATTTCCAGCACTCGTGCAGCCTTGAATGCTTTTGCATTGTTGTTGTTTTTTTTCTATTCAAGGAAATAATTCCAAGCATAAAGTAAAGAAATGGAACTCTGAACAACACATATTACTTTAGAGTTTTTATTTATTTAAATACGAGAATTTTTTTTATAACTATGGCTTACATTTTTGTTAAAATTTTTGCAGGTACGTTTGCCAAGAGGAGTGGGCCTCCAAGGAACAAAATTACTATTACACGTGGGCCCTGCTGACCCTGCAATTTTTGGTGCCCTTGTCAGTGCTAATATTCACCTATACACGCATAGCGCTGGTTGTATGGGTCAAACGGCCACCGGGAGAGGCAGAGAACATACGGGATAAACGCATGGCGAGATCTAAGCGTAAGGTAAGTTTTGAATTTGAAAAATGTTAATGATATTGTTAAAAATTAATATCTTACAATGCAACTTGTTTATAATATCTTGTTAATTTTTATGAGATTTTAAGAATTCAATTAAAGTTAAGAGTTAAATGTGGAGTCTCATATACAGATATAGTTAGTAAAATGATCGGGGGAGGGTGTAAGATTATCGACGGTAACTGCATTTAGGGTGTAAGGCCACAATAGGCTTGACACAGTGTTAGCTTTAGTGCTCACTCCCTTAACATCTGGAGGGTTATTCTGCAATGCGATGCGAAAGGAATTGCTTTCGCATTTCAATGTAAATGACATACAAATGCGTTCAGTTTATCATTCGCATCGCAATACAGAATAACCCTTTTCGAATGAGGGACATGAGGGCTGCTTATTAAGCGCCTAGAAAAGCTATTCGTAAGTCCGTTCATAATGATTTGGCAAAACAGACTGAATAGCTAATTTGACAGATTGGCTTCAACAACAGCAAGTCCCTGTTGGTAGACCTTTTAGTTGTATAAAGAGAATTTGTGTGTATATTTCCTTTCAAATATTTAGTTTTATAACTATTTAGAAGTTTCTAGAAGTTTTTAGTCCAAAATAGTTTCATGTGTATTAAAAACAACTTTACCTATTGGCATAACTTTTTGGTCTCAAATACGTTGTTATACATTAATTTTGAAAGAATGTCAAAGATATATATTTTAGTTCGTATGGAAACTTTGTCTGGTTGTCAGTTGGCGTTGTTGTTGCTGTTGTTGTTGTTGTTGTGTCTACTAACCGGAATTGTGCTAAGAAAAACTTTTTCTTGGCACAAATTTGCAGATTTGCTATTAATCTCTGTAATCGTTTGTAATGAAAGTGTAATAAGTTCAAGTTATTAAATATGACAATCAAATAAAAATTAATAGAATGGCCACATGGCAAGAGAATAGACATCATCATCCATGGTATTATTATACATATGAAAAGAACAACAACAAATTAATACAGCGAGTGAATTTTCCCTCAACATATTGCTTGAGTGCTTAATTGAGTCTTTTCTAATGGCAAGATTAAACGTGTTGTGGCTTGCATTTATTCTGAATCATGATTATAGTTATTAAACCGTCCAAAAAAGAATATGGAGGGTATATTAACTTTGTAATTCCGTGTGTAACGCAGCGAAATATACATCTGAGACCCCACAAAGTATATATGCGACAGCGCATAGAGAAAGGGACCTAAGGGGGAAAAAATCAATTTTCACTTTTTTTTTTATATGGACAACATCTGAGCATCGAATGAGTCCGATCCCATGCCCAAAAAGTGTTCCCTCCCAGAGATATGCGCGTTTTATGAAATTGAAGTACACCAAGGTTTTTACCCTTAGGTCCCTTCCTATTTTGGGCGTCACATATACTCTTGATCAGTGATGAAATCTAAGACGATCTGAACATGTCCGTCCGTCTGTGGAATCACGATTCAGTCCAAATGAAAAGAGCTAGACTCTTGAAATTTGGTATACATATATATTAATATAATAGATAGCACAGGCTAAGTTCGGGGATGGGCTAAATCGGGCAAGAGGGAAAAAAGTTCCGCTAAGAAGAACTAAACCAACCTCTAAAAAACAACATAATTTTTAAAGTTTTTTGGTAATTTTATTAAGCAAATAATATATTTTTATTTCAAAGAAGGTCCAACGCGTTAAACTTGGAGTGATAAAATAAAAAAAAATAAAAATATTGGACTCCGCCCCTTTTAGTGGGCGTTATTATATGCAAAAATAGTGTAAAAATTTAAGAAATTGCTTTACTTAAGCCTACATTCCTTGAAAATAACAGTTTGAAGCTTTAATGACGAGGTTGAGACGTAACCTGGTACTACTCTGCGCTACCCCCTCCTCCCACTTTGTCCCTTAAATGACCCTATCAAAAAAATTTTTTTTTTTAATTTTGTATTTAATTATCCCAAACATTTATTTTTAGAGTTTTATGACAAAGGTGAAATGTCTCCCCCACAGCCCTTGCCAAAGCGACCCCGCTAAAATATAGTTTTAATACCCTCCAAAGAGAATTGGACCCCATAAAGTATATATAATATTGATCAGTGATGAAGTCTAAGACTGTCTAGCAATGCCAATACGTTCGTCTGCGGAAAACATGATATAGTCTATATATGGACCCCGCCCCCTTTAAGGGGCGGTGACGATATTACATTCAAAAATAGTGTAAATATTGAACAATTTGTATTCCTTAAGCCTGTAAGAAGCTGAGATGTTCTCTGATCTTGCAGATGTGAAACGTCTCCCCCACGGGCCTTCCCGTAATGACTCTCTCAAAATAGAGATTTAAAATTGGGTACAGAGATGCCTAAAAAGAACTCTGTCCCAACAAGTTAAACATTTTAAATTTTCTTACTAAATATTTGTTGGGTACTTAAGATTCCACCCGGTCGAATCCAATTTATAGAAATTAGCTGCAAAGGCTTTAGTGCGATATTTTACTTAGAAACTTCAAGTAGTGGCACGCAGCAATATAATGAGAAACAACACGCATTGCACATCGATGAACTATTATTTTATAAGTGAAAATGATGACAGCGACATTTTGATTCCTTAACAAAGAAATCTTATCAGCTTAAGCAGTTGTCAACTACATATTGCTTTCATGTCTAAATTCGGTTAAACGAAGCACAACAGCGAAATTCATAAAATATTTGCACGCATGTGATTCATAAGTGCCCAATTTTGTTCGCTAGTGAGAATCCCAAAAGAGATTGTGTGGAAAACGTAAAATATTTTTCCAGTTATCATAAGATATTTTCATGAGGCAAAAAATAAATTTACCATGATAAAATTGACGTTGACGTTTGCCGAACAATAATGATGATTACAATGATAATGAAGCTAAAGCTGGAGATTATAATCGGCTTCGAACTGCCAGTGATAGTTGATTTTTTAGTTTTTCTTTTTTTTTTTGGTACGTCTTGGCAATTTGTTCAGCTGTCATCATAAAAACGAGCAAAAAAGAATAGTAATTTGATGATGTCTATGCTTAAATAATTTTGTGTGTTTTAACACCCTTCGCCATAAGTGGTCGTCGTATGCGTCTGTCATTCATTTTGTAGCATCTAAAATGTTCACATCACATCGCATGAATTATTATCGGTGTAAAAAATTGTTTTTTTCATTTTAGTCTGTGTCTAAGTAATTTTATACTTTTAATAATTTGTTGGCTGAAGTAGTTAACAGGAGACTATGAGGCGGTGGATCCTGAGTTCAATCCCTCACTTAGCCATGAATATTGTGTCGAATTCTTCTGATCAGCATTAGTGCATGTGTGTGTGTGTGTTAGTTGTTGTCAGCCTGTTTCAGTGACGAAGGCAAAGCACTGGTTAGTGAACAATTACATGCGCTAAAGACCAGAGAAACAACTCCCTCCTTCATCGGCCCTGTAACAAATACTATCCCCTACCCTCTAGCTCCGACGTAATACACTGGATATGTAGGGGTCAACCCCTGAGTTAGGTTAGGTTAACAGGTTGCTGACAAAAGGAAAAATAGAGTCCAGTCCACTTGGGTCAAATTAACTTGATCCCTTTGTGCTACCTGTATAGGAAGGAAGATGTGTTTGAGTGAGAGAGAGGGAAAGAAGGAGAGGATAGTCCGAAATTAGTTTAAAGGAGGATACTAAGAATAAGGGAGAAGTATTTAGATAATAATTTTGGTCGTGCATGCACTCCTAGGGGAGTCACCTGTCGAACCAGCCACTGCTCCTGATAAAGAGACTGAGGTTTTTCAGTTCTATACCTGAAATCTCCGAAATGTCTCTAAAATGTGTTTTGCTCGGAGATTGTACCCGCTGCTCCTGCAGGGCAGGACATAGGCACAGGAAGTGTGCAATGCTTTCCTCCTCCTCCCCCTCCTCGTCATTGCAACTGGAGCAGTGGTCATTATAGAGGAGACCCAGGCGCCTGGCATGGACCCCAAAGGTGCAGTGTCCAGTGAATGTGGCCATTATAGTGCGTAGATGACCTTTAGCGAAGTTCAAAAGATCCTTTGTCCTCTTAGAATTTAGGCTGGGCCATAAAACTCTCGCAAGTGGATTCTCTGATCCACCTGTCCTGAGCTAATTCAAATAGTGCAGCTTCAAAGCGGGTCCAACAGGATGACAGTGGAATATTGCACTTAGCTAGTCAATATCGGCCTCCTAAGGTGCGGTTCCTTTCTTAGATAGCTCATCCGCTTTTTTTTTCTTGGACCAGCACTCAGGGGATGACCCCTACATATGTGATGCATTGTGCCAGGAGGATAGAGGGAGTAGTGTTTGTGGACAATCGGTTTGAACCTCCTCAAGTTGAAATTGGCAGGAAAGACCTCTGCTGGCAGTTTGTTCCACATACGAACCGTTCGGCCAAAGAACGAATCTTCTCTGCAATGCGTGGTGCGGTTCACTGGCAAACTTAACCACAAAAGGAGGCCCCATATGTGAAGTGCGCTTAGCTCGTAAGAATAAACGGGTTTCGGGCACAAGCTCCCTTATTTCACCAGCACACATTCCGTTGTAGTATCGGTAGAACAGTGAAACACATCCCACGTTGCGTCGATGCTCCAGTGACTCAACAGAGTTGGCTACGCTACTGTCACCGATGTACTTCACCGCTCTCTCGTGCACGCGGTCGAGCAACTTCAAAATAGACTTTTAAGTACCGGCCCATACATGAGAGTTGTATTCCATTTTTGGTCGGATTGCACCCCAACTGATCGTGAGGAGATCAGTTGGGGTGCAATATGTCTTACACTGTCTTAAAAAGCCGAGACACTTGAATGCTTTTTTTGAAATATGAAAAATGTGATCAGTCCATCGAACGTCACACTGTATGTTCATACCAAGAACATCATGTTGCCTATGGTGGTCCCATGCCATCGCCACCCAGTTTAAGGTGATGCGTGAATGACTTGAAAGTCCGTCAAGGGCTTTGCGGCATTATTGGACAAGTTGGGATGTGCTACTGACATTCAAGCTGCAATAAGGTCCCTTACGGGGGTGTGTAAGGGACCTTATTGCAGCTTGACTGTCGGTAATGAATTGGATGTCGCGGTTTGCTAGCCGATAAAATCTTAGCCACAGCTCTGCTCTTTTGATGGCAGATATTTCCGCCTGTAATATGCTACATTCGTCCGGGAGTCTGAAGGACATCTTGATTCCAATGTTTGGAATAAAGAAGTTTGGAATGCGAGAGTGGAAGAGAACACCATGAGCTGTTTAAAGTACTTTCCAGCGCAATACAATCTCTCTTATCCAACTTTTAAATCTTAAGATATGTCTCACTCGTACCTCAAACTGACTTTCTAGTTCTAGGAAGGGTGTGTAATATTCGACATAAACAACAATTTATGTACTAAAAATATCTGTAAACATTTCTTGTTGTTGTGGAAAAGTTGTTCGTTTGTTTTTTTTTTTTTGCCAACATGAGGGTGGTCTACCAGTATTTGCATTCAATTTTGTTTGTTTAAGTTAAATTATTGTACAAATAACTTTTCCTTTCAAATCAGTTTCTTTTTTTTTCTAAATAAAACAAGAAACTTAAATTATGAGTTTATCTGCAGTGTGAGTGCTGTTTCTTGTTTCATTTTAACGAACTAATCAAGTTGTTTTTGCAAATATGACTGCGGAAATTGTTACTGATATCGGGGAGGGGGGCAGATACTCATAATGACAGTTTGACAATTAAAATTCTGTTTCAGACAAAATTGTTCATCTGTTTGGTGTCATCCGTACACATCCACTCGTACGTACAGGCATCTGCTGGCCAATGAAGAAGATTTATCTTCTTTATGGAAGAGGCATCGCAAAAAAAAGAGAATGTTGTCAGATGAAATGTTGTCGATATCTTACGAAATGGAATCATTAGATATCTATTTGATGCTCATATTAAACCAGCAAAAGGAATAATCCCGACATAAGACATCTAATTTTAAACAAACAGGCAGTTGTTGGGTCATCTCATCCATTGTGATGTCACAACGTGCATTTATTAATTTGAAGAAAAAACCCCATAAATCATATTCTGTTACTTTTATGGTACATTCGTTGGGAACATGGTTTAGAGAATCAATTTACAAGTAAAGAGTTTTTCAAAATCATGTGTTAAAAGTAATTCGAAAATAATATTAAATTTCGTATGTATTTATTTCATTGCAACTTTGTTTGCTCTGTTGCTGGTCTCTAACAATAAATTCCTGCACAAATAAAAATTATTTGCTGATTTAAGGATACAATGAATTATCTGAATGAGGAGTGGAAATTTCGATTTTTTGCAAAAGTATTTTCAAGAAAGGGCTCTTTGCTATATTGAATGGTATTGGATTTTTAGGTCGCACTTACTTTTGAATAGAAACTTATGTGCCAGAAACTTGCAGTTTGCTTAAGATTACATATTTAAAAAGGGTACTTTGGTAAAAAAAATTTTTGTTGTAGGGTACTTTTTAGAGAACTAGCTTTTTAAAAGTTCTTTTTTTCAATCATCCTGTCCTGAATCACATTTGGCCTTAAATGCTTGCTTTATATATGTGAAATAAAATAAAAGTAAATTTTTAACAGCTACTGCTTAAAAAGATATTTTTACAAGGTACTTTTTAAAAAAATACAGTTTTAAAAGGTACTTTTCAAAAGTTACTTTCTTGGAAAAAAGCGTTGGAAAAAGGTACTGTGTTAAAAGGTACATTTTTAAATAGTAATTTTTCAAAAGACACATTTTTAAAAGGTATATTTTTAAAAGTACTCTTTTAATAGGTACTTTTTGACAGGCTACTTTTTTAAGAAAACTTAAAAAAAAACTGTGTTAAAAGTATTTTTTAAAAGTACTTATTTAAAGGTACTTTTTTAAAGGTACTTTTTAAAGGTATTTTTTAAAGCTACTTTTCATATGGTACTTTTTCAAAAGGTATTTTTTAAAGGTACTTCCCATACGGTAATTTTTTTAATAGGTACTCTTTAAATAGGTACTTTTTTACCAGGGTACTATTTAAAGAGTACTTTTTTTTTGAAAAGATACTGTTTTAAAAGTCCTTTTTTAAAGATACTTTTTTAAAGGTACTTTTGTAAAGGTACTTTTTTAAAGGTACTTTTTTAAAGGTACTTTTTTAAAGGTATTTTCTTAAAGGTACTTTTTTAAAGCTTCTTAAAAAGTAATTTTTAATTCGTACTATTTTAAAGGGTCCTTTTTTGAAAAGGTACTGTTTTAAAAATGCTTTTTTGAAGGTACTTTCTTAAAAGTACTTTTTAATAATCACTGCTCTTTTCACAGGCACTGTTCTAAAAATACTTTTTTTAATAAGTAATTTTTCAAAAGAAATTTTTCTAAAAGCTAATTTTTTAAAAGATATTTTTTTAAAAGATACTTTAGTGGAAAGTACATTTTTACAATGTACTTTTTGCAAGGTACTTTCTAAACTGTATTTTTTTCAAAAGGTATTTTCGGAAGGATACATTTATAAAATGTTATTTTTTTAAATGTATTTATTTAAAAAGTATTTTTTAAAGGGCACTTTTCTGATAAATTGTACACAAATTTTGTAAATAATTTGAGCGAATTTCTGTATGTTTCTCTCTAAGAAGCACTTCTTTAAAGATACTTATTTAAATGATACTTTTTTAAATGCCTTCTTCTATTAGAAAAATAACACATCTCAGCTTGAAAAACTCTATGCCTGTGAAATAGTTTACAACAGCAAATATTATACTTGGGCTACAAGACCAAGTCACCTGACTACCACACGTTGGCTAAAGCGCCTCCGATCAGTATAAAAGACAACAAAAAAAAAACAAATTGCAATGTAAATGTCATCACACATACTCGTATGCACGTTCAAATGTTCGTGCTTGTGTATGATTGTTGGGTCGTCTGTAAATCACAAGCATTTATTTGTCGTCTGGACTACCAGACGATGACACCAAACAAAAGGTTTTCATAAGTTGCTGGCATAGAGACCGTAAGAGCAAAGAGCCGACCAACTGCCATCACCAACAATAGAGGCTGCAATTGAGTTGACAATAAATAAAACACTAGTTGGACCATTTTTCTTGTTATTAAAACTGATTTTAAGTTATTAGCCATTTATTAAGGCAGGTCAGAATTATACGCACATGCCGATTATTATATTTGCCCGCCTTCTTATTTAATAGTTTTGAAAAACTAAAGTTGTATTGCTTTTGAGATGGTAGATGAGTTCTAAAAATGTATTCTGTTTTTTAGGAGACTTCAAAATTAGTCTAATGAAAAATGGAAAAAAATAGAAACATTAATCAAACTCTATTTATTGAAGAGAACAACTCTATTTGATTTTACACATTTTAAACGGCATATGTTTATCGAATAAATCTATTATAACGTGAGTGCCCAAAGGATAAAAGCGCCTTTCAAAATTAGCCAACACTAAAATATTGTACCAAAATTGTTATCGCACGAAACGTGTTGGTTTCGTTAATGATGACTGAATTATTAGTGTCTCACCACCGCACGTTGCTTGATTTTTTGATTATCCTAAAAAAAAAAAAATAAAAGAAATAAAAAAGTTGAAAACCACCTCTTGTACAGTGCCGCAGTTTAAAAACAACAATCTGATCGTCAACCAGTGACTTTATTAAAAATAGAAATCATAATTTCCTGTATCATCTGAATGGCATTACACTGAGGCATATTTAATTTATCGTAGGCCACAATATTTGACTACATCTTCAAATAATGTTAATAACTTGACATAAACAAAAATCATATGAAAAAAAAAAATAAAATCTTAATGAAAGGAATAGATATAAAAATTCATGTTGCAAATATGGAAAATTGCAAGTTGCACAGTGGGAAATTTTCGATTTTTTTTAGCGAAAGAAATTCAAGACATTTCAAGTACTTGAAATTAGGAGATTAAATTATAAATTTTAATAAGCATAAGATTTCTGAAATAGTTAATAAGTGAGGCCGGGGTTCGAATCCACACTCAGCCATGAATTTGGTGTTGAACTTTTCTGATCTGCATTAATGAATGGTTGTCTTAATTGTTGTCGCAGTACAGCACCCTCCCTCATCGGTGTTGTTGCAAAGATGCGATGTTGAAGTAAGAATATTTGCTTTTCTCTCAGTTTTTTCCATCTGTCCTCCCAGCACTATACCCTCCATTCAAAATTCCGGTACCGGGCCTTGTATGCGAAGGGTCATCCTCTGAGTGCAGGTTTTAGTTTTGTCAGTGTTGCCATTGTGATGCTATTTGAACTCGTTATCCTTCAATACATGCAGAACACATTTGTGTAAAAAGAAATATATATTTTGATGCTTTTTTTATTTCTTGATCATAATTTTGTTGTAAAATAATTTTTTTTTTCCTTATTCGATTTGCTTACACTTTTTCAACTGTGGTGTTTCATTTTACGTTAAAGTCTTTAATTTGAAAAATTCTTTGGCAGAACATGTTTTTCTGGAATTATCTGGCTTTGGTTTTCGGTTACTTTTATTTCAATTAAAAATTGGTATCAAATCAAACATATAAAAGATCTAAGCATACGAGTATCAGTGAAGGGACGATTATGAAACATATACATATGAAAAGGAAGTGTTTTTTTTCTATAAAACTGTCGGTTAAAAAATTAAAAGAATTTTAATGTAAATAATCTTATGGAATATTCATTTTGCTATAATAAATTCAATTAAGATTGATAGATTAATTGTTCGAAATTTTTTTTTTAAATTCAGAAAGACCTGATAAATATTCCAAGGCACAAAGGAAAGTCAACAACAGTTTCTAATTATTCAACTTACACAGCGCAGCAGAACGGCTGTTTTCGAAAGCCGCTACACTTTTATCATCAGTACTCATGTGTATTTTTATTTTTTACACCATTTATTAGGTGACTTAGTTGATTATGACAACAGATTTAGGTTAGATTATGTTAGAAATGGCTGTCCGCAAATACAGCGAGACAGCACTCGGAGACCATAAAAGGCCCATTGTGATGCCCGGAGGACTACACCCTAACAATCCTTACAAATGAAGCACTGGTTCCCCTGGGAACCACCCAGAACTTCTCACAAAGCCCACCAGGTCAGTGGTGCATCCCTGGGACAGTCTTGATACCGCAGCAAACGAGGGCCTAGATGTCTATGCCAGATCACAGAAAAGATGTTATTTATAAAAATTTTATTAGAAAATTGCATACGAGAACTGTATCAAATCGATGGTAACACACTTTTATTTAATAATTTTCTTCATGTCTCATTTTAGTGAATTTTTTTCTTCTATTATAGCTGAGTCAGGCTTTTTTATTAAATATTTATTTATTTTTTATTCATTATAATACAGGATGTTAATTTTTTCAACGGGCACAAGTTCAAATCTGCGAAACTGCAAACTATTTATTTATTTTTATTTAATAAATGAATTATTTATATTACGAATAGAATTTAAATAAATTCATTTATTAAATAAAAATAAAAAAAAATATTTTGCAGTTTCGCAGATTTGAACTTAAGCCCGTTGGAAAAATTAACATCCTGTATTATAATTTACATAAGAAGAAAGTTCGACTAATAAAATAGAAATTCATACATAATTTATTTATTCAACAACTTCTATTTTGTCCCATTTAAAGTAGTGCCTACAATTTATTCCAAACCTCGAAACTTTTTTGCATGTCTTTGAGTTCACTCAGCGACTCCGTTTCTATCTTCTTAACCTTCACAACATGTCGTTCTTTCATAAGAATCTTCAATCCTTAAAACAGGAAATAGTCTGTGGCATAATTACGGTGCCTCTTTTTGCAAAGAAAATTATGAACCAGCAATTTCCTTGCCACATGCTTTTTACTCAAAGTTTCTGAAACAATTCCAACCGATATATTGACATCCTCAGCAACTTCTCCAATAGTGATTTGACGACTTTCTATAAAAATTTTCTTTATTTGTTTTGTTAATATCCTGGCGTGTCCAGTTCGATCATCGTCATTTGCAAACACTTTTCGTACACAGAGTACAATCACTATGTGACAATTTTTCAAAAATAATATTTTGTTTTTAAATATGGCTCTCTAATAGATTTTTCAAGCAGATACAAGTACATTTATTATTACAATGCGTGCCTCTATCTACAGATTAGAGCGCTCAAGTTGTTCGCTACTTGTGTAAACAATACAAATATCAGATTCTTCATGAGGATTTTACGATGTTCCTCAAATAACAAGCACATCTCATAGTACTCGCACTCACACACACTCACACACACACTCACCTACACAATGATATTTAGTCTAAGCGCTGCCACAGGCAAATCTTTACCCTTTGTATTTAATTACAGGGTGTTGTCACACACACACAACACATTCTAATCCCCATCGTGCGTCAGTTGACAATCTTCTCCAGATTTCAAGTGCTATATGATTTTTTTTTACTATTTTTTTAAAATAACATTTTAGTCACCTTCTGGCAAATTTGTGCCACAGTGAGCCTGTGCAAGACATCTGATGCTAATGGAAACTTGGTCGTACTAAAACGCTCAAGTGGAAAAAAATAATGCTAAACATGTTAGTGGTTTGTTGTCGTTGTTGTTGTTGGTACATCTGTTTAACATGATACATGATTATGGGAACATTTCGAACGCTTATCTTATGGAGGTACAGAGTGGATGACACATCCGTAGTAATTATTTTAAAGCTCATTTACGGAGACTCTTTGAACCAGCCAGTTTACTTTCACTAAATTTTTTTATTTTATTTTTTTTAAATTGTGGGATATTAATTATTTAAAGAAGAGTACAGCGATCTTATGACATCGTGTTTATATTATGTTCATATATAATATTTTTATATATATATATATATATATATATATATATATATATATTTTTTTTTATTTTTATTTACTTGCTGACTATATCACGATGTTACTAGATGTCCTTCTTTGGCTCTATTATAAAGGGTGTTTTTTATGAAGTTTTTTTTTATACGAATCACTCTGTTGTCTGACAGCTGTTTTGACAGTTTAAAGTGACGTCTCTACTCAGTATTGTTTGGCAAATCATCATGAACAGGTTAACTCCAGAACAACGCTTCCAAATCGTGGAAATTTATTTTCAAAAACAGTGTTCAATTAAAAAGGTTTATCCGCTTTTTTACCGCAAAATTCTCTTCAGTGATGAGGCGCATTTTTGGTTGAATGGATGTGTCAACAAGCAAAATTGCCGTATTTGGAGCAAAGATAATCCACACGCCGTTCAAGAATTACCAATGCATCCCGATAAATGTACTGTTTGGTGCGGTCTATGGGCTGGTGGAATCATCGGTCCTTATTTCTTTAAAAATGAGGAAGGACGACGCGTTACCGTGAATGGAAATCGATACAGAATCATGATCAATGAATTTTTGGTGGCAAAACTTCAAGATATGGATGTAAACGAAAGTGGTTTCAACAGGATGGTGCCACTTGTCATACTTATTGAAAGAACATTTCAACGACAACATTATTTCGAGAAATGGGCCGGTGAATTGGCCTCCGCGTTCGTGTGATTTGACGCCACTCGAGACTTGTGGGGATACCATTGGTTTACGTGGATAAACCAGCAACGATTGACGCCTTGGAAACCAGTATTCAACGTGTCATTGCTGAAATACGCCCTCAAATGCTTGAAAAGGTGGTCGAAAATTGGACCTCCAGAATGACCTTTGTGCAAAATAGTCGTGCTAACCATATGCCCGAAATTATATTTAAATGTTAATTAAATAAAAATAAATTTCCACGATTTGGAAGCGTTGTTCTTAGTTAACCTGTTCATGATGATTTGCCAAACAATACTGAGTAGAGACGCCACTTTAAACTGTCAAAACAGCTGTCAGGCAACAGAGTGATTCGTATAAAAAAAACTTCATAAAAAAACTTTCTTTATATATTATTGTTAAATTCGGACCAGCACTCGGGGGATGACCTCTACAATGTGCAGTGCAGTGCACCGGAACTAGAAAAGAGGGGATAGTATTGAGAGGACAGATGAAGACAGATGAGATGATAGAGACTTTTTTTCTAGCCATTTGAAGTGAACCTTTTACTTCGCCGTCTAATTTTTTGTTACAGGCCCGATGAAGGAGGGAGCTATTCCTCTGCTCTTTAGTGTCAATCGCTGCCAAGAGTGCTATGCCTTCATCACTGACATGCCGACAACAATTAACACAGCCGCGCACTGGCGCTGATCGCAAGAATTCGACACAATACTCATGACTGAGCGCGGAGTCGAACTCTGGTCCCTCGGCTGCACAGTTTCGTGTTAACAACTTCAGTCATGCAGCTGAAATGGATGGTCATGCAGCTTTAACTCTTGAACCAATTGCTCTTTGTAGGGTGTCACATCGAGAACTTTTCGCAAAATTCGAAGTAAACGGGTGCGTGAAATGTTCCATTTCTGGAAAACGATGACGAGTTGACGTTGATGGATTCTCACGAACATTCTCAGCCACAGCTCCGATATTTCAATATGTTATAGTTACTATAATTTCGAAGCGCTCACTTTTCTACGCCAAACAGTGTGATCACAAGATTTACTTACCACTGAACAGCACTACGCATTGCAGTTAAAATTCGTTCTTTGTCCGGACTTCCCGTATGTAAAATAATTTTTCCCCGCAGAGTCTTTCCTGTCGTATATAACATGGAAAAATTCAAATCGAATGTTCATAGGCACTACTCCCTTTATCCTCCATCCCACAACAAAGTTTCCTAGTTCCAACACAATGTACGCATGTGTAGGGGTCATCCCCACAGTGCCGGTTCTAGTTAAAAAAAAAATTAATAGAATGGCATAACTATTGCCAGATTTGAATTACTCGGTGGTTCATCAAATTTAAATCGATAGATGATCCGATATATTTCCCTCTGGAGTAGCAGCTTTGTTCTGCTGAGTTTTTAGACCAATTCGTGATAGCACAACTCATATAATCTGTACATATTTCTATATCTTGTAAATCAATTTTTATTGAAAAATTTATTTTTTTCTAATTATTGCAAAGTAATGAAAGTTAAAAGAAATCTGTCACTCCGAATAACAGGACGTGCAGTAAAGTGCTATTTTACTGACAATAATCTTGCAAACTAAACAATTCACTGCACACGTTCACCTACAAACACACACGAAGTTTCAAATTTATATTTAGATTTAATGCAACAGCTAAAGAAAAATGTGCTAAAAAAAACCAAAACCTAATAAATATGTTAATAAAATTCATAGGATTAACAAACAAATAATTGCGATTATTATTAAAATAAAATATTAACTTGTTGTACTCATATTTTTCTCCCATTTTCATGCCGTGCCAATTCACCCGTCAGTCACTTACAATTTATGTGAGTGTAACCATAGCAAATTCATTGCTCAAAGTCATGACAATCAAAAAAAAATAAAATTAAATAAAATTGTTTGGCATAAAATTAACTCATTCATCTAAAACTCTTTCAAAGCAAAAAAAAATAAAAAATTTATTATTATTAATAATAATAGTAAAATTTGTATATAAATATAATTATTTATTTTGCAAATAACTATTCATTCAAATAATGGCTAATATATTCAAATCGCAAATGAAAACGAAAAGTAACAAATTCCATCAGCATAAAAGATTGACACAATTCGCATAAATTTTCAAAACATACAATAAATTTATAAAATATAAACACACAAAAAAAAAGAAAAAAAAAATACGCGAACGAAATAAACATAAACTTTGAGAAAAAAAAAGTGGATAACAGACTCTTCGCATGAGTCTCCAGCAAAATTTAAGATCACGTACATAAATTTAAACATCCAACAACAAACCACAATGACTTTTTTTAATCTCTGAAATAATTTTAAATTGCAGATATCTTCTTCTTTTTTTTTTGTTTTTGTTTTTGTTTGATATTATTATTTTTTAAAGTGCGAAATTGGTGAGATTTAAGTTTTTAAGCAAGAAACTTTATTTACAATTTTATTATTTAAGATGCAAGTGCTTCATATCAGACTCAGTGTGCAACTGGTAGAGTATGCAGTCGATTAATTGTTGGGTCATTAGACGATTAATTTTTTTTTTAAATATAATAATAAAATAAATTTATTATTTTATTTTTGGAAAAAAAATATTAGCCTATTTATTGGCTTAATGTCAATAAAAATAAGGAACACTTTTTCCATCACTGTAACAGGTGTTTGATGGCTGACTGACTTGCCTTGCAAACACTTATAAAGACGTGAAGTATATTCTAGCCTCTTGATGCATGAATTTGTTTTTTGAAATATTTGCAAATACAAGTTTTAACTTTATTAAGGCTAACTGACGTGTATAGACTTTAAAGCCTTCGTACTGACTACAACGAAACTATTCAAGTTGTAATTAAACACACTCTGCCAGAGTTACTTTTGCTTGAGTTTCTACGACCCTTTAGCAACAAAATTATTCAAAGTTTTGTATTCTATGAATAAGATTTTTAAACTTTTATAAATCTTTAGATATTTGATATTGATTGCATTATAACTTGACAATGAGCTGTCCAAACTTTGTTACAACGTCCACAAAAAAAAGAATGCTTAATAATAATAGTATAATTTAAATTTAAAGTGATTTTATTACGCTATAAAAAAAATTAGACACGACTTTTATTATAATATCTATTGATATATTCAGCTTCAGATGAAACAGGGCATAATAATGTTTTCGGAAATCGTTAAAGACCCATTATCAGTACTCGTGTGTCTTTCTAAGTTCATTATCACATATTTTTTGCTAGCACATTTCTTGTATATGACTTTGTATAGTTCTCATGACAAATGTGTGGTCTGCTAAATAAAATGTGTTGCCATCGGTGTGATACAGTTCTCGCATGCAACAATTTTCTAATAAAATTTGTATAAATAAAATCTGTTGTCATATTCAACTATGTCACCTAAGAAGTGGTGACAAACAAAAAAATAAATAATAAGTGGTGACAAACACAATACACATGAGCACTGATGATGAAAGGGTTGCGTCTTTCGAAAACAGCTGTTCTGCTCTGCTGTGTAAGTTGAATAAAACTGATGTTGACTTTCCTTTGTGCCTTGGAATATTTATCATGTCTTTCTGAAATTTAAATTAAAAATTTCGAACAATTAGCCTATAGAATCTTGATTCAATTTAATATAGCAATATAAAAATGTTCGTTAAAATTCTTACTACAAAAAAAATAAATAAATAAAATACACAGGAGTGCTGATGATGAAACTGTAGCGGCTTTTGAAAACAGCTGTTCTGCTCTGCTGTGTAAATTGAATAATTAAACACTGTTGTTGGCCTTCCTTTGTGCTTTGGAATATTTATTAGGTCTCTATGAATTTAAAACAAATTTTCGAACAATTATTCTATCAATTTTAATTGAATATAATACAGATATATGAATGTTCGATAAAAATGCTTACAATAATGATTGAAATTTTTGAAAAATTATGCTGAGACCGAACGAAAAATCCATTTGGACTGTTTCGGGAATTCGCAAAATTATCGAATTTCAGTATCACTCCAAGTACTCAAGCATTCCATGCAAAAAAAAAAAAAAAAAAAAAACAAAGAGCAACTGGTCTCTTTGGGGCCGAAATTTGCTGGAAATGACAATGGACGCCGTGAATCTGAACAACATATGGTTTCAGCACGGCGGCTTCACTCGCCATACCGCCAATAAAACAATCCATATATTGCAGCAGCTGTCAACTGGCCGCCAAGGTAATACGATTTTTTTGTTTTGCTTTGTAAAATCGCAGGCTTAAGGGAATTTTCCAGAGCCAGTTCCTGAACTGTAATCCGAGATCCAAATCGTCCTCGATGATATCCCTGTGAATAGTCATGGAAGATATTATGAAAACAGTAACGGCCTCTCATCAGGGTCCATTTCACGGATACTGTATTCCGTATTTAAACGGGACGTGTCATGTTTTTGATTTAAAATGAAAAAAGAGTGAGTACAGAGTGTCTTAGATATTAAAAATTAATATCCTTTTGTTTTATTATGATTTAAAACTGTGTCACTCCATAAAAACACCCTGTGGGTGGTGTTGGCTGAAGTAGTTAAATACGAGACTATGAAGCGAAGGATGCAGAGCTCAACCCCGCGTTCAGTCACGAATATTGTATCGAGTTCTTCTGATCAGTGCTAGTGCATGGTAGTGTTAGATGTTGTCGGCCCGTTTCAGTGATGAAGGCATAGCACTGGTCACCATCATGTACTAAAGGGCAGGGAAACAGCGTCCTCCTTCGTCGGCCCTATAGCAAAAAAATTTGCCGACAAAGTAAAAGATTGAAATAGCTACAAAAAATTCTCTATCTTCTCACCCTTCTTCATCTGTCCTCTCAATACTATCGCCTCCTTTCTAGTTCCGCTGTAATGTTCTGCTTATGTAGGGATCATCCGCTGAGAACTAATCCTAAGTTACAAAAAAACAAGTAAAAACGTTATATTCGACCGGGTCGAATCTTAAATACCCTCCAAATATTTAGGAAGTGAATTTAAAATGTTTAACTTGGTGGGACAGAGTTCCTTTAGATAATATCGTACGTCTACGCCCACTAAAGGGGGTGGGGTTCAAAAACAGACAATATCATGTTTTCCACAGACGAACGTTTTGGCATGGCTAGACCGTCTTAGACTTCATCACTGATCAAGAATATATATACTTTATGGGGTCCAATTCTCTTTGGAGGGTATAAAAACTGTATTTTGGCGGGGTCGCTTTGGCAAGGGCTGTGGGGGAGACATTTCACCTTTGTCATAAAACTCTAAAAATAAATGCTTGGGATAATTATATACAAAATAAAATTTTATATATTTTTTATAGGGTCAATTTCGGGCAAAGGGGGGGATGGGGGTAGGACAAAACAGGCAGTCATAAAACTCTAAAAATAAATGCTTGGAATAATTATACACAAAATTATTTTTTTTATAGGGTCATTTAGGGTAGGGCAGAAACAGGCAGTCGTAAGACTCTATAAATGCTTGGGATAATTGTATACAAAATTAAATTTTTTTTTGTAGGGTCATTTAGGTTCTGAAGGGGGAGGAGGGGGTAGGGGTAGTACCAGGTTACGTCTCAGCTTCGTCATTATGGCTTAAAAATGTTATTTTTAAAAAATGTAGGCTTAAATAAAACAATTTGTTAAATTTGTATGCTATTTTTGCATATAATAATGCCCACTAAAGTGGGCGGGGTCCAAAAATAATTTTTTTTTATTTTATGGCTCCAACTTTAAGCTGTTGGACCGTATTTGACATAAAAATATATCATTTGCTTAACAAAATAAGCAAAAAACTTAAAAAATTATGTTGTTTTTTCTGGGTTGGTTTAGTTCTTCTTAGGGGAACTTTTTTCCCTCTTGCCCGATTTAGGCCATCTTCAAACTTAACCTGCTCTAAGATTCGAAATATATTTGTACGAAGTTTCAAGGGTCTAGCTCTTTTCGTTTGGACTGAATCGTGATTTCCACAGACGGACGGACAGACGGACATGCTCAGATCGTCTTAGATTTCATCACTGATCAATAATATATATACACTTTATGGGGTCTGAGATGGATATTTCGATGCGTTACAAACGGAATGACAAAGTGAATATACCCTCCAAATTCTATTTTGGAGGGTATAAAAAAAATATTATGATATCAATCGTTGTCGCAGATGTATAGCGACCAACGCTATATCTGCGTCTTTGAAACCACTTTGAAACTACTTCAAAACCCTCAGCAGAAAATAGTCTTTCCGATGTAACAGGATTCATTTGTAAATTAAAGTACCTCAGCGTCTTTATTTCAAGTGTGTGTATAAGATTCCAATGCATGAGTAGACGATCAGATCAGCAGCAGCAAATATTAGAAGATTTTAAACTCTATCGACTTCCACTTTAGATGAGCCCCACTTTAAATACTTTAGCCGTTTTAAATTTTATTTAAACAACTCATCTAGAATTGTGGTTTTAATTCCATCTGCCAGCCTCTTTTCGCTTTAACAGTGCAATTATAATGGCTGGCAAACAAGTTCTTAGGGGCTTTCAAAAGCACTTAAAAATTTCATTTCTAACTGATGATTATTATCATTTAATTTGACCCATTAACAGCTGCATATTGACGAAAATTACAACAAGACACTTGTAATGCAACTGCATTCCAAACGCACTACGCAAATGTAATTATGGACGAGCAAACAATTGCACAAACAACGGATTTTGTCATTAAATCTACTCGTTTCTTTGTTAATTTTGGTTCTTTTTTGTCGTTGCCACGGATTAACGTTGCACGTATGGAGATGTTAAGCAAAAACATCTGTATTGTTGTTTTCATTAATAGCAGCAAATGCTTTCACACCATTTCCGCGTTGGAAAAATTTACAATTGGAAAAATATTTTAAAGATGTACTTTATAAAAAATATTTAACATTTTTTTTGTAAATTTTATGTATTTTTATACACTCAACTGAGTTCTATTTCTATTTACGACGAAAATATGGGAATTTTTGGTGCAGCTATAATCTTCGAAATCTCCTGTTATCATAAGTAAATACATTTACTAATTGTAAGCAGTCCCAGACTAGATTATGCTTTTATAATTCTCAATCTGTTTGTTTTATGTTTGGCATATGAGGTCCAGCATTGTCTCATTGAAGCAGTTAAACATAAACACGTAAGAACTTTATATACGACCGGGTCAAATCTTAAATACCCTCCAATTATATAAAATCTATTTTGTAGGGGTAACTCCGGGAGGAGTCGTGGGGGAGGCATCTCACTTTTGCCAGAAAACACTAAAAAGTCAATTTTTAGGGTTATTAAGTGTAAATTTTTTTTTTTTGATAGGATCATTTAGGGGAGGCTAGGGCAGAGGAAGATCAGAGAACATTTCAGCTTCGTCGAAAGCCTTTTCAAATTTAATTTTTACGAATCTGTTAAATATTTACACTAATTTTCCAAGAAATATGTTACTTTAACTAACGCCCCATTAAATGGGGGGGGGGGGTCCAAAAAATGGATTTGTCTGATTTAAATGCTTTGGCTCCTCTTTGACATAAAAATATATCATTTGCTTAACAAAATTAAAAAAAAAATAAAAAATTGCATTGTTTCTTGGAGGTTGGTTTAGTTCTTCTTAGGGGAACTTTCTTCCCTCTGGCCCGATTCAGCCCATTTACGAACTGGAACTGTGCTATCCTTCAAAATATATTTGTATGAAATTTCAAGGGTCTGGCTCGTTCGTTTGGACTGAATCGTGAGTTCCACAGATGGACGGACGGACATGGCTAGATCGTCTTCGATTTCCTCACTGATCAAGAATATTTGTTCCTTATGGGGCCTTAGAGGGATATTTCGCTGCCTTACACACGGAATGACAAAGTGAATGTATCCTCCAATTCTTTTTAGTAGGTTATAAAAAACAATAGATGGTCGACTGAGTTTCGTAGAAAAAATTTCATAAGTTTGCAGCCATATTCGTAGTGACTTCTGTCAACTGACTTATTCGAAAGGCATAGGAAGCATTTGTCGGCCATAGTGGGTGTTGCTTAATTGGCAACTAAAATGGCAAAACATAAACTGGAAACGGTGTAGAAACATATACAAGTATGCTGACCACATTCCATTAAGGAAGCAAAAAAAAAACAGCAAAAACACATTCAAAAATGCATATCGTTTTGCGAAAAAAAAAGAAGAGCTGGGCATTAAGAAGAGATACTTAGCGCCCCTGGGCTGACTGGCTGGCTGGCTGTTATTTAATATTTTATAGCACGTAGCCTACGCAGGCAACAATTGCAAACGTATTGTTGGGAATCCTCTCACTTTTCATGTTGCATGCATTTATAACCATCAGCCAGCTACTTTTTTAATGACAAACCCAGCCAGCCAGCCATCAGTGATGAGTACGTCGCACATGCACACGTTGCTGGCATTAGCGGCATTACCGTTACATAATGATATTAACAGCTTTTTTCCCAACTTTTCTTTATGTTTTTTATATGTTTTATTTTTTTTTATTTTGCTTTTTTTGTAACACAATTCAATTCGTGTTAAAAAGGCGATGGCTGTGTCACTGGTGGTTTATTTATTTGTTTTGCTGATCATGATGATACGTAGACGAGCCATGGAGCTGCTGTTGGTTGCTTCATTCGCCAACACTAATTGTATTTGTGAATGAATCTTTATGGAAATGAAACGAAACAAACAAACAGACAAACAAACCGCTTCTTATTCCGGACGGCTAAAGCTGGTGGCGAACGCTGCACAAATGCTACAAAGACTACACACCAATTGGTTGGTGAGACATACAAACAGTTGCACGTAAGAAGTAGATGAACGGATGGACTGAGGGAGGGACGGGCCGCTAAGTATGCAAATGCATTTTATTTATATCTACTCATTTCCATGAATACGTGTATCATTTGCATTCGCAATGGCATAAAAGTGTCAGCTTTAGCATTGAAAGCACACATTTGTGTGTTTATTTTATTTAGTTGATGATTGCGCTGTGGAAGATAAAACTGTGCAGTGCCAAGCAGATGAATGGAACAGAGCAACACGATTCCTTAGTTGAAAGTACTGGTTTTAATTAGAACAGAATGAAAGGCACGTCAAATGGTCGGTGATATTTTAATGTCGTTTAGTATTTCATTGCATTTACGTGGAATTTTTAAATGAGCCATTTACTGTTAACAAAAGTGGCATGAGTCTAGTTAACGATTTAGAGAATTTTCAACATATTTTTTTTTTTATAAATGTGCATCCAATCCAGCTTAAGCTCGCCAAAGATAATGTTGGTATGTCAAGTGATCTAATTAAAATTGTTGCTGACTTTCTCTTGTTCTTAGGAATATTTATTATGTGTTTTTCTGTTGAACAATTAGTCTATCACTGTTAATACTTAGCCAAGTGGATTTTTATTTCCCCCGTATTAGGTGGCTTAGGTTAGGTTAGGTTGAAAAGAGGGGCATAAGCATCCCAATCCGTCCTGGATTACACTTAGGCCTCATAGGCCTGTTGTGCGGTCTATAATAAGGAGTTCCCATTCCACTGTAGGGAGCCTCAACCGATACCATGGAAGCCTCTGAGTTTGATTACGTCAAGAACCTAGTTTCTTCAATGTACTTCTTTAAGTCTTTCCAATTAGAGCCCCTAAGAAATTCCATCTCCTGTATAATCTCCTGATTAAATGTTTGTCTTCCGACTTGCCTAAAAGCTGGACAGTAGCACAAGTAGTGCTCCAGTGTCTCGTCCTCTTCCTGGCAGACCCTGTATGTTATATCGCCAACGATACCCATTCGTGCCAGGTGAGTCCTTAACTCTGTATGTCCTGTTATTAAATAAACCAAGCTCCTTAGTGCTGGCCCACTCAATGTTAGGACCTCCTTTGTCCTCCTACCATCTGGGTGCCCCCATAGAATTCTAGTCACCCTACCTACGGTAGAGTGCTGCCAATCTCTTGTATGCAATTCTATAGCCCATCGCTTTAGTTCGTTCTTAAAAACCTGAAATGGCTTTGGACTATCCAGTGTGATGTTCGCCATTAATGCTCCCATCTTTGCTAGCCTATTTGCCTCCAGGTATCCCCTGATGTCCTGGGATCCATATTATCTCTATGGCCCCACTGTGCGTGTATGAGTTAATCTCATCCTTGCACTGTAGTACACAACGAGATTGAACCAAATGATTTCTCAGGGCCTCGATGACCTTCCTACTATCCGTGAATATACGTACCGGTAGTCTGTTATCGATTTCCTTCAACCATTTTATCCCTTCCGCAATAGCCACGAAATTCCGTGCTATGATCCGGCAGGCGGAAGTATTTGCGAAAGTTACGACCCATGTCACAGAAACTTCCACCCGATCGGTCATCAATCCTCGACCCGTCCGTGTATATATTTTATTATATTAGGTGGCTTAGTTTTTAATTATACTGGTTTTATTATGAAATAGTATACGAGAAGTCTATCAATACTAAACGGATGGTAACGCAAATTCAATTCCAAATAACCTCTAGGTTATTTGATACATGTGCTAAACCGCATTTCAGGCGGTCTAAAGCAGATAACACTGCGCTGCAAAAAATAATTTTTTGTCTGATGCGCTGAGTTTAAATCCGTTTTCGGGTTTGTTTCATCAGGTCGGGATTTTTTTATAGGCCTGGCAAATTTTCTCCCCTAAATTTGTCAGTTACGGAGACATATTTCACTCTAACTCGAAAACGAGTCATCCGATTTCTAAAAGTAAAACACCCAAAGATGCGTAACAAAATTTATTTTAGTGGAATGTAATTTTTCTCTATCGCTTATCGTTTTGGAATTATTCAGAATCTAATGGAGAAAAACATTTTTTTTCGTGCCAAATTTGTAATTTTTTCAGTTTAAAAGTGGAATTAAAAGACAACATAAGCAAATATTCAACATTTTGCACATTTGAGAGTTACATATCTTAAAAATAAAATAAGACGCACCCTTTACGTTAAATATAAAATTATTTTCTTTTTGTTTGTTTTTCTTTTTCAAGTGATTGATTATTATTAACCTGCATAACAGGATTACAGACAACAGAGTTTTCTTTGATAATAACTTGATTTTACTTAAGCCATAAAATTCAGCATAAAACTTATGTGATTCTTAAGGTCATCTCAGCTAAATTGCTTGCCCGTAAACAAGTTTTTTCTCCCCTTTTAATTCTAAAATTAGAAATTGATGTTGTTGATTAGCAGAAGCTTAAAATGAAACTCACACAAGCAAAAATGTTTTCAAGTCGAATGTAAAAGCTCAAGCTCTTGAACTCCTTGAGAGCATCAATAGACTATTGAATTCTAATACCCGTAATTTCGTAGCAAAACGTGCCCAGAATTCATTTATTTCAGAAAAATATTATAAAGGGTGTTTTTATAAGAGCTTGCTGATTTGAAATTTAAATAAAACACATGCCAAATTATGAAATGGCCAAAAAAAATTTTTTATTTGGTAGATAATTTCTTGTCATTTAACATTTAAATATAATTTCGGGCATATGGCCACCACGACTATTTTGCACAAAGGTCATTCTGGAGGTCCAATTTTCGACCACCTTTTCAAGCATTTGAGGGCATGTTTCAGCAATGACACGTTGAATACTGGTTTCCAAAGCGTCAACACGTTGCTGGTTTATCCACGTAAACCAATGATTTCAGGTATCCCCACAAAAACTAATCGAGTGGCGTCAAACCACACGAACGCGGAGGCCAATTCACCGGTCCATTTCTCGAAATAATGTTGTCGTTGAAATGATCTTTCAATAAGTCCATTGTTTCGCCCGCAGTATGACAAGTGGCTGCTTCCTGTTGAAACCACATTTCGTTTACATCCATATCTTGAAGTTTTGCCACCAAAAATTCATTGATCATGATTCTGTATCGATTTCCATTCACGGTAACGCGTCGTCCTTCCTCATTTTCAAAGAAATAAGGACCGATGATTCCACCAGCCCATAGACCGCACCAAACAGTACATTTATCGGGATGCATTGGTAATTCTTGAACGGCGTGTGGATTATCTTTGCTCCAAATACGGCAATTTTGCTTGTTGACACATCCATTCAACCAAAAATGCGCCTCATCACTGAAGAGAATTTCGCGGTAAAAAAGCGGATAAACATTTTTAATTGAACACTGTTTTTGAAAAAAAATTTCCACGATTTGAAAGCGTTGTTCTGGAGTTAAACTGTTCATGATGATTTGCCAAACAATACTGAGTAGAGACGTCACTTTAAACTGTCAAAACAGCTGTCAGACAACAGAGTGATTCATAAAACTTCATAAAAAAACACCCTTTATATCCTGCACTTGAGTTTATATTCCAGGTAAATAGCAAATCCTTTTTGAATTCCTTTGGAAAATGTTGCAAGAATTTTTCAATCATTTCAAAGACTCACAAACTCCAAGCGGAAGCTTGTGTTATTAAGCAATATTTTCTTTGGCAGTTTTTTCTTTTTGTTTTCCCTAATTCATTTTCACTTTGAAAAACAATACGAGTATAACGAAATTTTAACAGTCACATCAGCCCTCATTATTACCTTCTAAACCATTATTAAAGTGTTATTGGATACAACAGACAATTTCCCTCAGGCCCAAGACAAATACGTGCCGAAAAAACAACTGCCACACAATTCACAAGTTTGCGAAGCAAATCTTTCTGTTGTTTTATTTTCAAGTTCCATGAAAGTTGCAGTACTTGTCACCCAATAAAAAGCTAAATATGTAAGAGAAAAAAAAAGAAAGGATACAAGTGTAATTAAAGGTATTCGTTAGTGCCACATGCTGCAAAACCTTGTTTTGGTCTTGTGCAATGGCAAACACCATACAGACAGTCATACTATTTATTTAACCTCGTTCATCTGCAAGCGCCAATTACAATAAAGAGGGTTCATTACATGGCTGGGATGAGTGATAAGACAACCCTGTACAATCGTGCTGGAACAGTTTTGTGTGCTTTGTAATATATATATTTTTTTCTGAATCTTTTACAATTGCTTAAAAGAGTAAAACACTAGTTTTATTTGAAATACAAAACATGCAAATTAAATCAAATCAAACGGAGATTATCTTGGCTTTTAGCAGCAAATGAAAAATAATTAAATTCAAGGAAATGTTTTCTTCTAAGGCAACTAAGGAATAAAATATAGTGAGTGGCATGTAGACAGACGCCAATTTGTTAATGTGGTTTTATTGATAGAAAATGTTCAACCCCCCCTGCGGTGACCCAATTAATTTCCAACATTTCACATCACTAATTTATTAACTTGACAACGGCTGCAGATTAAGTTGCCAAACATTGTCTGCGGAACGAATTTATTACAAGAACAACTGATTAATGGAATCATGCAGATGATTTGGCATTTTAACAAGTTCTTACTTCTTCTTTTTCCATTTTATATTACTAAACAATTTTGTTGAAAACTTTAATAAAAATTAATTTAAGCCGTATTAAATTTATCATTAAACTTTCTTAATTCATTGAAATTATTATTATTTATTTAATTCGTGTGTTTTTTATATAGAAATCTGTGAGTTGAGAAATTCTTCTCAAAATTAATTCATTGTTTGAAAGGATTTGCTTGCACAAATTTTTGGCACAATTATTTTTCGTAAATCATGCGAACAATTTGCTTGCACAAAATATTAACTGTTTTAGGGTAAGATTATCAGCGCGACTAAAATCCAATTCAACTGCTGACCTCTAAACACATATACGACAGCAGGCTACACATTGCAACTCGTGAGATATAGAGTACATAACTTTATATCTATAGGAAAGATTATTTTCACGGCAAGAAGACGGGTTGTTGTCCGTACTAGTTTTGTTTATTAGAGTCAAGTTGTGGTTAAAACATATTCACATCAGCAGGTTAACGACTATAACCTTTCAGACATCAAACACTTCTGTTTATATAGGAAAGATCTCACGGCAACACGACGGGTTGTTGTCCGTGCTGTTTTTGTTTATTAGAGATAAATTATGTTAAGCAGGTTAACGACTACAACCTTTCAGATATCAAATATTTCTGTTCATATAGGAAAGATTTCACGGGTTGTTGCCCGTGCTTATATGGGATTAGTGATTGCGAGGCAGGTTGTTGTCCGTGCTGCATTTATTTATTAGGGGAAAATTATTCCTAAACGCATTCACGACAGCTGACTACCGACTAAAACCTGTCATAAATAAAATAGTTGTTTTTATATGGGAATGATTATTTTCATGTCTATGAGGCAGGTTGTTGTCCGTGCTGGTTTTGCTTATTAGACTTAAATTATGCATTAAACACATTTACGACAGCCGACTACCGACTACAACCTGTCAGATATGAAATACTTGTGTTTATATGGGAATGATTATTTTCATGGCTACGAGGCAGGTTGTTGTCTGTGCTGCATTTATTTATTAGAGGAAAATTTTGCATTAAACACATTCGCGACTGCCGGCTACCGTCCACAACCTGTCAGATATGAAATACTTGTGTTTATATGGGAATTATTATATTCATAGCTGCAAGGCAGGTTGTTGTCCGTGCTGCATTTGTTTACTAGAGGAAAATTATGCATTAAACACATTCGCGACTGCCGACTACCGACTACAAACTGTCTGAAATCAAATACTTGTGTGTATATGGGAATGATTATTTTCGAGGCAGGTTGTTGTCTGCGCTGATTTTGTGGTTGTAGCAAAATTTCACTGCAAATACGACAGTTTTGGTTACTGACACCGCCATTTAACCAGAAATGAGTTTCTTCACGAAAAACTATTTTCTGATCAAAAAATCTTACGAGCTGATTTTTTTATTGGAATGTAATTCAAGATTCTTACGTAGAAAGTTTCCACGTAGTTGAAGGAAAAATTCCAACAACTTAAGAAGGACTACGAGTCGACGTTTTCTACGGCTCTACAGCCGAAATATTCACTTCGGTACGCCCATTTCTTTATCCTGTTGGTGATTTTGAATGGGGAAAAGTAAATCTATTGCGAAAAAGATCAAGAACTGGACGAATCGAGGATAACGTTGAATATTAAATGGACTTCGCGTACAGATTTCTTTAAGTCAAAGTAAATAATCCGCAGACCTAAAGTGTAGAATGAAATACTAATTGCTCTTCTAATTATAAGAAACAGGATCACGTATGCACATTTTTTTGTAAATGAGTGATTTTCTGTTTTTGTAATTGTTCGACCTTTTTTTAGTGCAATTAAGCTATTTTGTTAAACGTTAAGCCTTTGTTTAATATATTTATTACATTCACTTTTCTTTTCATTATTTCGCTAATTTTTTGTTAACCAATTTCTTCAGGAAATCTTATATTTTGTTTTTATTATTTTTTTCGCTCCTTTTAATATTTCGTTTTTTTCGAAAGAATTCATTCGACATTGTGAA
Organism: Linnaemya tessellans; assembly: GCA_951800035.1. Lineage (NCBI taxonomy): Eukaryota > Metazoa > Arthropoda > Insecta > Diptera > Tachinidae > Linnaemya > Linnaemya tessellans. Next base: position 136,482,467 of record OX637532.1, read on the forward strand.
ATAGGCAGTAAAACAATAGTTTGATTAAATAAATAGCAGAGACAACAACCAACTTGGCTACATATGGAGGGGTTTAGGCTTTGGATAAGGCATTTAACGCTATTTGGATATGAAAAATCTTTTATTGTCCTGGCAAGATGCCCTATACCATGCAAATTGTTATATCAAACCACCGAACTGCTTCTATCATTTGCAGTGGCGTGACTTGAAAATAATTTTTAAATTTCATTACATCATCTGTGACACTCTTCCCACTAAAAAATTTGTTAGAATAACTTTTTTATTATTTGAATAACCTTTTGGGTCTTAAATCCCTAAAAAAAGGACAGCAATGACTTGTCGAATAGTTAATTTTGTTTTTATCCGCTACCTTTAGGGACTTTTACTCTTAAATAGAATTTTGTGCAAAACTTTTCTAATTTGAGGCGTGATTTGGTCATTAAATTGTAGATTTATATCAATTATTGAAACAAAGATTAAGCAAAATCTTAAACACTTTACAACAGAGAGAGGGAGGGAGGGAGGGAGAGATTTTAGTTGTGCACTAAGAAAACCGAAAAACATTAAACACTAGAGAAAACCCAAACCTGGGGGAATCATTTTGTTTGTCTTTATTTCCACTCTGATGGTGTGTTGGGCATTTTTAAGCAGTTCGGGTTGCCTGCCTGCAACTTGTCTCTTTTATTTAATGCTTCATGTTTTTGTTTTATATTTTACAGTCATATTTTGACTCTTTATATTTTCGTCTGCTGTTTGTATTAAAAATAATATCATTGTGAGGTGCTTTTGCTTTCGCTTGAGTTGTTGGGCCAACACACCAGAGGTTAGATCGGTGCCAGTGATTTTTTGTTCCATCACTTCCTTATTTGATAAATGGCTGAGGCATTTTCAATAACGCAACCGCTGTTAGCCACCACAATGTCACTAGAAGTTATTGCATGTTTCAAGGCGAGGAACACATGTAGAGACAAAAGCTTGGCCATCATTTCACTCGGGGTCTATGTGGGTTCTCCATTTGCAATTATTTCAATTGCTTTACGCGTTGTGATTCAGCCTCTTTGTAGCATTGCAATTGCCATTTTCGTTACAAGTACTCTTACCGTTCATACAAGAACTAACAGGGAATGAGTTACAGGTTTCTCATTCCTTTTCATCATTTTTGTGTGAAAGGTTACCAAGAAAAGAACATATTAATTACTTTAAAATCTAAAATTTATATGCCCACTTTTGAACTCTTAAATTAAATATGATTTTAATTAAAAGTGTGTCCTTGTAATGTGTTCTAGTGGGAAAAACGTTAAATATGTTAGTGGTTTGTTGTTTCCACACTTTGAAAATTACACTGCTCAGCAAAAAATTATTTTTTGTCTCTCGTTTAAATAAAACTAGGTGGACTATATGGATTTTGATGCGCTAAATACCTGCGGTAAATTGAAAAACAAAATCCAAATTTTTTAACCGATTTTTATGGCTTATAGCTCATTTTATTTTTAAGATATGTAGCTCTCAGAAAACTGTGTAAAATGTTGGATATTTGCTTTATCTCTTTTTCAATTAAATTTTTAAACTGATAAAAATTACGAATTTCGCACGAAAAAGACTGTTTTTCTCCATTTATTTCTGAATAATTCCAAAATGTTGGTGCTGTTGGCTGAAGTAGTCGAACACGAGACTATGAAGCAGAGGGCCCTGAGTTCGAGCCCGCGCTGAGTCATGAAATATTGTGTTGAATTCTTTTAAACAGCATTAGTGCATGGTTGTGTTAGTTGTTGCCAGCCTGTTTCAATGATGAAGGCATAGTCACTGGTCACTGAACATACGAGTAATTGGCAGCGACTGATACTAACATGTGCTAAAAAAAACAGAGTAACAGCAGCACCCATCTTCGTCGGCCCTGTAGCAAAAATTAGCCGACGAAGTAAAAAAGGTTAAAATAGCTAAAAAAAACTGTCTATCTGCTCATCGTTCCTAATCTGTCGCCTCAATACTATCCCCTCGTTTTCAGTTCCGGCGCAACGCATTGCATATATAGGGGTCATCCCCTGAGTGCTGGTCCAAGATAAAAAAAAAAACGATAAGAGATAGAGAAAAACTATATTTTACTAAAATATATAAAATTTTAAATTATGTATGAATTTTTATTAGTCGAACTTTCTTGTGCAAATTGTTAATTTTTTTCAACGGGCTTAAGTTCGAATCTGCAAGACTACAAACCATTTTTTATTATTTTATTAATAAATGAATTTGTCCAAATTCTATTTATTATTTTATATTAAGATTGGAATATTAAGAATATTGTATTACAGGATGTTAATTTTCCCAACAGGCTATAGGTTCAAATCTGCGAAACTGCATATTATTTTTTATTTATTTTTTATTTTTATTTTAATAAATGAATGTGAGTGATTACATTCTATTTATTATATTTGAGAGTGGAATATTAAGAATATTTTCAATAATCATCAAACCAGCCGAACGGATCAGTACTGATTTCGAGGCCGCTACGCCATCTCATCAGCGTTCTTTGTTCAATTTTTCCACTTTTGCAAGTGGTGCTAGTTTTGTAGGAATATCAACTATTTAACCAATATTTTAACGAAAATTGAATATGAGAAGTTCCCACATTCATATTTTTTTTAAGTTATTACCTTTTTGGTTAGTACGAAATTCCCCAACCCTGACGATACATAATTTAAAACATTGCGGGGGCACGCGCACTTGTTCATTGTAAATTGACAACTAAATTCAATTACTTGAACATAAATAACAAAGAAGCTTTAGCTTTCAGCAGCCGATGGCTCTGGAAAAAGCGAAAGAGATACATGGAATATTGGGAATATTAATCGTCAGGGTTGGGGAATTTCGTACTAACCGAAAAGGTAATAACTTAAAAAAAATATGAATGTGGAAACTTCTCATATTCAATTTTCGTTAAAAAAACATTGGTTAAATAGTTGATATTCCTACAAAACTAGCACCACTTGCAAAAGTGGAAAAATTGAACAAAGAACGCTGATGAGATGGCGTAGCGGCCTCGAAATCAGTACTGATCCGTTCTGCTGGTTTGATGATTATTGAAAATATTCTTAATCGTCCCTGTTATGAATGACGACATCGACGCCGTATCAAGACGACAGTAAAAATTTGTCGCTTGTTCAGTCTTTTTCGACAGCTTCTGACTACTATTGACATGTTCTATTGATATTATATGCCCTAGAGAATACTAAGAAATTGTCAAGAGTAATTAATTGTTAACGACAACATGAAGGCAAGTGATAATTTTTTAGTGTCGAGTTGATGTGACGTCGACGTCGCCATTCATAATAGGGGCGAATATTCCAATCTTAATATAAAATAATAAATAGAATTTGAACAAATTCATTTATTAATAAAATAGTAAAAAAAAATCATTTGCAGTCATGCAGATTCGAACTTAAGCCCGTTGAAAAAAATTAACTATATAAAATTTTTTTACACATCTTCTGGTGTTTTACTTTTGAAAATCGGATGACTCATTGTCGAGTTAGGGTGAAATATGTTTCCGTACCTGACTAATTTAGGGGGAAACATTTGCCACGCCTATAAAAAAATTCCGAACTGAATTTCCCTCTATTGAAATTTTAACATTTTTGCCAATCAGTTGATTTCAAGTGCTTTCTCAAATTAAAAATGGAACGCACTCTAACTGAAAATTATTACACCACAAGTGCTAGCTGGCATATGAAGAGGCAACATTTTTTTGGCTTTTACATTCCACATGTGCATTTGGCAGAGCAAAATATGATCAGCAAAACTAACCAAAGCGATATGTCACACGCAATTAAAAAGTCATAATATAAATGACTTCCTTTATTTTACATATTTGGCCACTTTGGGAAGAAAATGCGTTGTAAATTTTTTCGTAATATTTTTGCTAAAAACTACGCAGCTTTACAGCCAGACGACATTAATGTAAACTTTCATTGGCAATTAGAAATTTCACTTCATGGCTTAAGATTTATGAGCTAATAAAGAGTATTTTCCAAGTCTTAAAACTCTTAAACTACTGCTTTAAAACGGGCACTTAAATTAAGATGTTTGTCATAAAAAAGTTTTTCGCTTAATTTCTTTGTGCTGCAGCTAAATTGTGTTTAATGTCGCACATCGAAAAAGTTAATTTATTTTTGACACAAACACACATCCGAAATGTATCATTATTTCTTTAATGACCTAAAAGTTGTGAGTGTGTGTGTGTGTGTGTGTGCGCTCGTATTTCATTGTTAAAAAATATATAAATAAATAAAAAGCCATAAACGAGTAGTTAAATTTAATTACTCCTTCCCACTGTGTGTTCATGAAGTGTTGGCATATTGACTAAAAGGGCTGTCCTGTGCATGATGAGAGACGTTTTTGTCATGCGAAGGGAGTGGATGGGAATATAAATGCTACTGGCGTTAAATGTATTTGAATCGCTTTACCAGTTGCCAAATAGTGCAGATTGTAGTCATAATTCGCAATATGATTTAAAAAATATATTTTAAACATTTCACTTGCGATATTTATATTTGCGTGGCGGGGCATTCGTAGTTGTCGATCGTTCTCAGGCAGCTAAAAAACCATATGATATTTTGTGGTATGAGTTTGTTGTTTTCTTGTTTGTAAAACAGATGACAGGATATATTCTTTACGTGGGGAAGAAAATAAGGAAAACATTTTTGCCTAGAGGTTAAATTATGAATTTTCCAATGCAGCTGAATATGTGCTCTCTTTTAATAAGCACCACCACACAGTGGCTATTTGATATTCCGTGTTGCTCGAATACATCTAGAATCTGAAGTTGCCAAATTATTTTGTATTTCTAAACTATAAGCGTAATCCATCAATCTACAATATTTATGGCAATTCAATTTTCAGAAAATCATTACTATGATATTAATTACAAAATATAAAATGAAAGACTTTAAAATATGCATGCCAAACTGTTACGAAATATTTCTGCTTTCATTCCTTCCTCGACGGCAATATTTATTATGTGTAAGTCACACGTTTGAACACTATGATAATTATTTTTTTATACCCTCCAAAAAAGAATATGGGGGGTATATTCACTTTGTCATTCCGTTTGTAACGCAGCGAAATATCCATCTGAGACCCCATAAAGTATAGATATTCTTGATCAGTGATGAAATCTAAGACGAACTGAATATGTTCGTCTGTCCTTCTGTGGAAATCACGATTCAGTCCAAACGAAAATAAACAGATTCTTGAAATTTCGCATAAATATATCTTGAAGGATAGCACAGGTTAAGTTCGGAGATGGTCTAGATCGAGAGAGGGGAAAAACGTTCCCCTAAGAAGAACTAAACCAACCCAGAAAAAACAACATAATTTTTAAAGTTTTTTTTTGTAATTTTGTTAGGCCAATTATATATTTTTATGTCAAAGAAGGTTCAACGCGTTAAACTTGGAGCCATAAAATAACATTTTTTTTTTGACCCCGCCCTACCCTCTTTAGTGCGCGTTATTATATGCAAAAATAGTGTACAAATTTTACAAATTGTTTTACTTAGGCCTACATTCCTTAAAAAGAACATTTTTAAGCCGTAACCTGGTACTCCTCTGCCCTACCCCATCCTTGCCCCTAAAACGACCTTATCAAAAAAAATTTGTTTAAATACATTTTAAATTTAATTATCCCAGCCATTTATTTTTGGTGTTTTATGGCAAAAGTGAAATGTCGGCCCCACCGCCCTTGCCAGAGAGACCCCGACAAAATGCCCATAAGTTCGTCTGTGGAAAACATGATATTGTGTATTTTTGGACCCCGCCCCCTTTAAGGGGCATTTACGTACGATATTATATGCAAAAATAGTGTAAATATTGGAAAAATTTTATTCCTTAAGCCTATAAGAAGCTGAGATGTTCTCCGATCTTGCAGAGGTGAAACGTCTCTCCCACGGCCCTTCCCGGAATGACTCTGTCAAAATAGAGATTTAAAATGGGATACAGAGATGCCTATCCCCCAAAAAGGAACTCTGTCCCACCAAGTTAAACATGTTAAATTTGCTTACTAAATATTTGGAGGGTATTTAAGATTCGACCCGGTCGAATATAACGTTTTTACTTGTTTTGTTTTTTTTTTTTTTTTGTATAAAAATTGTAAAAGAAATTAATGCATAAATAAATGAATAAATTTTCTGGTGTTTGAACAACAAGTGGCAGGTTTTGTCTTAAGTTTGCCTGTCAACCGTCACGAATTGGGCTTAAAGTACACAATTAAAGTAATTACACTGATGCATTGTGTGTGTGTGTGTGTGGCTGCTTAATGGCTGGTGACGAAATTTTGAAATTAATATCATGAGTTTTTGTTTTTCAAACGAAAGAAAACACTGAGACGAAGCAAATAATATAATTATGGTGGCTGAGAGAATTAAAGTACAATTGATGATTTAAATGTATTTTGAGTAATTTAAAAGAAAAAAATGCACAGACGGCAGTAAGAATTCCCCAGCATGCAGACAGACGTCATGATTTACTTACTTTTTGTATCAATTTTAGTATAAAACATCAATTTACAGGGTGTCGCAAAACTAATTATTAATTCTGTTGTACAATATTATTTTTCACCAAAATAAAAAATTAACAGAAATCGGAACAGATATCTGCGGTTAATGAAATATATATATATATATATATATATAAAAGGTGTTTTTATAAGAGCTTGCTGATTTGAAATTTAGATAAAACATATGCCAAATTATGAAATGGCCAAAAAAAATTTTTTATTTGGCAGATAATTTCTTGTCATTTAACATTTAAATATAATTTCGGGCATATGGCCACCACGACTATTTTGCACAAAGGTCATTCTGGAGGTCCAATTTTCGACCACCTTGTCAGCAATGACACGTTGAATACTGGTTTCCAAAGCGTCAATCGTTGCTGGTTTATCCACGTAAACCAATGATTTCAGGTATCCCCACAAAATATAATCGAGTGGCGTCAAATCACACGAACGCGGAGGCCAATTCATCGATCCATTTCTCGAAATAATGTTGTCGTTGAAATTTTCTTTCAATAAGTCCATTGTTTCGGCCGCAGTATGACAAGTGGCACCATCCTGTTGAAACCACAATTCGTTTACATCCATATCTTGAAGTTTTGGCACAAAAAATTCATTGATCATGATTCTGTATCGATTTCCATTCACGGTAACGCGTCGTCCTTCCTCATTTTCAAAGAAATAAGGACCGATGATTCCACCAGCCCATAGACCGCACCAAACAGTACATTTATCGGGATGCATTGGTAATTCTTGAACGGCGTGTGGATTATCGTTGCTCCAAATACGGCAATTTTGCTTGTTGACACATCCATTCAACCAAAAATGTGCCTCATCACTGAAGAGAATTTTGCGGTAAAAAAGCGGATAAACATTTTTAATTGAACACTGTTTTTGAAAATAAATTTCCACGATTTGGAAGCGTTGTTCTGGAGTTAACCTGTTCATGATGATTTGCCAAGCAATACTGAGTAGACACGTCACTTTAAACTGTCAAAACAGCTGTCAGACAACAGAGTGATTCGTATCAAAAAAAAAAACTTCATAAAAAAACACCCTTTAGAAGACAGCTTGAGCACTAGTACTTCGCAAACATTCTAAGCTGGCACTCAGTGCACACAAATTGAGGCACACGACATTAATGAAATGTAATCTCGCCGGCAGTATTTGTCGCTGGGAATGATATCAATTGAATTTTAGAAATATTTTAGAAAATTGCTGGACATATTTTTTTGTTTCTGTACATAAACTTAAAAATAGCGCAAACGTGCCCTGGAATTTCGCCGACTCATTTTCGAAGGCGTAGGAGTGTTTGTATTTTAAGCGAATTTGTTTTGTTTCATTTATATTTTATCAGCCAATCGAGCGATGTTCAAAAGATGTGCTGCAAACTGAGTTGCGTAGAAAACCTACTTTCTGTCGTATTAAATTGTCGCCTGCAGGAATGAAAGATGATGCTTTTATTAATAATGTTATTTGACACCTGCAATAACAAATTGTAGCGTGTAAAGTTTCCCTGGCGGTTGCCATGATACTAAAGGCACCCACAGATTGGCCTTTAGCCATGAGTCTCCTCTGGTGTGTAAAACTTTTCACATCACAAAGAAGATTAATTGCCGAGCATATTGTTAACATTAATTATTAAATAGGATTATTGAGCTTGCAACATGTTGCTACAACTGAAGTGTTAATACATTTTACAGCATCCTCTGGGTTAGTATTTTTATTCACTTTTAAATACACTCAACATTTAACTCTCGCTCTATAAAAAGTATTATTTTATCACGTATTGTGTGTTGTTTTTTTATGTGTGTTCATAGAAAATTCTATTTTCTATCTATTGTCTAACAACACCATGCAACATTAACAAGTGGTTTTGACGTGATACCGATCATTATCTTCACATACTAAATATATCCTTCTCATCATCATCATCATCGCCATCATCGCCATCCTCATTGTCACCAAAATGCTTTTGGAAATTTCATATTTCTAAAGCTACTCATATTTTTCTATCCCGTCGCATATTCTGTTCGATGTTGAGTTTATGAGTTCAGACTCGTATTTGCAGTTTGTTTCCATGACAATGAATACAAAATAAACTGACTTTTTTTATTGTGTTCCGAATTACTTTTGTGCCGAGTTTTGCCACAATCCAAACAAGAAATAATTGCTAAAATGTGAATGGGAATACGGATGGCTGCCTATTGATGCGTACAAATAAAGTTGACTTCACATGAGAATTGATTACATTTATCCTTTGCCACGATGCGGTATTGACTGTTGTGGACTCTGTCTTGTCAGAAATGTTAAGGAGTTAATTGTTCTAGCAATGATTCTACTTTTGTCTGTATAGATTGAATATCTTTGGTTAAAAATATTTAAAACAAGTAAAAACGTTATATTCGACCGGGTCGAATCTTAAATACCCTCCAAATATTTAGTAAGTGAATTTAAAATGTTTAACTTGGTGGGACAGAGTTCCTTTATATCATATCGTACGTCAGCACCTACTGAGGGGGCGGGGTTCAAAAATAGACAATATCATGTTTTCCACAGACGAACGTATGGGCATTGCTAGACCGTCTTTGACTTCATCACTGATCAAGAATATACATATTTACTTTATAGGGTCCTATTCTCTTTGGAGGGTATAAAAACTGTATTTTGGCGGGGTCGCTCTGGCAAGGGCTGTGGGGGAAACATTTCACCTTTGTCATAAAACTCTAAAAATAAATGCTTGGGATAATTGTATACAAAATTAAAATTTCTTTTTTTAGATAGGGTCATTTAGAGGGCAAATGGGGAGAGGGGGTAGGGCAGAAACAGGTAGACATAAAAATTTAAAAATAAATGCTTGGGATGATTATACACAAAATTAAAAAAAATTTTTATTTATTTTTAATAGGGTCATTTAGCGGGCAAAGGGGGAGGAGGGGGTAGAGCAGCAACAGGCAGTCATAAAACTTTAAACATACATGCTTCAGATGATTATATACAAAATTTAAAAAAAATTTTTTTTTTCGTAGGGTCATTTAGGGGGCGAACGGGAAGGAGGGGGTAGGGCAGAGTAGTACCAGGTTTCGTCTCAGCTTCGTCATTAAAGCTTAAAAATTTTATTTTTAAGGAATGTAGGCTTAAATAAAACAATTTGTTAAATTTTTATGCTATTTTTGGCTATAATAACGCCCACTAAAGTGGGCGGGGTCAAAACATATTTTTATTTTATTTTATGGCTCCAAGTTTAAGGCGTTGGACCGTATTTGACATAAAAATATATCATTTGCTTAACAAAATAACCAAAAAACTTTAAAAATTATGTTGTTTTTTCTGGGTTGGTTTAGTTCTTCTTAGGGGAACTTTTTCCCCTCTTGCCCGATTTAGCCCATCATCGAACTTAACCTGCTCTAAGCTTCAAAATATATTTATTCAATAGTTTAGACGGACGGACGGACGGACATGCTCAGTTCGTCTTAGATTTCATCACTGATCAATAATATATATACTTTAAAAGTCTTCAGTCTTTTAATGACCTGGAAATAATTGTATTTACGCTTGCAATGTTTTATGCCGTGAATATTATCTATGGAATTTTGCAATTTCAATAGACTTAACGTTTTTGCTGTTATTTGTAGCGAAACATAAAGTTCAGTGATCATTGACGGTGCTGGTAAATTTCCGTTGCAAAGAGTTGGCAGAACACCGAAATGTGAGTTAATTCTCTAATAGCATCTTGATGTCGCAATTGATAGGATTTTGATATGCCCTTCATGTAACATGAGATTACAAAGTGTTCACTTTACTCTTTTATTAAACGTGAGCTAAAAAACTAAAAATCATTTATTAGTATTTTATAGTCCTGATACAACCATTCCAGGAATTTAACTGCTGCCCTCGTGTTATCAACTAAAATTGAACTGGTCCCATTTACGGCTGACATGGTCTATCGCCTTTAAACATTTACAGCAACAAAAATAGTTCTAAAAACGAATACAGTCGAACAACCACTTAAATTTAGTCGGCTTTTAATTTTTAAAAACCCTTTAACACGATATTGTTCAACAAAACGTTCATATAAATTTTGTTTTTATTTTCTTTTTTTTTCTTTTTGTGTGAATGTAAATTTTATTGTTTAACAATTGCAAAACGAGCAAAAAATAAAAATATTACGAAGAACAACGAAATGAACTACAACACAAAAAAAAATGAAAAAAAAAATAAAGAAATGAACAACAACACAAAAAATAAAATGAAGCCAAAACGAAATGAACTACAACATAAAAAACGAAATGAATAAATAGTTGTATCCAATTACCATTTCAAGTGCAAAAATTGTAACAGGAAAGTAAAGATCTGTTAAAGAGAACACAATGGAAGAGTTTTTCTATGCGAACTGGAAACCAGCCACAACACCACCCAATACAGAATAATAAAAAAAATAATAATAAAAAATACAAGAGAATGTCTGTGCTAGTACGTTTTTATCTACAAATAGTTCTAAAAAAAACGTGTCACGTATAAAAAACCTATTTATATTTATTACTTTATTTGCTTAAGGGTAAGAACCGGCATTGAAAATGAACCGGGAACTGGCATATACAGGCACAGGGTTTGCCAGGAAGGGGCTCACTTCCCACAAATAAACCTCTCTTATATTCCATTTTCAATGGCATGGAAAGAGCTGGTTCAATGCACTTATTCATAAATAAAACTATATATGACCTGCTCCACGAAAAGGGACCGCTGCGCCGAATTTTTTTTTTTCTTTTTGAGTGATTCTAATAGGAAAAAACGCTCTTTCAAATGCCTCACACCGCAAGTTTCTATGTCTTTTAGTTTTTTTTACAAATCACCTGTAAAGATGAACATAATTAATGAAAAAATTTAAAAATGTGCTATAAACAGATAATATATATAATATTTGAGATTTAAAAAAAGTTCAATATCAAAGGTAAAAAATTACAAATCTGATGTACGAAGTACCAGAGAGTCGAAATACATCGCCAGATGATCAGGCTGAAGGAAGAGTTGCATAACCATGCGGAAAACACGGAAAAACGAAGCGCTTTTTTTAAACGCGTTTTTCTCAATAACTTCTTTTCGGCGCAGAGGTCCCTTTTCGTGGTGCAGGTCACATATAAATTTGCAATATACATGGTCCGCCTGTTTTTTTTTTTTAAATGCTTTAAAAAAATAACTACTGAATATTTTCTCAAATATCTTTTTTTATTTGAAAGTACAATCCTTCCGGTTAATAATGGAAAATAATTTCATTCCAATTGGACTTTGTATGGCGTCATAACAAGGTCTTTATGCAAAATTTGTCTCAATGATGTCTCCGAAATGTTCAATTGTTGAGAACGACGCTGAATTGATGTTGATGGCGCTTCACGCACACTTTCTGCCACAGCAGCAATATTTTCGGGTGTACACACTGTTTTTGGCTTTTCACGCTTTTTGGTTTATCGATGAGGATGCCAGTTTCTTTCACTTTTTTCACATGATAACGAACATACGGAGCTGACGGTGCTTCTCTTCTTCCCAAATCCGTACGAAATTTTCGCACACATTCTGCAACATTAGCATGATTTTCAAAGTAATGTCGTAATATATCCCAGCGTTGTTCAAGCGTATACGCAACCATATTCGTTCAGCAGAATGATAAAACTAATTATTTGTCAAATCAGACATGAGCTAAGTGTTACCATTCACGAAGTAAGCACTTTTTGAAAAAAAAACGTTAGATGGCGAACCTTTTATAAATTTGAAAAATAATGGCTGCTGCTGTGGCAATGCATTCGTCCCCAAGTGGCGGGTTCGATATCAGAGAGCTTTTGTATTTTCCGCAGACAAGCGATTGTCTTAGTAGGTTGTGTTGTTATTAAAAACATTGCTTTATTATAAATGGTTAGCAGCTCAATTTGTGCGTCATTGGTTGGCTATGATCGAATTGTCGAGGAAGAAAAAATCGTGCTCAATTACCGTTTTATGTAAGATTATAAATAGTGTTTTGTATTAAAAACTTCTTCATTCTCTGTGCCTATTTTTATGAGGAGATTCATACAGACGTTTATTTAATTTAAAGGTCTATGGCACTAAACATTCCCCAGGTGTCTCATTTGTCTTTGAACCACATCGTTTTCTTATTTAATTTAATTTAATTTAAAACTCTTATCACTATTTGGGTTTGTATTAAAAATAGGGATAAAAAAAGCAACAAATGCAGAAAATATTTATTACTCCTGTTGGAAATGTCGCACCAATTCGCTATTTGCTATATGTTGTGAAGATAAATTTAAATTTATGTTAGCGAAGACGCAAACCGAAAGTTGTACCAAACCTATTCTGCAGTTAACAGAGCTCTGTTAGCCACTTAACATTTGGAGTAAAATTTGATTAAGTGCATTTGGAAGCCAACATCTAGGAACTGGAGCCAGTTCTGCTCAAACTAGTGAATAGAAATTATGGCCCAAGAAATACTTAAGAAATACTCGTATATACTTAAGGGATCTTTTGAATATATAAATTTGGGCAGAAATGGCTGCAGTTCTCAGATTTTGGCTTCCAAATGTACCTAATCAAATTTTATTCCAAATGTTAAGTGGTTAACAGAGCTCGGTTAACTGCAGACTAGGTTTGGTATAATTTTCGGTTTGCGTCTTCGCTAATATAAATTTAAATATATCTTCACAACAAACAGCAATAAGGCCAACTAAATACTCTTTATTTAGTACTCATAGGCAGAAATGTATGCCTTTTTACTGAAAACTCTATTCCATGGCAATAAAAGTCCATAGAAAATGCAACGAAAAAGTTGTTCATTTATTTAATTTTATTTCCTTCTAACACTAGAAAAGCACAAGCAGCAAGAAATGAGTAAAAATTGCTACTTCATGCTTTCTTCTAGTCAACAAGGAAAGTATTTGTATCCATTTCGGATTGCCTTGAAATAGCTGCTAGTTTAAAATGAAAAAAAAAGGTGAAATAAGTTTGTCGTTCAATTTAATTTGTAGCACAACACAATGGTGTGCATTAAATAAAATTTCCAAAATGAGATCTCCGCGAGACTAGTTAAAGACATAATGGAACATTTCAGCGGGGGGCACGGTTTGGAGCTGCAAATTTTTGCGTTTATAAAAAGAAATAACCAAGAACTTTAAATTATGTATGAATTTTTATTAGTCGAACTTTCTTATGTAAATTGTTAATTTTTTCAACGGGCTTAAGTTCGAATCTGCATGACTGCAAATGATTTTTTATTATTTTTATTAATAAATGAATTTGTTCAAATTCTATTTATTATTTATTTTTTATTTTTTTTATATTAAGATTGGAATATTAAGAATATTTTCAATAATCATCAAACCAGCAGAACGGATCAGTACTGATTTCGAGGCCGCTACGCCGTCACATCAGCGTTCTTTGTTCAATTTTTCCACTTTTGCAAGTGGTGCTAATTTTGTAGGAATATCAACTATTTAACCAATATTTTAACGAAAATTGAATATGAGAAGTTTCCACATTCATATTTTTAAGTTATTACCTTTTTGGTTAGTACGAAATTCCCCAACCCTGACGATTAATATTCCCAATATTCCATGTATCTCTTTCGCTTGTTCCAGAACCATCGGCTGCTGATTGCTAAAGCTTCTTTGTTATTTATGTTCAAGTAATTGAATTTAGTTGTCAATTTACAATGAACAAGTGCGCGTGCCCCCGCAATGTTTTAAATTATGTATGAATTTTTATTAGTCGAACTTTCTTATGTAAATTGTTAATTTTAATTGTTAAATAGTTGATATTCCTACAAAACTAGCACCACTTGCAAAAGTGGAAAAATTGAACAAAGAACGCTGATGAGATGGCGTAGCGGCCTCGAAATCAGTACTGATCCGTTCTGCTGGTTTGATGATTATTGAAAATATTCTTAATATTCCAATCTTAATATAAAAAAAAATAAATAGAATTTGAACAAATTCATTTATTAATAAAATAATTAAAAAATCATTTGCAGTCATGTAGATTCGAACTTAAGCCCGTTGAAAAAATTAACAATATAAATAAGAACTTTATGTTTTTTTAACACAAAAATAGTAAAATATATTAAAAACTTCTACAAAGAACTATTGTAATTTTCAATGACTTTTGTTATTACTGCGTTTAAAAGCCTAAGCCTTAAGCAAAGTTAAAATTAGTTGCTATACAATCGAATATTTCTTGAAAAAACCATTACACAAGCGCCACTGTGAAGAAAATGCTTCTGCAGCAATAAAAAACAGTTTTACTCTCTTTTATTGGTTGAACGAAAAAAAAGAAACTTTGAAACCACATTTTTCTATTTCATAAACCATAAAAACAAATAAATAAAAGACTTGGAAATGACACCCAACAATTCGAAATACAGCAAAAAAAAAAAAAAAAAATAATAAAATAAAATAAAAATATTAAAGTTCAAAGAGGATGCTCGGCAAACGAGGCAGAGCGGAATAGTTTTATTTGCAAAATAAAGCAAATTGTTTGCAAATAATATGAGAGTTTTTTGCAAAGACCACCGGGATGGTAAAATTTTGTGGGAAGCATAAAAAAAACTGACATCAAATTCTTTTGTATGACTGACAAATTCTTTTGTATGACAGACAGGTTTGATTGTTGGCATCTAAATACTTCTGAAAAGTATTTTATAGGACATTCTTAATGCAAATTCAGAAAATGTACTGCATTAATTATTTTTCAATGGCAGAGAATTCGAAATTCTATAGTAAATAGATTTCGTTTGGGTTATTATTTTATTTCCTAGGCATTTTTTTTTTTGTATAGGAGCACGTCAAGCATCAATAGGTATATGTTTCCCCGGCAACCTACTACTGCCCGCTGTTGCAGTAACTGGCCAAAACTTGGCAATTGTTCTCCATCCAGGAGTAATTAGGCAACTTGATGATGTGCTGCAACTTATTGCAGTGAAGACCGGGGCAGAAGGCAATACTTTATGTTTTCCTGTACAATCTTTGAAATAACAAAGCAACGGAAGTGCATATAAGCATTTCAAAAGGAGTAAGTTCGCCTACATAAGTCTAAGCAAGAAGGACGCTTAAGATTACACAGCAGATAAAAATGCGATCAGTTTTCCCTTCGCATAGTATTACAGAGTGACCTGGGGGGTTGATTCTCGCATCGCGTCCTCTTACTTCGGCCTGGTGTGACGGTATTCGGTATACCTCGCAGATGCCACATGCTTTGCAGACGGTAAAGCGATAACATTCGCCAACAATTATGATGTCACAGCTCTGCATAAACGTGCTGGAAACTTCATCCGTAAAACTAATGTTCGGCCTTGTACGCGGACACCCTGATGGTGTCGTGTGAGCAAATTCGTTGCTTTCTCAACAAAAATTGGATGTTCCTATGGCTGTTGTGAGGTCTCCTGTAAGAGTTCAGAAAATTGGGCAGTGCCAGTGGCTACCTGGAGTTCAATTTAACCGATAGTAGCAATTTCTGCTTGATGTTGTGAAGTAACAGAATCAAATAAGATTGTGCTGGGGAAGGCCATTATAGCTCACAGCTGCGATTTATAGACGTCTGTCTTGCTGGTTAATATAGGCCTGAACAACTCGGCCTGAACAACTCGGCCTTAACAACTCGGTGATCGTGCTTGTGGCGGTGTATGCATGAAAAGTTGCCAGCTGTGCGTACCTGAGCAATCGCACTGGCATGGTTCTCAATTATGGGGGGTGGTGGTGGACACACGGGGTAAGTCGTAAGGTATCGACTTTAACCTTAAACACAACTGTTTAATGAGCATGTGACGATTATGGCTTTTAGGTGTGATCGTTAAGTTTGTCTGCAAATAAAACAAAACAAAAAGAATTGGCTTAAGAACAAGGGGAAAAAAAATTCCGAAAATGTGAACTGGAAAAAATCGTCAAACGGCAACACAGGCACTTAAAATGTGTTACCATCTGTTTCATACACTTCTCGTATGCAATTTCTTTATAAAATTTGCATAAAGAACAAGTAAGAACGTTATATTCGACCGGGTCGAATCTTAAATACCATGCAAATATTTAGTAAATAAAACGTCTATTTTGGCGGGTTGAATCCGGGTGGAGCCATGGGGGAGACATCTCGCCTTTGCCATAAAACACTAAAAAGTAAATTTTGGGCCTTATTAAGTGTAAAAAAATTGATTTTTTGATAAGGTAATTTAATGAGCAAATTTAGAGGGTAGAGGGGTAGGGCAGACGAAGATCAGAGAACATCTCAACGTCGTCATAAAAGCTTTAAAATTGAATTTTTAAGAAATGTAGTCCTAAATTATAAAATTTGTTAAATATTTACACTATTTTTCCATGCAATTTCAACGCAGACTAAAGGCGGTGGGGTCAAAAAATTGACTGTTATGATTTTCTAGTTCCAAATAAAATGCTTTGGACCTTCTTTGACATAAAAATATGTATATCACTTGCTTAATGAAATTACAAAAAAACTTAAAAAATTATTGAATTAAGATTCAGGCTAATTGTTCGAAATTTTAATTTAAATCTCAGAAAGACATGACAAATATGGAATAAAGGCAAAGTCAACATCAGGTTTTGTTATTCAACTTACACAGCAGAGCAGAACAGCTGTTTTCGAAAGACGCAACCCTTTCATCATCAGTACTCACGTGTATTGTGTTTATCACTACTTATTAGGTGGCTTAGTTGAATGTGATAACAGTTTCTATTTACACAAATTTTATTGTGAAAAAAATAATCAAACGGTAACACGGGTATTATAACAATAACATGTTAACATCAGGTTGATACAGTTCTCGTATCCTTTTTCACAATAAAATTTGTGTAAATAGGAACTGTTATCACATTCAACTAAGCCACCTAATAAGTGGTGACAAACACAATACACATGAGGACTGATGATGAAAGGGTTGCGTCTTTCGAAAACAGCTATTCTGCTGTGCTGTGTAAGTTGAAGAACTAAAAATTGATGTTAACTTTCTTTTGAGCCTTGGCATGTTTATCATGTCCTTCTGAATTTAAAACAGATTTCCAATCAATTAGTTTATCAAATCTTAAAAATTACCCCCATTTGCTGACATTAAGTTGTAATAATCATCCCAAATATTATTTCTTTATGCTTCCTTTTGCAATGTTGAAGTTTATTTGTAAATATTTTCTCGCCACTGTGCAATGAATTTTCATTTTATTGTTATGCCTTCAAACTTAAACATGAATATGAGTTAATAATCCATTATTTTTAATTGGTTTCCCTGTTAAATCTACTCAAATGCTGTAAATATTTCTATTACCTAAAAAGTGTTGAATGAACAGCAGACTACAACACTTTCGTATGTCCGTAATAATTTAATCAAATTAAATCTTTAATATAAAATTTTGTTAAAATGATTGTTTTTTAAATGATAATTAAAAGCAAGAATTTGTGGCAACATCATCTACAAATTACCTATCATCTCAGGTAATTGCCGTAAATTTAGGTTAATGGATCACACACACACACACACACACACATACACATTTTTAATTGACCATAAGCAGGTGAGAGAATACTCATAATGTTCCATTAACTGATACCCACTCCACTTAAACTCATATTTAAACTGAATCGAAAAAGGTCTTTGTTGCCGTGTGTGGCACCTGCTGTTACCGGGAGTGCGTGCATTAATAGAGATGATGATTTACTCGTTTGGTTTGTTGCGTGAATACACAATTTCATTGCCTTGCAACAACTTAATGCTACATTATTTCCACACTAGTTGTTGCTGCTGTTCGGTGTTAATTAAGCTGCCATTAGAGACTTAATGATATCTGATGTTGCTTCTCCGGCTACTTACAAATTTATTGGTGGTCTTTAACTAATACACCATGCCCCAAGAATGATAGTTACTTTTTGGAAATAATTTAAATACACTGATGATTAGTTAGACGCGTTTGAGCATGCGAATTCGGAGATTTATGCTCATTCAGAATATCAGAAAATTTAAGTTTTTAATAACAATTTATTTTTATACCCTCCATAAAAAAAATAATTGGAGGATATACTCACTTTGTCATTCCGTGTGTGGCGCAGGGAAATATACATCTGAGACCAGATAAAGCATTCTTGATTGGTGATGAAATCTAGGACGATCTAGCCATGTCCGCCCGTCCGTCTGTCTGTGGAAATCACGATTCAGTCCAAACGAAAAGAGCCAGACTCTTAAAATTTGTTATAAATACATTTGGAAGGATAACACAGGTCATGTTCGTAAATGGGCTGCAACGGGTCAGAGGGCAAAAAGTTTCCCTAAGTAGAACTCAACCAACCTCTAAAAAAACAACATAATTTGAAATTTTTTTTTATAATTTTGTTAAGCAAATGATATATTTTTACATCAGAGAAGGTCCAACGCGTTAAACTTGGAGCCATGAAATAAAAAAAAAATTATTTTCGGACCCCGCCCCCTTTAGTGGGCGTTATTATATGCAAAAATAAAGTAAAAATTTAACAAATTGTATTCCTTAAGACTACATTCCTCAAAAATTAAATTTTTAAGCATTTATGACGAAGCTGAGACGTAACCTGATACTCCTCCTCTGGCCCTACCCAAAATAACCCTATCAAAAAAAAAAAAATTTATTTTTTAATTTTAGTGCTTTATGGCGAAGGTGACATGTCTCCCCCACGGCCCCTCCGGGAGTGACCACTACAAAATATAGTTTTTATTTACTAAAAATTTGGAGGGTATTTAAGATTCGACCCGGTCGAATATAACGTTTTTATTTTATTAAAATTCTTAATTCTTATCTTCAGGCTCTAGGTCTAAGAATTGAAAATAAAACTTGGTTTTTTTATATATTTTATTTTCTTATTCATTTATATATTTTCTTTCAATATTTCAAACATCTTCGGTGTTCTTCTTCAGGAAAAATTTCGAGTAAAGTCGTCCACTTAGCAATAGGAGAGTAAACAATTCACCCAATTGCTAAGTGGACGACTTTATCCGAAATTTTTCCTGAAGAAGAACACAACAACAATATTAAAAGAAAATATATAATTGAATAAGAAAATAAAATATTTAAAAAAAACGGAGTTTTATTTTCAATTCTTAGACCTAGAGCCGAAGATAAGAATTAAGAATTTTAGTCAAAAATAAGGTCGAATAATATACAAAAAATTAATTAGTTTTTATTTTATTTTATTTATTTTTTTCTTTTTTGGACATTTGAAAAAATATCCAACTTCTAAGAATTGTAAAAAGCCTCAGTGTAATATAATTTTATGTTTTGTATTTTGTTGCCAAACAATATGAAATTTATTTATTTGGTAACGATGACTACGGCATTCTTTGGATAAACAAATATTAAAATTTATTGACTAGATTTTGTACTTAAATTGACACCCATAAACTGAATGCTGTCGTCTCGTAGTACTTCACGTATAAACAACATTTCGTTTCGAAGACAAACATCAACTTAATTTATCAAAGTTAAAATAAAGTTAAATGAATTGCAAAGAAGTTTGGGGAATTTATTAGTCCACAACAGAGTTGTTTTCGAATAATTTGCATAAATCAAATTACAAAAGTTTGTCAATGTCTGCAGGACATTTTTATGCATTAAGGACTACCATGAATTGACAGTTGATATCTATTGAAACAAGTTACAGGATTAAATATTTGTTTGAAACAATTTTCATTCATAACACTTTGAATTTGTAGTGTAAAAAAATAATCGGCTGACTTGGTTTTCGGAAGTCGTTACTGTGCCATCGTTAGTACTCATGCGTATTTGTTGTTTGTTCGTCATTACCTACTACGAGGCTTTTTTAAAGGTGGCAGCAGTTTTTGTTGCTAGAAATTTTATGAGAAAATATTTTATTCCCTGTATTACCTGTATTGCTTACATTGTTTTCGTGGCCCATATTTTATAACCTTCAACCAAAATGTTGAAAGTGTTTGTGCCAGTCTGTCATTTCGTGTGTATTTTTCACAATATTAATATGCGATCCCATAAATTTATATATATCCTGGGTTCTTTTGAATAGGGAAGTCGAATAACTGATGTCCGTCTATCGGTATGTGAAACTGGGTTTCAACGGTACACAGGAAAGCTGGAGTCTTGGACAAAGTGAAAAAAATTATAAATCGGTCCTGGGGTAGTACTATTTCTCCACTTCCAAAGTATCAATAAGTGTGCATTTTGGACTGGATCAGGAAATGATTATTAACAATATCCGAAGAATTGACTTAAAAAATATTTTAAGAGCACAGAATAGGATGTTACTTATACAGGGTGGCCCAGAAAGACCGAAGTGGTCTGAATTCCTTATAACTTTTTATTTAAGATATATTTTTTTAATTTTTTGTTTTTTAAATACAGTAAATTTATAGGGAATATTTTTAAAATAGTTATTAAAAATTATATCCCGCAAGTGGTGGTCATTTTCTGCTTCGCACAAATGTGCTCTTTCCCAGCACATTTTCCATGACCTTTCGCAAAACTTCCGGTGTTATGTTATTAATTTCGTCTCGAATATTGGTTTTTAATTCCTCAATAGTCCTAGGCTTATTAACATAAACTTTCCCTTTTAAATAACCCCAAAGGATGCAGTCTGAAGCGGTTAAATCCGGGGAACGCGGAGGCCAATTAAAATTGCTTCTACTCGAAACGACGGTATGCACGCTGAGTCAACACAATGGACCATTGATTTGAAAAGTAAATTTCAACGATTTGGGCACGTTGTTCAGTTGTGTATTGGTCCATTATAAATTGTCCAAGTCTTCTTTACAAAATACTGAAAAGAAAAGAAAAAAAAAATTATAATAAAAAAATTATAAGGAATTCACATCACTTCGGTCTTTCTGAGCCACCCTGTAGTTTCTACAAATATTATATTTTTATTTATAAAAAAATATTTTTATTTATAAAAAAAATTATTTTTTTTTATAAAAAATCTAATTGATTCCATAAAAGTAACAGTAAATAGTAAAACTAAGTTCTACAAAAAATACAAAATATTAGATACAAAAACTAGATTTACTGAACATCAAGATTCATTTCTTTAGATTCACTGAAAAGACATCGAAAAGGAGAACTTTTTGCAATAACAACCCCAAATAAAAATCACAATAAATTATCCAGATTTGCTCTACTTCCGGTTCACAATCGATTTGACTTCCTTAAAACCTATTTTTTTTATTATGGATTGCTGTATTGGAAATTGTCTTAAATAGAGTGTTAGTGAATATCAGCAAATCTAAAATACGGTGCCAGAGCTGGAAAGTTTCAATCTATATTTGATTTATAAAAGTAACTGCCTAAATCTAAAATTTACTTTTTATTTTTGTTATTTAAATCTATTTTATACTCCATGAAGAATTAAATTGGCATTAAAAATCAGACAAAATAAAAAATACGATTCCAGGGCTGGAAAATTGATTTTTTGGGACATCAAAGTAAATAACTAAAATAGATCATTCTTTATAAATTAAAAATATTTGATGTTTGTAAAATAAATTCCTTAGTTTTAGAAATCAAAAAAGGCAAAAGAACAGCTTCAGAGATGGCAAATTTAAATCAAATATATATGACGCTTTTGAAAGATTTTATTTCTTTATACTAGAAATAAAAAAATTCGAAAAAACAGCTACAGAGCTGGAAACTTTAAACTTTCTTTTTGAACATTAAAGTGACTCAATTAAAAAGGTTTTTATACCCTCCAAAAAAAGAATTTGGTTTTCTTTGGCCTTTAAATTTTTGGGGCCAATAAGTGTAGAAAAAACATTTTTTATGGGGTCATTTAATGGGAAAACGTGGATAGAGAGTTAGGGTAGCGGAGTAGCAGAGAACATCTCAGCTTCGTCATAAAACTCAGGGGTACCGCAGGGCTCCGTTCTTTCTCCTACTCTATTTCTAATTTTTCTTAACGATCTACTTTCCCAAACTTCCTGTCCTATTTACTCTTTCGCAGATGATAGCAGCCTTTCGCATTCTTATTCATTTAACTGCAGGCCGTCAACGTCTGAAATCGAGACGAGGAGGCAGTTTATGCATGACGTTCTGGATAGTGACCTCGCGAAGATTTCCGAATGCGGTCAGGCGAACAGGGTCGATTTTAGTGCCCGTAAGACCCAGTGTTGTATGCTTACGCATCGACGTACGTATGACCATCCTGCTTCATCTGTTTCAATGGGTAGTTCTGTGAGTGTTATGGAGTCAGGGGCTCTTGATGTTCTGGGCATGAAAGTGCAGTGTGATGTCAGATGGACGGAACATGTCTTTCAGGTCGCAAAAGAAGCATTCAAGTGCCTTGGCTTCTTAAGACGGTGCCAGAGATACTTCACCCCTTCTGATCTTCTTAATATTTACACCACTCACATCCGACCGAAGATGGAATACAACTCTCATGTTTGGGCCGGTGCTTCAAACTTTATTTTGAAGTTACTCGACCGCGTACAGGAGAGGGCGATAAAACTCATCGGAGACAGTAGGGTAGCCAACTATATTGACTCTCTTGAGCATCGTCGCAATGTGGGGTGCGTATCGTTGTTCTATCGTTACTATGAAATTAGGGAACTTGTTCCTGAAACCCATTCTTTCTTACGCTCAACGCGTTTTTCATCAAGAGTGCATGCGTTTGTGGTCGATATTCCAACGAATCGCACTACGCATTACAGAGAAAATTCATTTTTTGGCCGAATAGTCCGTATGTGGAACAGACTACCTGCAGATGTCTTCCCCGCCACTTACAATTTGAGGGGGTTCAAGTCGAATATCTACAGACACTACTCCCTTTATCCTCCTTCCCAAAATCTATTTTCCTAGTGCAATGCAAGCGCAATGCACCTCATATGTAGGGGTTATCCCCTGAGTGCTGCTCCTACTCATAAAAAAAGCTTAAAAAATTTAATTTTCAAAGAATATAGGCTATATAATTTGTTACATATTTACACTATTTTTATATATAATATCTTACGTCAACGCCCACTAAAGAAGGCGAGGTCTAAAAATTTATTTTTTTTAATTTTATGACTCCAAGCTCAACGCTTTGGGACTTCTTTGAAAATATAACATTTGCTTAACAAAATTACAAAGAAACTTTAATATTATACTATTTTTTTTAGAGGTTGATTTAGTTCTTCTTAGGGGAACTCTTTTCCCTCTGGGCCCGATTCAGCCCATTTACGAACTTGACCTGCTCTATTCTTCAAAATTTATCTATACCAAATTTCAAGAGTTTGGCTCTTTTCGTTTGCACTGATGCGGACTGAAGAATATATGTCACGCGCAAGATAGAAAGGGACCTATGAGTAAAAACCGGTTTAGTTCAGGAGAGCCATTTTAAAGATTTAAATACGTGTATCTTTGGTGTACCAGCACTTTTCTAAAACGCGCATATCTCTGGGAGGGAACACTTTTGGGGCATGGGATCGGTCTCATTCGATGCTCAGATGTTGTTGACATCAAAAAAAAAAAAAAATTAAATAAAAGTGAAAATTGATTTTTTTTTACCCTTTCCCTTTCTCTATGCGCTGTCACATATATACTTTATAGGGTCTTAAGGGTATATTTCGCTGTGTTACACACGGCTAATCCCTATTATGATTCCTGTTATGAAACTGTAAAGACTTCCTTCTAGATTATGCGTATTTCTTCTTAAAAGTTTGGCCCCGCTCTCGGATAAGGTCTTTAAGAACTACAAAGTCCTTGAATCATCTGTGTGCACTTTCCAATATTTAAGCTGCAGTGTTTTGCAATTCTTGCAGGCAGCCATTCAGCAAACTTTCGAATCTATCAATCAAAAAAAGCCCCACACAAAAGATTAAGTAAAATCATACTTTAAGTAAATAAATAAAATACGAATAAATAGATACAAATATGACAAATAAAGAATACGTTTAGAATAGACTTGGGTCCAACTAGCTCATTCGCTCAGTTTTGACAAGAACCTCTGATCAAACCTATGTAATTTAAATGGGTTTGATCAGAGGTTCTTGTCAAAACTGAGCGAATGAGCTAGTTGGACACAAGTCTAGTTTAGAAACATTTTTAATATCATGTTTTAGAAACTTCCATCAATTAAGTTTGACCAGCCTGACATCGTTCGTCAGAGACAACATTCCAGCAAATCTGGTTTGATGTTGTGCTGAAACTTATTAATTATAAATAAATTTCAAAGTATTGCTTGATGTTGTTGTTGCAATATATTGCTGATCACCACAACTAAAAGCTATACAAGTTTTGCTTCATATTCAATTGATTTATCATGGATGGACATTTTGCACAGTAAAATTAATTATTTTATATTTATTTCGTTTAATTGAATATTATAAAGCCTATTGATTGTTGGATGAGTTGCAGACATTCTAATGTTGCTCTTGAAATCGAGACATCTGTGCGTTTTAGTTTGTTTGCTCTTTACTTTAATGTCAAGTGTACGACGGACGCTTCACTTTAAACTTTTGTGTGCAGTTGGTTTTTTTTCAATTTTTATTTTGTATATTTTTTTTATTTATATTTTATTTGCACTGTTGTATAGAATTTATTTAAGTTTTTGTTATAAGAATTTGGTTAGTTTTGCTTTAATAAAAAAAACTAATGCAACAACCTTTAAACTTTTAAATCGAAAAAATTATGTTTTTACTTAGAACGTGATGTTCTTGAGAAGAGCAAAATGTGGATCAAAGTGATTTAAATGAATTCAATAATCAAATATTGCAAGAATTGCTGCACAAGAAAGTGAATGGGAATTATAAAATAATAAAATTTGTATAAATAGGAACTGTTGTTATATTCAACTAAGCCACCTAATAAGTAGTGAGAAAAAAAAAGAAATACACATGAGTACTGACAATGAAAGTGTGGCGGCTTTCAAAAACAGCTGTTCTGCTCTGCTGTGAAAATGAATAATTAAAAAACTGATGTGGACTTTCCTTAGTATCTTGGAACATTTATCACGTCTTTTTGAATAAAAAAAAAAAGTTTTGAACAACTAGCCTATAAATCTTAATTGAATTGAATGAGAATTATATTTCTGATGCAGTACTAATAGCTAAAATAACTGTATACCGTTTTCATAATAAGATATTTTATCTGATGCTGTGACCCAATCAGCCTTATAACTTTTAAGGAAATTTTAAATAGTATTAAATATTGCAAAAAAATTAAATAAAAATCATAGTGATAATAATGAAATAAATAATAATAAATAATTAAATATTTTGCTAAAACACTGCATTTATTCTTTACCATTATGAAGACATTAATTGACACTTTAAATTACACATTCAGCGAGAGAAATATCTACAATAACAATTCGAGGATTGAAAATAATTAAGACTCAAATAAATTCAATGACATAAATTTTAAGCAATTTTTGTATTAAAGATGCAGCTAAAGTGTACATCTAAGCTGATCGTCTGCCTGGCCATTACGTCTGTCCGTCTCTGTTGCCTTTCACTTTTGTTTTACTGCAAACATTTGCGATCTCTGATTATTCTTGTATTGTAGTCATATGCGGTTTGGCCACTTTGTGTTGTATCAGTATTTCTGTCCTAAAAGATTGTGTTGTCTCTTGTCGCGCCATTTGTATTGAGTAGCAAATATATAATCACATACACATACACACATTCAGCTACATACATCGGCATCATTTGTAGGAGATTGTGTCTGTGTCTCACATTAAAATTGCAATAAATTTGTTTCTTTACGCATCTTTAGAATTAAATCGCCGACATACAATCATCACCAATTGGCTTTTTATGGCCACAAATATTGAATCGTTTGCAGCCAGTAAAAAAGAAAATTACCAAGTTATGCAATAACGCTTTTTTTTATTGTAATACTTTTGTATGTGGGCCTATAAAATGTGTGGTCAGACTGCATAAATTTGTAAAAAATATTGCATATCACGCAGTAATTTACAACCCTATGATTCTCTGATTAGCCAAGATTGATTAAAGCTCAAAATGCCACTTATGGTAGCAGAATTTTCAATACACGTCTGTTATACAGACCCTTTTTGCATGCACAGAATAAAGTAAACATTCAATTACAAAAACCATTTATTGTATTAAAAAGTTTTTTTTGGCTTAAATCAACAGTTAATTAAAAAAAATTTTTTGTTTATATTAAATAAAACTTCATTGAAATTTATATATGCTAAGATTCAATTGAAAAATCCTGTGTGACGTACTCGTTGTTGAATCAATATATGAATATTTTTCGGGTCTTCCAAAAGAGATGCCTTGGTCTTATACACAGCATTTGATGAAACTTAAGTGTACTTTCGTATGGTGTAAAAAACACAGTTCCATAACAAATATATGTTGCGAAATAATTGCGTGACGCACGCTACAAAAAATTAATGGCTCTTTAAAATTTTTATTTCATAATTATTATCGAATTGAAGAGACTTTTACAATAACTTAAAAAACTTGTTCAGCTTTGATCAAAAACCGTGAAGTATTTGTGACGCACGCTACCTAATCTAATTAATATTTTCTTCAACATTTTTTCTAAGGCATTCATGAAATAATATAGGATACTTCCATTCAGTATGTTCTCCGAGTTCTCATATACAAATTATATGTTGCGAAATAATTGTGTGACGTACGCTACAAAAAAATGAAGATTAAGATTGTTATTTTATAATTATTAGCGAATTGAAAATAGCTCTACAATTGCAGCTAAAATTTGCAGCTAAAATTGTTTTCCAGCTTTTATCAACAACCACGAAGCTTTTGAGACGCACGCTACCTAATCTACTTAACATTTTCCTCAACATTTTCTCTAATGCATTTATGAAATAATATAGCATAATTGAATTCAGTAAGTTCTCCGAGTTTTCGTATATAAATTATATGTAGAGAAATAATTGCGTGACGCACGCTACAAAAACTGAAGATCTTTTTAAAATTGTCATTTGATAATTAGAAAGGAATTAAAAAGAACCCTACAATAACTTATTTGCAGCTAAAACTTTTCTCCAGCTTTTATCAACAACCACGAAGCTTTTGTGACGCACGCTACCTAATGTAGTTAATATTTTCTTTAATGTATTCATGAACTAATATCGGATACTTCCATTCATGCATTTACAGATTATATGTTGCGACATAATTGCGTGACGAACGCTACAAAAAATAAAAATCTCTTTTAAATTGTTATTTCATAATTATAAAGGGAATTGAAAAGAGCTCTACAATAACTTATTTGCAGCTAAAATTTTTTTCCAGCTTTTATCAAAAACCACGAAACATTTGTGACGCACGCTACGTAAGGTAAATTTCTTCAACAATTTTGGGGTTGTGTCCTTCCACTTTATTGAAGAATTTTTTAGTCGTTGAAAATTGGTGTTCCAGATGGCGCCTTCTACGCGCCAGCTGTGGCGGCCACATGACAGAAATCATATATAAACATTAATTTAATAAAATTTTCCAATAAAACCAGTTTCATTGATATTAAAAATATAGTTCCTTCTTTTATTATGATTTAAATTTGTATCACTCTATAAAAAACACATTCTTTTGTCTTAGAAACACAATCATATGAAATGCATTCAACGATATTCATTGAGTTAATTCTGCTGAATTGCGAGTGCTGATTGATAAAAAAGAAGATTAGCAACACAACAAATATTTATATCTACACATACATATCTACCTTCATACATACACATACAAAAATTTTTTTTTTTAAATTTCGAGGATTATATAAAAAATATTTCCTGGGCAGTAGTAGTGACGAAAATAAATCTACCAAATTAAAAAATTCGTTCATATTTTACAGCCATCATTCAGCCGAAAAGAAAACAAATTATATTAAAAAAAAGTTATGAATTATTGATGACTGTTGGGTTGTTGGATCCATAAAAAACGAAATGATAATCAATTTTATGTTCCTGCTTTCCCTAACTGTTTATTTATCCTTTTGATTCCATTCATTGCGTTGGTGGAAGCAGAATTTAACCGATACCTGCTCTTTTATCCTCTTATTTTTATTTGCCTATTACCTTCAAATTATACTTTATTTGATTTTATTATCCTTTATTGTCCTTTTGACAAATTATTAAAAAAAACAAAAAAAAAAGTAGCCAAGCTAAATATTTATGACACGTATTTGATTGATTAGGGTTTCATGATTAATTTCGATTAAATTGCAGGCTTTTTAAAAAAGTTGCCACTTCAATACAAAAGATTTGGTTTTTTTACTTTAGCACGATTGTTAATAAAATAAAAGATGAAGATGCATATTAATATTTTTGATTACAAAATATGTTTTTATATTGAGAGGCTAAAATACGTTGGCTTCAATTTTTTTACTATTCAGTGAAATATTATATCCTTTTTAGTTAAATTTATATATTTGGGAATCGTCGAGGAATGACGAAGTGAATATACCCTTTAATTCCTTTTTGGAGGGTATAAAAAATATCACTAAATTTAAAAAGTACCTTCTTGCAGTGGCCTCCGTCATCAGAGTTGTAGATACATCGCCTTCGAAGTAGGAGATTAAACATGCAACGACTGCAACAAATTCTTTAGGCTTCTCAAACTTCTGCTCTTGGCCAGTCAAGACCACATCTACCTTTCCATAGATCCCACACAATGCAGGATCAGAGCCTGGAAAAAATATTTTGTTTAATTCTATGAATCATTTAGCTGAGCCGTATAACACGAATATTTACATGTTTTGTTTTATTTTAGATTATTATTTTAAAGAAATTAATATTAAAATAGTGGCGTTGACTCTATAGACTCGGTCTTTCCAAAGTTTCCATTAAGTTTTTTTTTTTTTTTTTTTTTTTTTTTTTTTTTGCTAAAGCACTTATCACAACATGCAATTGAAAGCTTTAAAAAGCATCATTAAACATATAATTTTTTCCATTAAAATCATTTATTCATTTATTGCACTCGCATGTGTTTCTGTATTCGTGTACGAGTATTTAGCATTTTTATGTGTCTGATTGAATTTGCAACATAAAAAAATATGTTTTTTTTTACATAATGTTTATTTTGCATATTACAAAAGAAGCAGCATCTATTCAAACTTGGGTCATTCAGCGCATTTGGTAACATTTCAAATTGTATTAAGAAATCTAGTCGGTCCTCCACAAATTCATATTTCCACTGGCAATTTGTCTTAAGTCTCGTTCTCTTTCTACTTCATATTTTACTGTAGAAGTCTGTTGGTCACTTTTGGTTGTGTAAATTTGATTTTGATTTTGTTTCTATTTCTTAATTTCCAATTTGATGTTGCAATTTATTTGTCTATCAATGGCAGGCAGTTTGTCTTCATTGTTCAAGTATATTTTGGTTTTTTTGTTTATTCATATTTTTTGTTGGAAATAAATGCTGCAGTTGCTGATAATAGAGAGGCCAGATTAATTAGAGATGCTGATTTGTACACTTGTAATTTGAAAAACTCGTTCCATTTGTTGTTGTGCCACTGAAATTAACCTGGTTGTGTATAGAACTTTTACACAATGATTGTATAATACAAACATCAAAGATTGAAAGTAATTTGGGTAAGAATGCAATGAAGAAAGTATAATTGCTGTGCCCTTGACTAAAGCAGCTAACAGGGGACGAGTTCGACTTTGCACTCAGTCATGATTATGGTGTGGCGAATTCTGATCGCCACCATAATCATGTATTCTATTTATGTAGTCGTGTAGTCAGTAGCCTGCTGTCGCCAATGTGTTTAATGCATCATAATTCAATTTAGGGCAGCCATAAATAGTTCGATACAAAATATTTACATTATAATTAAACCAAAATTTCAATTACTAAATTATATTTAATAAGCATCACTTAATTTCAATTAAATTTTTTATGGCCAAAATTAAAAACAAAAAAAATCATTTCATAATGCCGCAAATTAAAATTTCATTGCTGTCTTTAATCAGCCACTTTTACTATTTTTCTCATGCGTGTCGCTCTGCTCATGATAAATTCCACAGTCTGGCCACGTACACAAATCCGTTGTTATTTGTTTGGTAACATCCCGTAGAGCAGATTGAACACGACGAATTTATAAAGTTATGAAAAGTGACTCTTTTTTTTTTTGATGGTCGTGATGTCGTTAAATGAAGTCAAAACCAAATAAAGTTCATTAATTGAAAAGTAATAAAATAAAACATAAATTTCCCCTGTTCATTAAAAATGTAAAGAAACAATTTATTTATTTTTTGTTGTTGTAAAAAATGTACTCGTACATTAATATCTCACCTTTCGACAACAGCAACACCCCAAAAGTAAAATGCACGAGTGAGCGAGTGGCCAAAGAGTACTCCTGCAACATGAAATATTTTCATGATTTATTACCTTCTTGTTGCCAGTTACATGCCAAAATGTTGAAGCAGAAAACCAAAAAATAAGTAAAAAACGGAAAACTGGCAGGTAACTCTTGCGAAGTGACTTTTAATATAAATAAATTCCATGAAATACATTTTTATTAAACATGCATGTTAATTTAACACCAGCCGGGGATTGTTGTTATTTACTTCAGCACAGAAAGGACAAAATAAAAAATCAAAAAAGTACGGAATGCATAAAATGAAATAAAAAGGAACATCTGTCTTTTGGCAAGACAAGTGAATCATTAAAAGTAAAATGGGGGCAGCAGAGATGCCACGTCAAGAACAACCACGTGCAACAGTGAACTTTTCAAAGAGTCATTTGTTTAATTCTCATCAAAATGCAAAGTAAAGTTTAGCTGTATTTAATTTCTTTACAAAATAGTCTTCATATTTCAATGTCAATCAAACCAAAAGCTTCGCTATAAGAAAATTTTAAACCTTGATGTGGACTTTTTTACAACAATTATTTACAACAATGCAGTCTTTTGCCAAATGCACATCTGAGAAAATGTAATCTTTAGTGTGATTGCAAATAATATTATTTACTCTAGCATAGGAAATTCAATGCAATGGGCGAAAATGTTACCTGTCGTTTTGAACACACTCAGAAGTGAGGGCCGCAGGGCCTCCCAGAGTTACCCCTACAAAATAGAGTTTATATATACTAAATATTAGGAGGGTATTTAAGGTTCGACCCGGGAAAAAATTTGGGAAAAATGTATCAGCACGATTAAAACTAATAAATACGTGTTAAACCAGAATTTCCAATAAATTAAACTACAAAAATACCTATTGTTTTAAACATATTCCTTTAAGACTCTGCAAAAAAATCATATAACAAACCATTAAGGAAGAATGATGATGACCCCTTTTTTTACAAAAAAAACTCAGCTAAAGAAAACGAAACTCGTTAATATAAAACAAACGTAACAAGTCAGTATTACATAATAAGCAAAGAAATAAATTAACAAAAATATTTTGGACTTTGCCAAAGGAACCACAAAGGGAACAAAACTCAAAAGCAAAACTCGCAGAAGTATGTGAGAGGCATTAAACGGGAAGTAAAGTGGAATGACACATGACCACGAAACTTCACAACATTCCAAAGGAATTAAAATATGAACTGACAAAGAAATAAAACTGTAATCTTATGGCTTGTAAATACGCCGCTATAAATGCATAAGCACCAAAGGGCATATGAGTAATCATATGACGGGTGTTAAAGCAGAAATTAAAAACCCAAATCGAAGAATAAAAACGGTCAAGGTTGTGATGCAGTTGCTAGCCTGCAGCAGTTTAACACACACGCACACACAAATACATATAAAACATGTTTTTAAGCGTCTACAATTAGGAAACGCATTAATTTAATTTTAATTTTTAATTTTTTTTTTTTTGGGAATGAAGATGGCTTAAAGACACAAATTTTTAAAGCCTACAGTTTACTTTTACATTGACTCTTTGTAATAACAAACGAAAATTATTACATTTTATTATCTAATAAAACCGATTTGCTCAGATAAATTAATAAAATTCAATAACCCATAAGACTGCCAGCATAAATGCATGTTAAAGCATGTACAAACATGCTTATTTATATATTATGTGAGCTCATATGCATACAAGTGTTTGTTTGTTTGTTTGTATGCAAATATCAGTGCATTGCATTGGGGATACGATGCCATGAAATTGTTTTTGCTCAAGAGCCACAGTCTGTGTAGCTGCCACAATCTGCGGAACATAACATGACGTTAGAGTATTTAACAAATCACAGCTAGAAAGCATTTATGCTCATTTATGTAAATATGTACTCGTATATATGATTATGGCTTTTAGACGATTATAAATTTCGTTGAGTCGTAAAAGTATTAGGGGTATTCGCAGCGGATTGAAAAGTTTTCTAAACTTATTGATTGGATGACTGCTTTAGGCATATACAAGGTTTGTTCAAAATAAAGGCGAATATTTAAATTTTGTTGGCCGCGCATATTCGATTAACTTTTTTCATATTGGCACATTCGTCTCCCGTGTATGATCAAAGTTTTAGCTATTTAGCATGTTTGGTTTGGTTGTGAGTGTCATAAAAGAATTAATTGTTGATTTTTTACCGAAATTTTAGAAGATTAAAGATTATCATTGAAGGGCGTTTAGCTAGTTTCTATGATCATTTCACTGGGCCTACTGCAGATCATTATGTAAAAGATCTTGTAATACCTTAACTTTTACTCAAATGAATGAGAAGTTTAAGCAAATATCAAAGCCATAACAAGAACTTAATGATCACCTTTCCATTTTATATATTTTTTCTATTTTTTTAATGTGTTTATTCCCACTTTACTGCAGTTAGAGCAAATTGTTTGGCAACATTTACTTACGTTGTTTTCTTTTCTACAAAAGAATGCAACATTTTTTGCACTTTTCAATGGAAAATGGTAACATTTGGCGTTTGAAAATAGTGAATTTATTGGAAATTGATCGACCATCTCTTATGTAGATGGGTTTTATTTTAAAATTGCTCCTAATTGTGGGTTTTAGAATAAAAAGTTACAAAATGTTACATATTTTCTAGAAAAGAAATCGCCATTAAATAGGGTATAAGGTGTCTCAGTAAGAATGCACTTTTTCATTTTAAAATAAAGCCTCATATTTTTTTTAAATAGTTGTGGTTTTTTTTATTGAATTGCTCTGTTTATAATTAAGTGTGGGAAAAAATATCCTGCAAAAGGTTAATTTCATGAATTTTTGCGAGTTTTTCACAAAGTCCTTTCTGTATCTTACAGCGGGCGCGTGGGATATTGAATTTAAGCTCCGGCATCAAAAACTCTTGAAAAGTTGACGGTGACGTACTCTGAGTCAGAACAATTTTTATATATCTACTACATAAGGTTTTCAAAAAAAATAAAAAATTGCAAAGATATGATTGACGGCTCGTCCTGGATACCCCAGCACTTCAACGACCGATAAAAGTGTTGAGAATGTGAAAAAAATGTTAAGGACGATCAAGGACTCACTAGTAGAGAACTTACTGAGGATGTCGATATATCGTTGGACTCATGTCATGCTCGATTTAAAGTCTGGGAAAGCGAAGTTCGTTCCAAAATTGCTGTTGAACTTTTAGCAAAAGCAAAAGCCAAAAACAACTGCACAATCATGCCACTTTTCGCACCAGATTTGCTCTCCTGCGACTTTTTTCTTTTCTTAAGATTGAAGAGACACACGAAAAAAAGAGATGGACATCGAATCACTTATAGAGCTCAAGGATATACTAAAGAGTACGCATGAGAACTGCTGGCAAAAGTGTTTTATATCTGAGGGCGACTGCCCTGACAGCAACATGTACTAAAGAGCAAAGGAACAGCACCCTCGATCGTCGGCCCTGTAGCAAAATATTAGCCGGCGACGTAAAAAGTTGAAATATCTGCCAAAAATTCTCTATTTTCTTATCTGTCTTTATCTGTCCACTCAATACTATCGCCTCCTTTCGAGTTGCGGCGTAATGCATTATGTATGTAGAGGTCATCCCCCGAGTGCTGCTCCCAGTTTTATTTTTTTTAATTTTATCTTGGACCAGCACTCAGGGGATGACCCCTATATATGCAATGCATTGCGTCGGAACTGAAAACAAGGGGATAGTATTGAGGGGACAGATTAGGAACGATGAGAAGATAGACAGTTTTTTTTTCGTAGCTATTTCAACCTGTTTTACTTCGCCGGTTAATTTTTGCTACAGGGCCGACGAAGATGGGTGCTGCTGTTACTCTGCTTTTTTAGTACATGATAGTGTCAGTCGCTGCCAGTTATGTTCAGTGATCAGTGACTATGCCTTTATCATTGAAACAGGCTGCCAACAACTAACACAACCACGCACTAATGCTGTTCAGAAGAATTCAAGACAATATTTCATGACTCAGCGCGGGCTCGAACTCACGACCCTCCGCTTCATAGTCTCGTGTTCTACTACTTCAGCCAACAGCACTCACAAAAAAATTAAAAAAGAACAGAAATGTATGTATAAAGAAATTGTTTTTAAGAAAAGAAGTTAAATTCGCCTTACTTTTGGAACAGATCTCGTATGCGGAAAATTTCATACATTTACTTGGTTTCATTATTATGAAAAATTGACTTAGTAAAACATATTGTAATTAAACATGTTTTCAGTGTAAAAATAATATAAAACACTCTCTCCAGCGTTGCCTGACATGGCATCTGCCAGCCACTTCTCTTTTCGTCAATAAATAATAAATAACTTATACTCTCAAAGTCATTTTTTTTAGTAAAATAAATTCTTGTAATGGCAGGCATTCTGAAAATTTACTTACCGCACATAAAAGTGCTAGCATTTTATAAAAAGGAAAAGAAAATATTAAATTGCTTTTGTACAGTAGAGACTTCAAAGTGAGCGCCCACACAAAAAACTACGAATGAATTGACAGCGTGCTGATATTATTAAAGTCGCTTGGAAATCTCGTTAATATTCTCTGGCTACAAGAGGTCAATATGGGGAAAATAATTTTTTTTTGTATTTTTAACTGGCACCCACGAATGTGTGGCCGCCTTTTACGCAAGTCAATTTTTCTGTTCACCTCCAAGAAGTGAATACCTGCTACTGAAATCTTAAATATATTTATTTTGCATTGATAAGCTGAAAGCTGAAATTTGATTTTCCAATGAAATTATGCAAATAATTTTTCCTCTTTTTATGCACGAGTACAAAAGATAAAGCGATTACAAACAAAAAATAAAAATAAATAAAATATATTATGCAAATGCTGCTCATGTAAAACTAAAAAAATAGCACCAGCTTGGAAATGTAATCGCATGTGTTGACAACGTAACATCATTTAAAAATATAAAGTTTTATCCTTTTAACCTCAAACATACAATAAATCAGCGCCAATAAGTTTTTGTGTTCAAACCAAAAAAAAAAAAAAAAGGAAAAGGAAAACGAAAACGAACATAAAACCTGCCAATAAAACTATTAAATATCATTTGAACTTTGATATTATTTTTCTTGTGTGCATCTTTAATTTTTGTCTTCTTATTTTTGCCAGCGATGCTGCTGCTGCAGGTTGCCACTGCCTGCCACCTGCCACCAGTGCCTTTGTCTGATTTTGTATTTAAGCCAAAAAAACCTTGTAAATCTTTATATCTTACCTACATTTAATGTCTGCTAGCAGCAATTCAATACGTACGAGTACAAAAAGTTGCCAAACAGAAACCGACGCCGTTACAAGCAGTTCCTTGAATTATTACCTTCACTTCAGTCAGATGTTATAAAATCTTTTTGGTGCAGGTAACAGCAGACGGACGCTCGCTCTCCCCCGCTCTGCCTTTCTGTGCTAAATTTGTAACGTTTCCTCATTTTAAATTGAACATTTGCACGAAATTAATTTTAATTAGATTTCACTATACCAAAAGAAAAAGAAAATTTCTGATGAACTCCTTAAGGTGTTTGTTTGTTTGTGTTCGAATGTTTGTAGTGAAAATTTCTATTGTTGTGGGAAGATGGAAAAGCGCTTGGAAACGAATGGCTATAGAACGCCGTTAATTAGGTTTACCATAAATAATTTTTATTATTAGGAATGAATTAAAATAAATTATTCTGGGAACTCAACGTGAATTTCTATGCACGTTGAATTTTTGTTATTTTCTACTTAAAAACATTTTATAAAAAAAATAATAATAATAAATAAATAAATGGAAGAAATAATGAGAATTTATTTGTTCGTTCTTATTTTACATAAAAATGGCTCATACAGGTTTTAAATAATTCTGATTCAAATATGAAATAAAAAGAAAATTGGAAATTGAAGATTTTCTTTTAAAAACAAAGCGATCTGAAAGGAAACTTTCAATTTTACCTAATTTTGTTTCCATTCAGTGTGCGAAAATAAAAATAAAAATAAGGCTGCCAGTGGTGTCTTTTTCCATTAAATTGTTTTTTTTTTATTTGGACCGCCTCTCAGGTCCAAATAAGCAGGGCTATTGATGCCATGCATTTTGCTAGAAATACAGATGACTGTCAGTAGGCCTTCATCATTGAATCTGACCGACAACAACTAACGCAACCGTGCAATAAAGCCGATCAGAATATTTTCATACTATATTAACGACTGACTGGGGAATCATCGTCTTCGCGGCCTATGTGCTAACTACCAGTACTTCAGCTAACAGCACCCTTAAAACCATTTGGGAGATGAAACGTTTTAAGCAACAGAAATGAATTTGCACTTGTTATTTTTTTAGAAAATCTATCAAAGTAAGTAGTGCTGCTGTTGGCTGAAGTAGTTAAGAGGAGACTATGAAGCGGAGGGTCCGAAATATGAAAGTAACTCTCCTCTAAAACTCAATTTATTACTGTATCATACACAGTCGTTATATCTTGCACTTTTCATAATGACTTGCAATTTTTATACTGACTTGCACTTTTGATAATGACTTGCACATTTTATAATGACTTGCACTTTTTATAATGACTTGCTCTTTTTATAATGACTTGCACTTTTCATAATGACTTGCACTTTTTAAAATGACTTGCACTTTTTACAGTGACTTGCACTTTTTATAATGATTTGCAATTTTTATAATGACTTGCACTTTTTATAATGACTTGCACTTTTCATAATGACTTGCACTTTTTATAATGACTTGCAATTTTTATAATGACTTGCACTTTTTACAACGACTTGAACTTTTTATAATGACTTGCACTTTCTGTAATGACTTGCACTTTTTATAATGACTTGCAATTTTTATAATGACTTCCACTTTTTGTAACGACTTGCAATTTTTATAATGAATTTTTATAATGACTTGCACTTGTTATAATGACTTGAACATTTTATAATGACTTGCACTTTTTATAATGACTTGCTCTTTTTATAATGACTTCCAATTTTCATAACGACTTGCTCTATTTATTATGACTTGCGCTTATCATAATTACTTGCACTTTTTATAATGACTTGCACTTTTTATAATGACTAGCACATTTTATAATGACTTGCACTTTTTATAATGACTTGCACTTTTTATACTGACTTGCACTTTTTATAATGACTTGCAATTTCTATAATGACTTGCACTTTTTATAATAACTTGCACATTTTATAATGACTTGCACTTTTTATAATGACTTGCACTTTTTATACTGACTTGCACTTTTTATAATGACTTGCTCTATTTATAATGACTTGCACTTATCATAATGACTTGCACTTTTTATAATGACTTGCACTTTCTATAATGACTTGCACTTTTTATAATAACTTGCACTTTTTATAATGACTTGCACTTTTTATAATGACTTGCACTTTTTATAATGACTTGCCATTTTTTATAATGACAATTTTCATAATAACTTCCACTTTTTTTTCACTATTATAATAAATGTGAAAGTAATTTTGTCTGTCTGTTATCTTTTCACGCTTAAACCGCTGAACCGATTTAGATGAAATTTGGCATGCGGATATTTTGAGATCCCAGGAATAACATAGAATGGTTTTTGTTTTTGGAAACTATCCTATTAAGGGGTCAAGAGTGGTCGAAGATTTGTATGGACATATGAAATTATGAAACTCATAATTATGAACATATTAAACTTTGATACAGTAAAAATACAACACATCAGTGACATGACATACAAAGTAGCTAAAGTTTCACATACTCTTAGCGGACAAAGTGGCAAAATACTTAATAGTAAAAACTCCTCTGTAATTTTGGTGTAAGAAATTATTAGCTTCAGTCCTATAGACATGCTTAACCTGCAGCAATTTCTTTAAGTAACATGATAACGTTTGTGCAAACAAGCAACCGAGAATAATTCCATATCTAAATAATGTTTCAATTCAACGTTATTATCTATCGTCTAAATTATTTGTTTATTGAATTGTTACCCATCATTGAAAAATATTGTATTTTTAAAACTTTTGCTTGCTTTTATTGGATATAATTTAACAAAATTTACATAATCCTAAATACTATAAAGAGATCCTGATTTAAAGTATGGAAATAAATTTTCAGATCAAATTAAGTAAAAAGGAAGAAAAAACGGTATTGAAATGGAAAATATACTTTGCAGGAAATTATGTTTTGAAATAGAACTTAATATCCCGTAGAAAAGTGACCATTCAGCCATGAAATGCCATAAAAACAAAAGCTCACATTCTTGCACGAGTGTTGAAAAAAAAAATAAAACCTAAATCTGTTGGTTCATTGATTTTTGATTTCTATTACTTTGTTTTCTATTTCGCAGCTGGCAGCAATTGATAATGTACGCTGTACAATTTTGCATGCTGCCAAAGTCAGGCCTTTCTTGTTCGGTTATCGTTGTTTTTCTTTTCTTTTCTTTTCTTATCGCCATTCGTGCGAAACTGAAGGCGACAAAATACCTTAAAAAACCCTAGTGAATACATTATGCTATTAGTTTTTGGGTTTCAAGCAATTTTGCACTATTTAATAACCGAAATGGAAATTTTTTTATTTTGCTGCGCAATAACTCCACATAGAGTTGTTCCTATGCTGCTGGCATAACTGCAGGTCTTGACTTAATTTTGGGTTTTCTCAGAGCAGCCTTTAAATGTTTTCATTATTTTTTGTTGTCCAAGAGTGTTTTGCTTGGATTGGAAATAATTTTCTGATATCCAAAATATGCCTTGGAAATGATTGTCATTTGGCTTTAATTTTTGCACGAGTTGTGTTCTATAGGCACCTAAGCGAAGGTCCTTAAGTAAAATATGTAATTGAAGGACAAAGACCAATAATTTGATAACGACAAGAAATCGACATTTCGACATCTTCTCCAAGGCATCGCTCTACAGCAGCAATATTCACTTTTGTCCTGTAATGCAGATCCATTCCCCAGAATTTTTCTTAATTCAAATGTAATTAAACTTAATTATATGTAGTAAGAATTTTAACGAACATTTTATATTGCTATATTAAATTGAATTAAGATTTTTATGGGCTAATTTTTCGAAATTTTAATTTAAATCTCAGAAAGACATAATAAATATTCCAAGGCACAAAGGCAAGTCAACATCAGTTGTTGTTATTCAAGTTACACAGCAGAGCAGAACAGCTGTTTTCGAAAGACGCAACCCTTTCATCATCAGTGCTCATGTGTATTGTGTTTGTCACCACTTATTAGGTGGATTAGCTGAATGTGATAACAGTTTCTATTTGCACATATACTCTTCTTAATATTTCTGTAAGGATTTCAATTTATTCACTAAACGAGTTATTCATAAAAAATATTTTTAATTTATAAAAATTTTATAAAACAGATACTTTTTTTTCTAACACGGACTCAGGGGATGCCCCCTACATACGCAGTGCATTGCGCCGGAACTAGAAAGGAGAGGAAAGTAGTAAGAGGACAGATGAAGATAGATGATATAGTATTTTTTTGCCATTTTAACCTTTTTACTTCGCCGGCTAATTTTCTGCTACATACAAAATTTGTTTTATAGACTTTTTTATAAAACAATAAAGTATTTTCTTTTATCTTAATAAATAAATAAAAATAGATTTTGACGCTAGAGTTTTGCAATTAAAATAATATATTTTTCATTTATTTTTTTCTTTTTCGTTACAGGTAAGAACTTTTTTCAATTCTATTTTAAAACTGCTTTTAACGTTTAAGGTAAGAATTTATAATTATTTTATAGCGAATTTGTTAATAATAGGAAAAGAAGCTATTCTTTATTGTTATAATTAATAATAAGCAAATGAATTTTGTTTTTTTTTTATGAGAAAAACAAAATGTTCCTTCTGCTATCTACTCACTCAATGCATAGTGCTGCAGCTGCGGAAAGGCGGAAAAAGGTTTTTTTTATCTTGGGCCAGCACTCAGGGGATGACCCCTACATACGCAGTGCATTACGCCAGACTCGAAAGGAAGGGATAGTATTTGGGGGGACAGATGAAGAAAGATGAAAAGTTAGAGAATTTTGTGTAGCTATTTCCACGTTTTTTTACTTCTCCGGCTAATTTTTGCTGTTGCTCTGCTTTTAGTACATGATAGTGTCAGTCGCTGCCAATTACTCGTATGTTCAGTGATCAGTGACTATGCCTTCATCATTGAAACAGACTGGCAACAACTAACACAACCACGCACTAATCAGAAGAATTCAACACAATATTTCATGACTTGGCGCGGGGTTGACCTTAGGACCCTCCGCTTCATAGTCTCGAGTTCTACTACAGATACGGGCGTTTCTTAGCACAATTGTGCTGAGATCATTCACACCATCTTCTTACCATCTTTAATTTTGTCGTCGATGAGACTCTCTCGAAAGAGAGTAATCAATCGATCAGTGATCTGACTGCACTTGAAAAATAATTGCCAACGAGGCTTGATGTGGACTGACTCAGAGCTGCTTTGCGACTGAAATTAAATATTATTTAGTATGTTTAGTTTATTTCTGACTATATGCTGGAGCAGATATATAAAAATTTACATAATTTTTTTTTTTTTTTTGGACAGGCCTCGTTGGAAAGCAACAAACACTAGATCTACTGACTATTGCAATCCCTTCGCCATTTGAACAGGCCAAAAACAGCAATTAACAGAATTAAGTTGCTAATACAGATCAGAAAAACTAGATTCCGTATTCATGAGTTGGCTGCGTATGGGATCCAGGCCACGATCAACGGTTTCCTGATTGACTATTTCGATCAACTGTCCATGTTCCCATAGATCTTTATTGCCCTGAGCTATTTTACAGACTTGTGGTTTCATTTGTTAGAATTTTTTATATATCCTGGAATATTGAATGAGAAAAACTTTTCCATTATAAAAATCATCCCAAAACTTAATCAATCAAACTAAATTAAAGTGACTAGTCCAGACATCCACTTGCTACAGAGATTTATTTTTGGAGACTGAAATAATTTTTTCAATTTTATATTCCGCAAAAAAAAATTATTAAAATATTGCCACAAACGTGCAAGTCACATACGAATTAATGGATTCGCTGCATGCTGTCGTACCTGTTCGTATGATCTCAAGTACTTTGAAATATTGAAAATTAAATGTGCACTAAAATATATTTTAATTAAGTTTTGGTTTCAAAAAAAAGTATGTGTTTTACTCCATGTGCTTAACAATATTATTTTCTCTTTATTTAACATTTGAAAAGCGGGCGAATTGTGGTAAAAAATAAATCTTTTATTTCCATGATGTTGAAAATACATTTTAGCACATCTTCTGTTTGTAACACATTTTCGTTATAATTTGATAATGTTTTTTTGTTTTTTTTTTTTTTTGTTTTTGGTGTTTGTAAATTTATTTCAACTGACTGCATCGCTGTTGTTATTTTTCCTTTTGAAGGGTGAATTTGTTTTTGTTTTCGTTGATGGTTTTGCTTATATCGCAACAATTGGATCGGTTTTTTTTTCATGCGGGAGAAAGTGTTTCAATTTAAAACCAGCAACGAACGAAATAATTTTTTTCCACCAAAAATTTTCCCATGAACTATATTTTTGTTTTTCTTCTTTCTTTCTCTCTTTGTTTCTTTCTTTGTTTGTTAGTTAATCGCTAACATGTTTGTTACACTTTTCTTTTTTGTTTTTGCTGTTAATTTTATTGCAATACTTTTTCACTTACTTTATTCGTTGGATAATTGTATGGAAAAAGTAACAAAAATATATTTATTTAACAAAAAAAAAAGAGAAAAGCAGAAGCTGCAACTTACGCTTGATGTTATCGTGGATGCAGAGCGGGCGAATGCAAGCAGCATCATGACGTACGGAATATTGTGTTTAAAGTGCGAATGTATTCATTGAACTCTACGGTTCACACGAGGTCTTATAAAATGTTTGAGATAATGAAGCGTAGCAAGAAATTGGGTTATTCAGTTAAAATTTAATGGCTAATTTAGAAATCACAATTTTCATTAGCGCATTGTTTGCTGCTGCTGGTGCAGTTTCGTATGTTTTTGCAGTTGGAAACTTTTTAACAGCAAGTCAAGATTTTTTCGGGGAAGGGTCTTTATTAAATAAACAACTTGTTGTCACTTTTCGTTAATTTTTATTTCATATCAGTTAGATTTTATGCATTTTCAAATGGCTCATAAAATTTCAGAATATAACATACGAGGGTTGTTTGTTAGCTCCTTGAATATTTGAATAATATTTTTTCCAAATAAGCCATTATTTATTTTCCTTTTTAGATCAATATTATTTAGTGTAGCGTTGCTTAAATTTTTTTTTATTTCTTCCAAATAATAGGTTTACTTAAGATCCTCAAAATTGGGGCCAAATTGTCGCATTCATCGAAATTTCAATATATTCGATATTCATCGAAATTTCAATACAATTTAAATGCAAATTTCGATTGATATCGAATGCAGTAATTTGTCCCCAAGTGTTTGTTTCGGTTATGATGTCTTCATTCGACCCAAATCTCCAAATCAGCCGGCCACTTTCTCAGATTTGGAAAAGGAAAATTGTGACAGGTTGTAAAATCTGGAAAATATGATTGATAGGATGGCAGTTCGTAGCACATGCTGACAACAAACGCCATCCATCTCGCGAATGGCTTTCTCTGGTCCAAATATTCATGGAAAATTCGTTGAGATGCCTACAGTCTCAGCTACCTCCATACATGACGTTCTCCGATCGTCCAATATTATTTCAGAATTTTTTTTGATGGTTTCTACCGTGATGACCTTTCTTTGGCGTCATTTTTTATCTTGGACCAGCACTCAGGGGATGACCCCTGCAATGCAATGCATTGCGCCGGAACTGGAAACGAGAGGATAGTATTGAGGGGACAGATTAGGAAAGATGAGAGGATAGACAGTTTTTTGTAGCTATTTCAACCTTTTACTTCGCCGGCTAATTTTTGCTACAGGGCCGATGAAGATGGGTGCTGCTGTTACTCTGTTTTTTTTTAGTACATGATAGTGTCAGTCGCTGCCAGTTACTCGTATGTTCAGTGATCATTGACTATGCCTTCATCATTGAAACAGGCTGGCAACAACTAACACAGCAACGCACTAATGCTGATCGGAAGAATTCAACACAATATTTCTTGACTCCGTGCGGGCTCGAACTCAGGACCCTCCACTTCATAGTCTCGTGTTCTACTACTTCAGCCAACAGCACCCACAGGTTGCTGGTGCAGCCACAACGGAACTCAGAAAACGTCTTAACTATTCAAAATGTTGATGCAGATTTCGTATACAGGGTCCGCCAAATAACTTTTGAATATTTTCTAAAATTTTTTTTTTAAATTATGTATGAATTTTTATTAGTCGAACTTTCTTGTGTAAATTGTTAATTTTTTTCAACGGGCTTAAGTTCGAATCTGCAAGACTGCAAACCATTTTTTATTATTTTATTAATAAATGAATTTGTTCAAATTCTATTTAATATTTTATATTAAGATTGGAATATTAAGAATATTTTTCAATAATCATCAAACCAGCAGAATGGATCAGTACTGATTTCGAGGCCGCTGCGCCATCTCATCAGCGTTCTTTGTTCAATTTTTCCACTTTTGCAAGTGGTGCTAGTTTTGTAGGAATATCAACTATTTAACCAATATTTTAACGAAAATTGAATATGAGAAGTTATCACATTCATTTTTTTTTTTATTTGAAAGTACAATCCTTCCGGTTAATAATGGAAAATAATATCATTCAAATTGGACTTTGTATGGCGTCATACCAAGGTCTTTATGCAAAATTCGTCTCAATGACGTTTCCGAAATGTTCAATTGTTGAGAACGACGGTGAATTGATGTTGATGGCGCTTCACGCACATTTTCTGCCACAGCAGCAATATTCTCGGGTGTACGCACTGTTTTTGGCTTTTC
The DNA here is from genome assembly GCA_951800035.1 of Linnaemya tessellans. Classification (NCBI taxonomy): domain Eukaryota; kingdom Metazoa; phylum Arthropoda; class Insecta; order Diptera; family Tachinidae; genus Linnaemya; species Linnaemya tessellans. The sequence goes on from OX637532.1 coordinate 136,527,187, forward strand.
ACGCTGTGGTTTATCGATGAGGATGCCAGTTTCTTTCACTTTTTTCACATGATAACGAACATACGGAGCTGACTTCTCTTCTTGCAAAATCCGTACGAAATTTTCGCACACATTCTGCAGCATTAGCATGATTTTCAAATTAATGTCGCGATATTTCCCAGCGTTGTTCAAGCGTATACGCAACGATATTCGTTCAGCGGAAGGATAAAACTAATTATCTGTCAAATCAGATGTGAGCTAAGTGTTACCATTCACGAAATAAGCACTAGTTGAAAAAAAAACGTTAGATGGCGGACCCTTTAGATTTTAAAAAGTCTTTCCTGGTTGTCCTGCAAAGTTTTTTTTTTTGTGACAAAAAAAATAATGCTTAATTTACACATGAGATTCGCTTTTTTCTATTTCTAATAAAACTCACGATGTTTTCTGCTTTTAATGACTGTCAAACATGAACTAAATGACGCAGTTGACAGAAGTCAGTTAATAGATGGTGGCAGGCGACAGCACTGTTTTATTTGAAGTTATTGCGAGGGAAATTCAGAAAGTCACATTATTAACAGCCCTCGTAATAATAAGTATGTGACTTAATAAAAAAAGAGGCATGGTGCTTTTGCGATATATGGGCGGTCTTCACTTTGAGGTTGGGGATAAAATATTCATTCGACTTTTTCTTTATGTTCTAATTAGCAAAATGTTATCTACGAAAACATTAATGGAGTTATGATTCTTGTGTCTACTTTTTTTTTACATTTTTTCTTTTAATAGTAAATAGATTTGTTTAAGGTTTTAGGTTATAAATAATTTCCTGAAGAGGCTAACCGATGGTTAGTGAAATATCGAACAATAATTATTAATATAAAATAACCTCAAAAAGCTTAAACAAATCTATTTAATATTAATAGAGTTTTTAAAAAATTGCGAGAGAAATGAGATGAAGATGAACTTTAGTGAATTGTTTATAATTTAAGAAATCATTTGATATGTTTTTTAATACGGACTAGCACTCAGGGGATGAACCCTGCATATGCAGTACATTGCGCCGGAATTAGAAAAGAGGGCACAGTGTGTTGAGAGGACAGATAAAGAAAGATGAGAAGATAGGGATTTTTTTGAAGCTATTTCAATCTTTTACTTCACCGAATAATTTTTTGCTACCAGACTTTCTTGGCGCCCATGTACATACGTTACACAACTATTAAAAAGTCCCAAAACTATTTAAAAGTCAGCACAGCTGAATATGACACCAAAAGTACTTCCACAATTGCCCGGCTACTAACGTTTTTTCAGATAATCGCTTGTATGGAACTGTTCACTAAAATCAAATCGATGTTAAAGATGTTTACTTGACATGACTGTTGATGCAGCTTTAATGAGGTGTTTCGTTTTTGAATAGATCGTTGAAGAAGTAAAAAAAAAAATCAAAACTAAAAGCCATCACTTAGTTTGAGCAGCATTAATTGCTTGTCCTCTATAACAGCATCTAGTATATATTTTGAATTTTCTTTTATTCATTTTTATTTAAAATATAAGCAGTAAAAACCAAATTTATTTAAATGCAGTCAAGCTAAGGATTTTACAAAGTCTATCAACGTTAAGATAACGAGCAGCTCAGTTTGACTGCATGAGTGTGCAAGACACACAATAAAAAGAAGCCGGCTTGACGTGCATTAAATATTTAAATATATTTTTTCGAATGCACTTCACATGTAAACAACGAATAATTTAAAACTTTCATCATAATTTGCAACAATTTAAAAATGTATGAGGCACTAGTTTCGCGTAGCAACACATTTTCATATCTGGCAGAATAATTGATGTAAACTGAGGGAATATTATTTCTCTGCTAAAACACTTTGATATTCACTGGCAATAAAACTGTTGCTCATTGTGGAGGCATTTGTTTCTCATGGATTGCATGAAAATTTTCTCAGCTCCAAATTATTATATATCATATCTTGCATATTGAAAATCAAATCCATATTTCAATACTTTTCCTTTGGTCATTTTTGTACTCTCTGTGGTAATTTGAGCCATAAACTGCATACAGATTTATAAAAATTGCCACCCAAAATTTATTTGCATTGTTGTCATGCATTTAAATCTATTTTAAATAAATTCTTTTATTTTTTATTCAATACATGTGCTCCAATATTTGTCTAACCTATTAAGCAAAATTAATTTTACATGAAAACCTTTTAAATTCTCAAATATATTAAACATATAGTTTTTGTGTGTGCACTCACTCACACACGCCCTCCGCAACGGAAACAAAAAGTCACAAAATGATTTACGCCAACGTTTACGTGCATTTTTGACAAACTGCAAAAAAGTTTTCCTACATTTTTTTTTGCGTTCTCACTTCTGCACACACAAATAAAATAAAATATATGAAAATGAAATGCCAAAATTTATACTTGCGGCTGGTTACATTTAAAGGTATCGATGTAACTTTTGAGTTATGGTCGCTTTGTGCAGCCTTTTGCTTCCACCTACAACTTTTAAATACGGAAAAATACACGTACAGCAAATATAATAAAAATATGTGAACACAAATCACATTAAATGGCTCACAGTGTGACGAGTGCAGGGACGGGCAATATAATTTTTCAACTGCACAAACTGCTTGCATAAAAACTTGCGAGTGCAATAACATTTTAAAACTATTGCATTTATTAATGATATGAGACTAGGATGTATACCATTTTAATGATTATTGTTTGTTGAGAGTTTGTTTCTAAGAAATTATAAGATTCCATTAAGCCTAGATAGATAATCAATCATAGTCTGACATACGTTAAAAATAATCATGCGTAAAATTGACTCATGCTTTTCAAAGAGCAAATTTTCATTGTTTTTAAATTAATTTGCAATAGACTTATTGTAGATTATATCTCTGCATATAAATGAATCAAAAATAACAACAGTTCAATTATATTTATTTATATTAAATTGAATTAAGATTGTTCGAAATTTGTTTTTTTTAAATCTCAGAAAGACATGATAAATATTCCAAGGCACAAAGGAAAGTCAACATCAGTTTTATTCAACTTACACAGCAGAGCAGAACAGCTGTTTTCGAAAGCCGCAACACCTTCATCATCAGTGCTCATATGTATTGTGTTTATCACCATTTATTAGAATACGTGTAACTGCTAGCGTTTACCCTTGCGACTTCTGGGCAGTCTTGGAAAATGCTAGAACCATCGGAATTTGAAAACACTTAAATTCAAATGGCATGTTTGTTGCTATCAGCGAAATACGGGGTATGAGCACAATAATACTTTTTTTTATTTTTTTTTTACTGCCAGTCTTATACCGTCGCACAGTTTTGCTGCTTTAAATTTCATATTAAAATATCCTGCCAGTTTTAACTTGGGGAGATTCGAATGTTCACAAATACCACTCCCTCTATCCTCCTTCCCAACTTTCTTAGTTCTGGCACAATGCATCGCATATGTAGGGGACATGCCCTGAGCGCTGGCTCAAGGTAAAAAAATAAAATTAAATAAAATCAAATAAATGGTAAATCGACCTTTAAGTTTAAACAGTGCATACGTCCAAAGTCCAAATTAAATCAAATACTCAACCGAATAGTTTATATCGCCATTTCAGTTCAAATGCGCTATCAAAAACTTTATGTGTTTCTACTAATATTATTATTTTTTTTTATAGTTTTACCATTTATTTCATTAACAGGTAAATTTTTTCAGCGTCAATATTGCCCGCTCCTTCACTTAATTGTGTATCATCTAATTTTGATACAGATTAAGACAAAGAATGTCCATCAATTCTGCTTTTTTATTTTATTTTTCATTTACATTTTGAATTTTCTATTTTTCATTTGTATTTCAAATATACAAAATACAAATTTATTTCAATACAGCCAAGATAAAGATTTTACAAAGTCTATCAACGTTAAGATAACGAGCTAATAAGCATTCAGTTTGGCTGCATGAGTGTGCAAGACACGCAATAAAAAGAAGCCGGCTTGACGTGCATTAAATATTTAAATATATTTTTCGAATGCACTTCACATGTAAACAGCAAAAAATTTAAAGCTTTCATCATAATTTGCAACAATTTAAAAATGTATGAGGCACTAGTTTTCCGTAGCAACACATTTTCATATCTAGGTTAGGTTGAAGAGAGGGGCATAAGCCATCTCAATCCATTCCGGATTACACCTAGGCCTCATGGGCCTGTTGTGCGCTCTATAATTAGGAGTCCCTATTTTACTGTAGGGTGCCTTCACCGATACCATGGAAACCTTCAAATTCGATTACGTCAAGAACCCAGTTTCTTCGATTGGAGTTAGGTTCCTCCAATTTGAGCCCCCAAGAAATTCCATCCGCCGTATAATCTCCTGATTAAATGTTTGCCTCCTGACCTGGCTAAAAGCTGGACAGTAGCACAAGTAGTGCTCCAGTGTTTCGTCCTCTTCCTGATAGGCCCTGCATGTTATATCGCTAACGATACCCATTCTTGCCAGTTGATTCCTTAACTCTGTATGTCCTGTTATAAACCAATCTCCGTAGTGATGGCCTACTCAACGTTAGGATCTCCTTCGTCTTGTTACCATCTGGGTCCCCCCATAGAATTCTAGTCACCCTACCTACGGTAGAGTGCTGCCAATCTCTTCTGTGTAATTCTATAGCCCACCGCCTTAGTTCGTTCTTAAAAACCTGAAATGGCTTCGGACTGTCTAGCGTGATGTTCGCCATTAATGCTCCCATCTTTGCTAGCCTATCTGCCTCAACATTTTTCATATCTAGAAAAACAACTGATGTAAACTGAGAGAATATTATTTCTCTGCTAAAACACTTTGATATTCACTGGCAATGAAATTCAAAGATAAGAAAGATGTTCATTCCATTTTTCATACAAGGAAAATGAGTATTTTTCAATACAACGATTCCCAGGAAGGCAAGCCCCTTCTTTACTTAACGAATTTTTATTTAATTTTTAACAAAAATTAAAAGTAGACAAAAAATCTACGAAATGTCGGGTAAAAACTGCAATTAAAAGGAATTTTACTTACATAAAAAAGATTTTGGTCAATTGGCTAAAAGGTAACTACTTAAACAAATTAAGAAACTGGTCATACAAAATTTTAAGAACGTTGAGCTCGTTTGGAATGCCTTATAAAATTTATCAAAGTACTTAACGATAATTATTTTTAATTTCCTGCTAAGAAAATTTAAAGCTTTCAAAAAATCGGGAAGTTACACATTTTACCTCGATAAAAAAGTAATCAAGTTTTCAGCAGATCTCGATGTTTTGAAAGCTTCCTATCCTGACTACTCTTATGTTACTGGATGTATGTATGGACATATGTGTGTAAGTGTATGTGTGTGTGTGTTTGGAGGACAGTTGGCGATAACAGGCCAGAAAAATGTTTGTAGACATTTTATTATATGCATGGGCGGCGAATTTTTTGTACAGTACTGACGAAGTAGAGTGCAATATTGCGGTCTTCTGTGCATGATAGTGTTAATTTTTGGGGGTAAAAATCTATACCATCCCTTTAGGAAATAAAATAATCGGTTTATAAAAACACTAATTGTAAATGAACTATTTTGGAAGTGACTACAAATTGATTTAAATCTAATGCAGATATCAGCCAAACAAAAAAACCTAAATATTTTGAATTTAACTTTTATTGTAAGTCATGAAATGTGCTTGAATTTTTTTTTAAATAAGTATTAACGTAGTAAAAAGATATATTTATTATTATTTTTTAATAAAAAATTTATTGAAACTTAACTATTTATAAATGAATTAATAAAAAAGTGTTTTTTATATACTTTCAATTAAACTGACTACAAATTGGTTGAAAAATAAGTAATTAGTAATCAATTAAAAAGTCATGCAGAGATGGCCAATTGACTATCGTCTATGACATGCATATGTTAATATAATGAGTCGACGATAGGGAAAAAAGTCACTTTATACTAGATATAGGCAATGTGGGTGAGCACACTTCACATGTATATAAATTCGCTTTTGAGAGTCACACGTATTTGTAGTTACTCACAATCCACAAAAATTGTGATTCACAATTCAGTCTATCACAAGCTTCCAACCAAGACGGTTGTTTGAGCGCTTGTTGAAAAATATTATTTAAGGGTGGGGAGAATGCTCGTTTGTGTACAAAATTGTGAAAGACACACACACAAACTCTAAATGTTGATGTGTTTGTGCCTATATCTGCTTTATACACTAGTTGTGCTTATTTAAAAATCAGTTTTAAGTTACTTAAAAATTTAATTTCCTACAGGGATATTCATGACTGAGTTCAGAGTCGAACCCGCTATCCAACTGCCTGTTTTATTAATGGCATACAATTTTCCGTAGTCGTATTTATACTAAAACAACAATAAAAAAAACCTGACTGCACAACAATCACATATTACGCAGTAATCACATTAAATCTCGGCATAAAATTGTTCTTAATAAATTTTGTAGCATCAGAAGAAGTAATTTAAAATTAAACTCTTAACAATTAGTAATTTTTCAAAAATCATTTAGTGCAAAAAACGTTCAAGTGGCCATAACTTTTTTGACTCTTAACCAAAATGTTGGCTGGGCAATCTCGTAACCTCTTTTGTAGTCCGCAAAAAAGAAAAGGATAAAATTAAATGAAAATTTTTCAGTTTTATTTGGCACTATGACGTGATATCCTTAGGTTTTTGCAAATTCGCCAAACTCATCCAGCTGTTTTTACTCCTGCCTTGATTCCTCTTTGTACATCTATGCGTATACGCAATATAGAATATTTGATACATGGCATAACGTATACGCTAATTAGCAGAAATGAAAGCTGCATCAACACAACTTTTTTGGCTGCTACACACAGCATCAGGGGCCAAATTACAGGGGCCATTCGATATCAATCGAAATTTGTATATAAATTGTATTGAAATTTCGAATCGAATCGAATGTCGTAATTTGCTTCCAGTTGTGTATTAGAATGGCTGCATAGCTTTTTTGTTGTTTGTTTATTTTTTTCTTTGCTATTTCAAAAACACATTTTCAAATATTTCCACATGGAAATTAATTTTAATTTAGCTTATTTCGCAGTTACACATTCATAAATGTAAATTAAAGCAATTTTCTTGAAAATATTTACAAATCCAATTCTAAAACTAGCAAATGAACATAATGATGTTGAGACATGAGTGCATGTGAAACTTTTGAGGTATGGATGGATGGATGGATGGATGGATGGATACTACGAATAACTGCAAAGTTTGCAATAAAAACTGAAGATAACAATAATAATAAAACTGACAAATGGAAAGATCAGACTCATAAACAAATGTTAATTTTCATAATGACTTATAAAAGTCATGAAGTCATTATTAAAAATTGGCTCCAAGGCATTTTGTTTTTATTACAAACAAAATTAAAACGCAACACAAAGTATGAGTATGAGACGAGTTACGAGGCAACAAAATAAAAACTGTAACACTTTGTGCCACACACAACCAGACGTTTATTCTTTCATTCTTTCATTCATTAATTCACAAATTCCTTACATATGAGAACCTACAACAACAAACATTTGTTGTTTCCATAGAAGTTCCTACACGTCTGTTAATCCAAGTGCGTGGAGTTTGTACATGTCCGTCCAAAAAAAAAAAAAAAAAAGAGGAAAAGTAAACTAGACTTTTATTTTGACTTGTACTCATGTTAATAATGGCCGGGAAACCTCATGTTGTACAATAAAGTAGGTGTTTGTGGCTGGTAAATGCCTGTGCCCCATGAAAATAAATACACTAGGGTGTAGTAAAAGACTCATTTCAAGAAGAATTCTTTGTAGAGGTTATGATCGTGCGTGTAGATAATTGAAGAAATAAATTTTATTATTCACATATAAAAGGCATTAAAGAGATACATGCAACTTCTTAATGTTATTATACTTGAGAGTGTAAATAATACTTCGACGGACTATGGCCTATTGCATTACAACGGAAGTAAGCTATTTCACGTTTTATTGTTTTTTTAGTATATTTTATTTTTTGTTTCTATCATGTTTTTTTTTTTTATATAAAACTCTCTTTTTTAAAAGTATCTTTAGAAATATTAGGCCTGTCTACAGCTAACCTATACAAACTTTATTTCGAGCTCTAATGCCCGAAAAATATATTTTCGATTGTTTTATTTTTTTTTTTTTGCTTTATTTTTGTAAAATTCGTAATATATAGAATTCAGCCATCAATATGATGATCAATAATAAAAGAAAGAATAGAAAATCATTTGAATCTTTAACTTGAGGGTGCTGAAAAGTAAACAGTTAGACTAAGAAGCCTAAGATACCGAGTTCAACTCCACATTTGGCCATTAATATGAGATCCGAGACTCTCCGATCTGCATTAGCACATGATGGTATTAGTTGTTGTCGGGTATTTTTTCAATGACGAAGGCATTTCCATGGTCGCAGAATATTACCGGGTACGAAAGGCACTATTATATATATGAGAGCAGAGTACAACACCCTTCTTCGTCTTTACTGTAGCAACAATTCACTGGCGAAGTTGAGAATAAAGCTTTAAACACATAGACGACAGCAGACAGCAAGCAGCAATATGTCAAAAATAAACTCCATGTGTTTAAATGAAAGCGATTATTTTGAGGGCAGCACAGCAGCAGGGCTGCACAACAGCATATGCTGGTGCTGCCAAATTAGGTTCTTTTCTATTTTGACGGGCAGCAATAAACAAATATAGTGTTGCCATTATATATATAAATTGGAAAAATAAGAACAACAACGTTTTTTTTAATATTATGCTAGAGTTAATGTCGACGTCGTCAAATGTCAAAAAAAAAAAGTTGAATCGTATGAAATTGTATGGAAGCAGTTAATCTCAACGCGTTGCAACGCCGTAAAAGTTCAATCTATTTCAACAACTTTCAAACGCCGTCAACGGCGTCGACATTAACTCTAGCATTAAACATAAAAGAACATTAAAAATATACAATATAGAAATAAATTTATGTGTTTTTATAGTTTTTCGTGGTATTATTACATTTTTTATCAATAACTTTAATTTTGTTTATTATAAAATATATATGCGGCATCCCTATTGCTATGTTGTTGCTGTCTTCAAAATAATTATGAAGCTGACTTCATAGCAGCATTTGAAGTCGGCAGCATTTGAAGCCGTGAAGTTGTGAAGTCTGCTCTCGTCTATGTGTTTAGAACTTAAAATGGCTACAACAATTCTCTATCTTCTCATCTTTCTTCTTCTCCTCTCCTCTCCTCGCAACACAATAGCTGCATTTTATAGTTCTGGCACAATGCATTGGATCGGTATGATTAAATAAGTCCAAGTTAAGAAAAAACATCCCTGTAGAACTGAATATAGGCATTTTTAAAAGCCTTGCTTTATTAACAGCGGCAATACTCATGTGTATATTTGTTTATCACCACTTATTAAGTGGCTTAAATGAATGGCGGACCAATTTTTATTTTTAAAAATTTTATTAAGAAATACTATACGAGAATTGTATCATTATTATGCTGAGCTTAACTTATATAGAATCTATTTAAATGCTTATTTAATTTTTTGCTTCTTTTAAATTTTCTCGCTTTTTTTGTTCGATTTTATTTTGTGAGACAATGTGAAAATTATGACGGCGAATACGTTAAAATATGTATTAGATGCGGAAGCTGTAGATTTTTTACAAAATAAAGTCGACCTAAAAAATCAGGAAAATTGAACGTGAAGCAAAAAAATAAAAATAAAAATTTTGCAGATTATATGTAAGTTAACCTCAGCATAATAATAATACAATTCTCGTATACCATCTCCTAATAAAATTTGTATATACACATAAGAAATCTACAGCTTCCGCATCTAATACATTTTTTAGCTTATTCGCCGTCATAATTTTTATTTTATCTCACAATTCGATAAGTTAGATTAGGTTGAAGAGAGAGGCGTAAGAGAGTGATACAAGTTTAAATCATAATAAAACAAGAAAATATATTTTTAATATCAATGAAACAGTCTTTATTGGATAGAAAATTTTATGACATTAATGTTTAAATATGATCTCTGCCATGTGGTCGCCATGGCTGCCACGTAGAAGGCGCAGTCTGGAACACCAATATTCAACAACTAAAAAAAATCTTCCACAAAGTGGAGGGACATAACCTGCCCAGTTGCTGAGAACGGCGACGAATTGATAGATTAGGATCATTTTCAATCCTTTCCGGTACAGCGGCAACAGCTTCTCCAGTCCACATTATCACAGTAACAGTAAATGTGGTACAAAAACTATCTAATCTTCTTTGAATTAGCCGCGCCGCTCTGAAGGACGATTGTGTACGCCACAAAATCGAAGAAGTGCACGATGAGTTTGACGAATAAAATAATTATTTTGATTAAAAATTTCAACATTTTGCACGCGTTGCTCTGGTGTAAGTCAATCCATAATGAAATGTCCAAGCAAACTAAACAAAAAGCAACTACCAGCTGTTAAATGGGTGGTCAAATAAAGCGGTGATGCCAACTCACTGTAGCACTCTATAAAAAACAATCTAAGGAGTTCCCATATTATTATAGGGGGCCTCCATTAAAAATCAAAGAAACCTTTGAATTTGATTACGTTAAGAACCTAGTTTCTTCAATGCATCTTCTAAAGTCGCTCCAATTAGAGCTCCTAAGAAATTCCATATCTTGTATAACTTCCTGATTAAATGTTTGTCTCCTTGACTTGACTAAAAGCTGGACTGTAGCACAAGTAATGCTCAAGTGTTTCGTCATCCTCCTGACAGGCTCTGCAGGTTATATCGTCAGCGATACCCATGCGTGCCAGATGATTCCTTAACTCTGTATGTCCTATTATTATATTAACCAATCTCGATAGTGCTGGCCTACTTAATCTTAGGATCTCCTTTGTCCAATTCGATAATTATTTTAATAAATCCCTAATATTAAAAAAGGACTTAGATTGTTTCACAGCGTCTTTTTAAAGAATTTTAAATTTTTTATAAGGAAATCATGTCCGTTGTAACTGCATGAGTATATGTGAGAACTCAGGATGGAAAAAAATATATTTACGTTTTCTGAAAATCATATTAAAAATATATATTTAAAATCTTTAAATTTTATTGAAAAAAGTATAACACATTCAATTTGTATTACAAAAATATTTTTAAAATACGCTCAACAGTTTTTGCAACTACAATTTTAGTTCTCAATGTCTCGTTTTAAATGTAAAAGTACTTAAAGTTATTAACAACAATATGAAGAAGATTTATGGAGTTTGTCTCTATTGTCGGTTTCTTTGCCAGGTACTGTTTTGCTTTCTATGCAAATATAAAGACATAAATCTTTTACCTTCTAACAGAAAAAAAAGAAAAATAATAAAAAATGCACTATATTTTCTAGCACAGACAATCTAACAAACAATTGAGATTACTTTTATTCCTTTAACACAAACTTATTTACATACGAACGCACACATGCACAGTAACTCCCAGCAGATCTTTTTTAAAGTATTCTAAGTATTTAAATTTTAATAGAGAACCTTCAGTTGATTTATTACACTAAGAGAATGACGTCGTTTCAAGGCAACTAATTTATCATAAAGATGTTTTCAAATCACAACTTCAAGTTAAAAAAAAAAAAAAACGTTGACATTTTACACGAGTACACATTTCGTCCTTGTCCTGCTATCGCCCCACCTAATTTAAAATAGTGCAATAAAAGCGGTCAATTCCAAGCAAAGAGAATTTCAGTGGAAGCAATAAATGAATTTTGGATTCTAAGAAAGTCCATAGATTATTGTAGGGCTTGATGATTTTTGAATTTCACTGGGTTATATTGACTTTTGCCAAAGTTAGATGCACTTAGCAAACTTTTTACAGTGGCTTAAAATAACAAATTGCTATTACCAATACTGAATGGAATCCATGAAATACATTAAGAGGGCCATTTATTACTTTGCACTACAAATTTAGCCATATTATTGGAAATATTTTTGACTAATTGCTTTCTATCTCGATTTTTCAAGAGAAGGGACGTTCACTCTGAACGTTTTTTTTTTTTTTTTTTTTTTAGGAGTGGGACCAGCACTCAGGGGATGACCCCTACATATGCAGTGCATTGCGTTGGAACTGGGAAAATAGATTTTGGGAAGGAGGATAAAGGGAGTAGTGTCTGTAGATATTCGAATTGAACCCTCTCAAATTGTAAGTGGCGGGAAAGACATCTGCAGGTAGTCTGTTCCACATACGGACTGTTCGGCCAAAAAACGAATTTTCTCTGTAATGCGTAGTGCGATTCGTTGGAATATCGACCACAAACGCATGCGCTCTTGATGAAAAACGCGTTGAGCGTAAGAGAGAATGGGTTTCAGGAACAAGTTCCCTAATTTCACCAGAGCACCTGCCATTATAGTAACGATAGAACAACGATACGCACCCCACATTGCGACGATGCTCAAGAGAGTCAATAGAGTTGGCTACCCTACTGTCTCCGATGAGTGTTATCGTCCTCTCCTGTACGCGGTCGAGTAACTTCAAAATAGACTTTGAAGCACCGGCCCAAACATGAGAGTTGTATTCCATCTTCGGTCGGATGTAAGTGGTGTAAATATTATTGAAGATCAGAAGGGGTGAAGTATCTCTTGCACCGTCTTAAGAAGCCAAGGCACTTGAATGCTTCTTTTGCGACCTTAAAGACAAGTTCCGTCCATCTGACATCACACTGCACTTTCATGCCCAGAACATCAAGAGCCCCTGACTCCATAATACTTACACCACCCATAGAAACAGATGAAGCAGCATGGTCATACGTACGTCGATGCGTAAGCATACAACACTGGGTCTTACGGGCATTAAAATCGGCCCTGTTCGCTTGAACCCATTCGGAAATTTTCGCGAGGTCGCTATCCACAACGTCATTCATAAACTGCCTCCTCGTCTCGATTTCAGACGTTGACGGCCTGCAGTTAAATGAATAAGAATGCGAAAGGCTGCTATCATCTGCGAAAGAGTAAGTAGGACAGGAAGTTTGGGAAAGTAGATCGTTAAGAAAAATTAGAAATAGAGTAGGAGAAAGAACGGACCCCTGAGTTGACTCTGAACTCATCGGATGAGACCCCATCTATAACAACTCGTATAGAGCGATCCCTGAGGAGGCTCGATATAAACCGAGAGAAGGTGTCTCCTACACCAAATGCAATAAGTTTGACTGTATTTAAAGTATGAAAAAAAAAAATAAATTTCTGTTTTCTATTTTTATTGTAAACTCACTTTTGGAAATAGAAACAATGCCATTCGTAAAATAGATGCTTCAATAAAAACAAAAATTGTGTATAAAATTTTAACTAAAACAGCACTTCAATATGATTCCAGCAAATTGGATCAGCAGCTTAAAATATTTACTGCCCATATCCAATTTATTCAATGCCACTGTGTAACGATGTCCTGGCATTTGTGCAAATATAAATCTTATATGTTCTTATCCTTAACTTTTCCTTTACAAGGAATTTCTCAACTTTATGTGCAACTTGTGCGAATGCACATGTTTTCTAATACGCACGAGTTCTGTATTTATTTTATTTCTTGTTTTCCTAGATATTTCCAGTTGAAATTTCAATGTTTTTAAGATACGAAAAGTGCAAGACTTGTTATTTAATATAGAATTAAAAATCATACCTTAAGCTAAAGATGATATGCTTGAATAATTTCTGTAAATATTTTTATATTTACAAGTTCAACAATATTTTGATAGGAAAACTTAAGAGTAGAAAATTGAACGTTAAACAAAAGAACATATTGCAGTGATGAAAACTAGAAGTGGAAAATATGTAAAGACTGGTTTCAGATGTATTTAATTTTAGTAGGAAATGAAGACTAAACCAATTCTCATTTATTCCCCTAACTCACGTTCCACTTGGCAAGATTATAAAGCACTTCGTCAAGTGTACAGTGCACATAATACTATGGATCTATCCATGACCTAATTCTTTCTTATTGCAAATATTAATCTGATTTGACCCTACAACGTGAGAACAAAATAAAGCATCGCCGCTACAGAAGTGGGTCCTATTAAGTATCCGAATTTATCGATCCGATACCGTTTTCAGCAGTGTATCTGTAAATTAGAAATCTCGCTTGTGTGATACCCTTTTTTTGACACGGACCAGTACTCAGGAGATTACCGCTACATATGCAGTGCATTGCGCTGGAACTGGAAAGGAGGGGCTGGTATTAAGAGGACAGATGAGAAGCTAGAAATTTTTTGCGCCCTCCAAAAAATAATTCGAGAATATATTCACTTTGTCATTCCGTGTGTAACACGCAGAGAAATCTCCCTCTAAGACCCCATGAAGTATATATATTCTTGATCAGTGATGAAATCTAAGGCGATCTAACCATGTCCATCCATCAGTCTGTGCAAATTACGACTCAGTCCAAAGGAAAATAACCAGACCCTTGAAATTTGGTATAAATATATTTTTAAGAATAGCACAGGTCCACTTCGTCAATGGGCTGAATCGGGCTAGAGGGAAAATAGTTCCCCTAAGAAGAACTAAACCAACCTCTGAGAAACAACACAATTGTAAAAGTTTTTTTTTTAATTTTGTTAATTTTTTTTAAATTTTGTTAAGCAAAGGATATATTTTTAGGTCAAGAAAGGTTGAACGCGTTGAAGCTGCAGCCACAAAATCAGAAAAATTAATTTTTGGACGCCGCCCCTTTAGTGGGCGTTGAAGTAACATCGTCATGGAAAAATAGTACTAAAAATTATAGTCCTGAAGCCTAAATTCCTTAAACATTAAATTTCAAAAATTTTATGACGAAGCTGATTTTACTCTGCCCTACCCTCCTCCCTCCCTCTTTTATCTATAAAAAAACAAACATTTTTTTACACTTAACCCAAAAAATTGTTTTTTTTAGTGTTTTACGGTAAACGTGAGATGTGTCGCTTACGGTCCCTTCCGGGGTGACCCCGGCAAGAAAAGAGATATTTATTTACTAAATATTTGGAAGGTATTTAAGATTCTATCCTTTCGAATATAACGTTCTTACTTATTTTACTTCGCTGACTAATGTTTTGCTACAGGGCCGGCGAAAGTGCATCAAATCTCATCTCTATAATGGTAAATCAGCCATGATTAGTCATGCAGCGGACATGATTAGTCATGTAGCGGTTGGAGGAATTTTAAAACATGATATTTTTTTTTTAATTTTTGGTAGAACCAGCACTAGTGGAATATCCCCACATTGCGCTGGAGCATGAATGAAAATAGATGAAGAAAAGTGAGAAGATAGATAATTCGTTTGGTTCGCCAATGAATTTTTCCTACCGGGCCGGCGAAGTAAGAAACTGTTGCTCTGGTCTTGATGCTCTGATCTTGATAGTGTCTGCCAGTCACATGCCTTCGTCTCTGATGCAGGCCGACAATAATGAACACTACCATACACTAGTGCTGATCAGAAGAATCCAACACAAGGCTGAGCGCGGTGTCGAACTCGGGATTTTCGACTTCTTGGTCTGGTGTTAAATACTTCAGGCAATATTATCAATACTGAACTAACTGCTTATTTCACAGTGTCAAATGAACTATTTCTTTCGTACAAATTTATTTGAAAAAAAAAATTTTTAATAAAATGTTTTTAATTCAAATGTATTCACACGAAAGAGAGAACTCTGCCCACATTGGGGAATCGGGAATAAGCAAATATTTTTTAAAACTATTTATTATACAATAAACAAATTTCACACACTAGTTCATTTCCTTGACAAAAGACTCTACTTGAAAGTGTTAAGAGACAGACAGCGAGCGACGCAGTGAATCTTCATTAAACGAAGTCATAAACACAATTTGCTTTGGAATTTATTGCATATTTTCATTACTATTATTCGCTCCACTTGTTTTAATCAACACGTAACTTAATTGCTATTGTTTATGGATATGGCAAACTCACTTAGTTCATTCATTCATTAAATAACAATCTAAGTGTGTCAATAGAGTGCCATAATCAATTTGAAGCACTTGCTGTTTCTACTCCTACCCAACGACAGACACTCAACTAATTGACGCTAAATGTGACAAAACCACACACTTTTGTGGTTGCGAACAGCCTCAACGACACGTAGCGTGACAAAATCAGTGATTTATTTGATAATCTATAAAAGCTTCAAGCTTATGGGCTGCTAACAATAATACACAAAAACCCCACACACACTCACACTCACACATACAGACGTCGTTAATTGAGAGCAACAAGTACCAGCGCTTCAAATCGTTAGATGAATAGCAGGCAACAAAAAAGAAAAACTAACAAGTCAAACGATGATATCAAATGAATAAAATCGAGTTAAATTAATCGCTATCTTGAGAGTCAGCGATCCATTACGGCTGATTGTAAAAAAGATTGTTATTGGAAAATAAGAGCACAAAACAAACCGCATAATAAAATTAATTCATGTTGAATATAAAACCTTAAAAATATGCAAAGGAAATCCTTCCATTGCCTGCGTTTTATGGGCTTAACTTAAGTGTTTCATAATTTATAAATCGGCTAAACGATTTGTCTTGTCATGCTGGAGCCATTTTGATGTGATTTGTTTTCGTTAGCTTTAGTTTCATGTATAAGTATTTAATCAAAGTGCTATTTAAGCTTTATGACTTAAAAATATGATTTATTTATTTTTTGTAAAAAATACAGTAGGGCTGAAAAAATACGCACACTTCCATAATTGGAAGAATAAGGAAATGATGATATTATATTTTTTTTTTGTAATACTCGATACAACTATTGGGACATTTTAAGCACTACTACATGTGGGTGGACATCATGGCATTAGAATAATTTCATAGCTAGATGATTCCCAATGCTTTAATCCCATTTAACTGCAATAACAACTAAAATTCTCAATATATATTATATGAGGAATATTATGATTGCTTTGTGAGTCCAATTGTCGTGGGTTCGATTCCCGCTGAATACTATAAAAAGGATAAAAAAATTATGTATAAATTAATTTTTTTTTGTACCTATTTCAACATTTTTTACTTCGCTGGCTAATTTTTGCTACAGGGCCGACGAAGGCGGGTGCTGTTACTCTGCTTTTAGTACATGATCGTGTCAGTCTCTGCCAATTATGTTTAGTGATCAGTGACTATGACTTCATCATTGAAACAGGCTGGCAACAACTAACACAACCATGCACTAATGCTGATCAGAAGAATTCAACTCAATATTTCATGACTCAACGCGGGCTCGAACTCAGGACCCTCCGCTTCATAGTCTCGTGTTCTACTACTTCAGCCAGCAGCACCCACAATCAAATTGTGCACTTAATTTAATTAACTTTCAAAAATGTAGTCCTGTGCTGTCTTTTTGGTTTCACTTGTATTTAGAAATCTAAAAAGATCACATTCTCCCTTATTCTGTAACTATTTGTCGATGTCAACGTCACAATAAAATTTGAACTGTTATCACATTCAACTAAGCCACCTAATAAGTGGTGCCAAACACAATACACACGAGTACTGATGATGAAAGGGTTGCGTCTTTCGAAAACAGCTGTTCTGCTCTGCTGTGTAAGTTGAATAACTAACAACTGATGTTGACTTTCCTTTGTGCCTTGATATATTTATCATGTCTTTCTGAGATATAAATTAAAAATTTCGAACAATTAGCCTATAGAATCTTAATTCAATTTAATATAAAAAAAAGCAATAGTTCTTTAAAAAAAAGTGCTATAACTTGCATCCACACTATTGAAATCATTAATGCTGCTCACATAAATATTTTCCCCATGGATCTCACACACAATTTTAAACTTGAAGTTGTCTTAAACATTCGTATCTAAAAAATTAAAAAAAAAAAAGCTTAAATATTTAAAGCAAAAGGATGTTTGAATGGCTGCTGGCAGTCTGACATTTAATATTATTTTAATACCCTCTACACTTTTTGGTCGTAAGTGGATTAATGTCATTGCAACATGACTTGACTTGTTTGGTGGCTTATAAGAAGACATTCAATATATTTTCTTGAATCACCAATTTGGCTGTTTGGTTTTGCTGGCCAGAGTCGTTGAGTAAATAAAGCAGTCCATTTGAAATGATGAAAACAAAGTCATTTTGTTAAAATACATTTTGTGATAAAACTGGAAATTTTCGTTTTGGTCACAAGAGCAGCAGATTTAGTTGTTCACAGAAATGAAAATGTAAGTAGTCTAGTTTTTCATTGTTTATTACGTATGGTTCCCCTCCATTTAGTGTTTTTTTTTTTGCTTTTTTGTATGACTTAAACCACGTATTTACTTCGCCATGATTACTCAGCATTCAACTTTGTTACAATTTTCATTGCCAAAAACAATAAATTCGTTGGCAACTTTATTGCGCTGGCACTGCAGCCGTGTTTTTTTCTCTCTTCTATTTTCTCAATGTATGACTTTAGCGAAAAATCACAAAAAAGTGTCGTCTGTGACTTCGAATGCAATTTATGATCTAATTTTATGTTTGCAAACTTTAAGTGATTGTCTGCACGGCAAATGGAAATATCATGTCTGCGATAAAATGTCATTTGTTTTAGATGATTTTGATGGTTTGCAGCACGCTACTGCAGTTAAAGTCAACAGCTTTAAAAGCGTGCTTAAGCAAAAATTATAAAGTAGGAACTGAGTTTTTATGACTGACATATTAAATGAACTGCAGGGTATTAAGTAAAAAGTATTTGTCACATTTAAAATGACAGACTTCGACTGCTGCTCGTTTAGGTGTGATCATGGCTCGCGATTTTACATCATCTAAATTAATGGTTAATAATTTCTAACTACTGACAAATAAAAATGCCACTAAATCTTCCGGCCTAACGAATATTTTAGAAATTACAAACAGCTTGATGTATTTAATATCTTCATACCTCAGCAAAAGGGTATGCCATAAATGTAGTTGACTTGGCATGGAATACGTTTTTGTTTTTTCTTTTTTACTTTTAATACAAGCATCTCATTATTATAATTGATTTCTGTATGCATGCCTTTTGTCAGTCTGACGTGGTTTGCTTTTCTCACAATGTGTTTGTTGCGCTGCCATGTTGCAAGTAGATGTTGTGCATCTTATCATTCATTGTTTACCTTGATGATTATAAATAATTGATTTTGTGTTAACAATTGCATAAAACGCATCAATCAATTTTGTAACTCGTTAATGTTTGTCGTGCGAACAGAAAGATGGAAGTGATTGCATATTTTGAGTTACAGACAAAGTAAAATCGTTCATTAGGTAGAAATCTCTTGGTAAAAACAAAATTGTTGTCTTCACGAAATTTCTTTATGGGTTTGAAACAAACATACAGGAATCGTATTTATTACAAATAATACAACAACAAAAAAATTGAAGACAATATTAGTGGCAGATAATAAGTGGGGAGAAACAATATTGTTCAACAGACTTTTCGTAAAATGCTCTAAATAGGCTTAGGCTACGGAGTGACTGAAGGGCCAACGAACACGTAACGCTTCAAAGTCTTTTACTCGACCGCGTATAGGAGAGGGCGATGAAACTCATCGGAGACAGTAGGGTAGCCAACTCTATTGACTCTCTTGAGCATCGTCGCAATGTGGGGTGCGTATCGTTGTTCTATCGTTACTATAATGGCAGGTGCTCCGGTGAAATTAGGGAACTTGTTTCTGAAACCCATTCTTTCTTACGCTCAACGCGTTTTTCATCAAGAGCGCATGCGTTTGTGGTCGATATTCCAACGAATCGCACTACGCATTACAGAGAAAATTCGTTTTTTGGCCGAACAGTCCGTATGTGGAACAGACTACCTGCAGATGTCTTCCCCGCCACTTACAATTTGAGGGGGTTCAAGTCGAACATCTACAGACACTACTCCCTTTATACTCCTTCCCAAAATCTATTTTCCTAGTTCCAGCGCAATGCACTGCATATGTAGGGGTTATCCCCTGAGTGCTGGTCCTACTCCTAAAAAACAGAAAAAAAACAAAAATGAAGAAACAAAAAATTTAAGAATTTTAAACAAAAATATTGGAATTTTGAAGATAAATTTAATATCCTGAAGAAGTCACACACAGGAGTCACGAAATATTGAAATTAAAACTTAAATTAAAATAAAGAGACCTTAAGCTTAAAAATAGCAGAATATTAATTGAAAACACTTTTCCCTAGTCCATTTTTTGTTCCCCTTCTACGACAACTTTCAATGCAATAAAGAATTTTCATTGTAGATTGCACAAACAATTTGACAAGCATTTCATATGTCTGACAATTATAAAAAGGGTGTTTTTTATAAAGTGACACACGTTTAAATCTAAATAATATAATGAAATATATATTTTTAATATAAATGCAACGGGCTTTATTGGAAAGAAAATTTTATGAAATTAATGTTTAAGTACGATTTCGGCCATGTGGATCCTTATGAATAGCGTCATCGCTATTCATAAGGATTCAGAATATATATATTTTATGGGGTCCCATGTGCATATCGAAGAAATTACACACGGAATGACAAACCTATATATACCCTTTCATTTTTTTTTGAAGGGTATAAAAATATTAAACAATAGAGAAAATTATAAAAATACATTCAGTTGCAGTTTTCAGTGGTCAGAAACTTAGGGAAACCAAGAAGGGCTAAAACAAAATTTAATAAAGAAATAAATAAAAAAAATTAAATAATTATAAATAAATTAAATAAGTCCTTTGCAGTAGCGTAAAAACTTTAGAAAAAAATTATTTTCTAAAAATGGACTTAAGCGCTTTTTACGCATAGTAACAAATATATTCAGTCTTATCAGAAATAAAATTTCACATGTAAATCTTCGAACGTGTGAATAATTGATATCATCAATAATGTTTAAAATTTTATTTGAAAATTTCCACATATGGAATTCATGACTAGGATGATAGTGATCTTATATTCCAGTCTAACAGTAAATTTACAATAAATATTGTCATTCCAGGTTTTTCATAATCATCAAAATATTTTAACATGAGCTATTTTTATGCTCCCAAACCTAATAAAATTACTGGCTCCAAGTAGTCAAGGCAGTGCGAGGACAAAAGAGAACATTTGGCGTTTTCTAAAAAAATTTTAGAAACTAGAAAAAATATATGTGACCTGCTCCACGAAAAGGGACCTCTGCGCCGAAAATTTTTTCTTATAGGAAAAAAAACGCTGTTTCAAATGCCGCAAACAGCAAGTTTCTATGTCTTTTAGGTTTTTTCAGCTGAAAAGATGAACATAATTAATGAAAAAATTTAAAAATGTGCTATAAACAGATAATATATATAATATTTGAAATTTTAAAAAAGTTCAATATCAAAGGTGCAAAATTACAATAATATCAAAATTTTACATTAAATTGAATTAAGATTCTATAGGCTAATTGTTCGAAATTTTTAATTTAAATCTCAGAAAGACATGATAAATATTCCAAGGCACAAAGGCAAGTCAACATCAGATTTTGTTATTCAACTTACACAGCAGAGCAGAACAGCTGTTTTCGAAAGACGCAACCCTTTCATCATCAGTGCTCATGTGTATTGTGGCTTATTTGAATGTGATAACAGTTCCTATTAACACAAATTTTATTGTGAAAAAGAATACGAGAACTGTATCAACCTGATGTTAACATGTTATTGTTATAATTGCCTTTGTGCCTTGGAATATTTTTCATGTCTTTCTTAGATTTAAATTAAAATTTCGAACAATTAGCCTATAGAATCTTAATTCAATTTAATATAGCAATATAAAATGTTCGTTAAAATACTTACTACAATCAAAATTTTATTTTTTTACTCCTAACACGCTTTTCTGGTGGCTCTTCTGTATTTTGCTGTTTTTAACTGTTAGAAATAATTTTCATAGAGGCAACACTGCATAGTGGACATCGTACAAAGTACCAGAGGTTGAAGGAAGAGTTGCATAACCATGCGCCAAACACGGAAAAACGAAGGGCTTTTTTGAAACGCGTTTTTCTCAATAACTTATTTTCGGCGCAGAGGTCCCTTTTTAAATTTTTTTTTCATATTTTAAAATATAAAAAAAAAATATTTAAGTAAAAGGAACTAGGACGAACAGTTTAAATATCGATGGCGATGTTTTTTGGTGCCATTATTATAGGTTAGGTTAGGTTAGGTTAGGTTGAAAAAGAGGGGCATAAGCATCCCAATCCGTCCTGGATTACACTTAGGCCTCATAGGCGCTCTATAATAAGGAGTTTCCATTCCACTGTAGGGAGCCTCCACCGATGCCATGGAAACCTCTGAGTTTGATTACGTCAAGAACCTAGTTTCTTCAATGTACTTCCTTAAGTCTTTCCAATTAGAGCCCCTAAGAAATTCCATCTCCTGTACAATCTCCTGATTAAATGTTTGTCTTCTGACTTGGCTAAAACCCATTATTATACGAACGATAAATCATTAGGAGTTCTAATGACGTATCGTTGGAATCCCTAACAACATGATTTTTTACGCATTTACGTACATACATTTCTTTATTTTGTATACTGCATTAACTGTCACCCTGTTGAATACCCATTACGGGCATTTGCTTGTTGACGTACAAGTTTCCTGTGAATATTTTAAGTAATCGTACTTGTGCAAATATATTTCTTTTAAACTAATAGAGCATCTCTCTGCAAGACTCGTACGAATATTTACCATCATCGTTTATCACAAATATTTTTCTTTTCTTTTTTATTTTATTTTTTTGTCATCTGCACAATTGATGATGTTCGGCTGGAGCGATTTGTAGAGGGGGAAAAAAAATATGAAATATTTGTCTAGTTGTTGTTAACATATTGTTATGCCATTTTTATGTATATTTGTTGTTGACATTGTCGCATAGTACAATTATTTTGTTGTTGGCTGTTGTTGTTGTTGCTGTTGCCAATGTGGCTTTTTTTCCCTCTGAGATATTTTTTTTGTTTGTTTTTATTTGTGCTTCAAGTCAACGAAATGCTCATTTAATCATGTGTTAATAGGAGAAACAACAACATCAGGAAAATGAAGAGGAGCCAATGGTTTAGGTAAAGCAAATAGTTAAGATTTTGCTTCCGGTCTTTTGACTTTTTTGTATGACCACCGAAAGACCAAAAATAAATAAATGGATGTCAATCAATCGGATGATGTTTATTTAAACACAATTAACCATAATTTCCAATTACGAATGCTATAAGATTTTTAATAATGAACTTTTGTCAGCCGTCCGTATAGACAATACATACAAAGATTGCTGAGTTAATTGATGCCATATTCAGTTTATGTCTTGGGATTTTTAAAGTGTTTTTAAATCGATTTTCATGTACAAACTCCTTTAGCTAGAGCACAAATGTGGATGTGAAAAATATTTATGTAAGACTTGTTTATACAAAATTATGTTCAACAATAAGGAATAATTTAAATAGGGAAGTTGGCAAAAGAACTTCCTTACCGATACAACCTCATGAGTTTAAATGATTATCTATTTAATATTTTTTTTGCATGTTTAATGAAAACCTTTAATAAACGATTTAGTATTTAAATCATTGACCATTATTTCTTTCTTCTAAAAGTCTCTTTAAAAGACATCATAAAGTTAAGTGATATTAAATATAAAAAAAACACTTGCCATATAAACGCCATAAACGACAAAACGTCAATGTGCTCTTAGCAGTAAAAGAAAAGTTTTCTTTTTTCCGTATTTTGCATTTTTTTAATCTTTTAATTTAATTACTTAAATGACTTCGATTACATTTAGATGCTGGTGGAACATAAAAATTGCATGAATATTTTTTAAATTCTGTTGGAATTCGCTTGTATTTTATTTCTTGTTTCTTTTCTTTTTTTATTTCATTTCTTTGCTTAAACCACCTCCACTGCAGAGTCATTATTTAAACTTTCAACTGCATGTTGAAGATTACAATCAACAAAATACAAATCTTGTTTGCATCTTTAAGCCAAAATACTAAAAGATGTGAAAGAAGTAACCAAAAAAAAAAAATAAAAAAAATTATAATAATAATATATTAAACAAGTTTTCGACATTGGATTTCCGCTTGTTGTTGTTGCAGATGTTTTCTTCTTATATATGGGCGAGATGAGATTTCACCTTGAAAGGATGAATGAAATGATCGTTGGCTTTCTGAATGCAGTTGGTTGCATAATATGAACGCACTTACCAGCATTAAGTAGCAAAAAAAAAAAAAACAAGGAATGAAGGAAAACAACTCAAAAATCGATGAGTTCATTCATTGTAAAAGTAAAATTTGCGAATATAAAAAAGAATTTGTGTGTCATTTATGTTTCCTTGTTTCTTTTATTTTTAATTAGAGAGGCTTTTTTACTCTATTTCGATTGAAAAACATTTTATATAAAGTTTTACTGCTTCAGGAAATGAAAAAAGCTCGTCTTCAGTCTTAAAACAAAACTCTTCCGGTCATAAAGCGATTTCAAACTAAACTGTTTTTTTTGTGTGATATTAACCTGGTTTTCAGTTGATCGCTCTGACCATCTCAACTGAGGTTAAATTATGGAGGCAATAATTCAAGATTTCGTTATACATAAATGGGACATGAAGAAAAATAATCAAACGGTAACACGGGTATTATAACAATAACATGTTAACATCAGGTTGATACAGTTCTCGTATCCTTTTTCACAATAAAATTTGTGTAAATAGGAACTGTTATCACATTCAACTAAGCCACCTAATAAGAGGTGACAAACACAATACACATGAGCACTGATGATGAAAGGGTTGCGTCTTTCGAAAACAGCTGTTCAGCTCTGATGTTGACTTCCCTTTGTGCCTTGGAATATTTATCATGACTTTCTAAAATTTAAAATTAAAAATTTCGAACAATTAGCCTATAGAATCTTAATTCAATTTAATATAAAATTTAATTTAAAAATGTACGTTAAAAATTCTTACTACATAAAATTTTTGATTTATTTTATTCCATAATTCTCGATGTCGAATGAATATTATACAACTTCATTTAAAATAAAAATAAAATTTTATAAATTGTTTTGGTTTTGAATTCAATTGTAGCAAAGAAAGAAATATTTCATTATCGTGAAATAGTCGTTTCAATGTTGTGTTTATAGAACTTAAAGAAGATCAAATATCCTTCAGTATTTAACATAAATCCTCAAATGAGATGAATTATTTTACTTACACCAACTAAGAATTGGAATTATAAAATTTTGTATTATGAAAAAATTTACATAGTTTCAAAATTAAAATCAAACCATTTTAGATTTCATAAATAATTAAAAATTTATTTAAACAAATTAATATTGTATTGTATATAGATTTAGTACATACGAGTATAAGAATAATAGACTTTATATAAGGCCCCGGATCGATTAGGTAGAAGTACAGACAGGCTGGGACTTATAAGCATTTACCCACACCGAAATCAGGCTATTATTGCGCTAAACAACTCATATGTTCACGGTGAGATTAATTAAAGTTCGAAATATTTTTCGAGTTCCTCGATTTTCTGCTGTCAATGAAAGGATAAAATCATTTTTTTAAATTTTTATATAAAAAAATCCAATTAAGTGTTGAAAAACACTTGAAGTGCTCACAATGCCGAATGGTGATCGTAATGTAAGCCACAAAAAGGTTTACAAGTAGTACAATCCTTACGAGCAGATGTGAATGACGATGTTCGTCCTGGACGACCTAGAACATCCGCCACCAACAAAAATGTTGAAAAAGTGAGGGAAATTATTAGAGAAGGAACATCGAGTCACTATTGGAAATGCTGAGGATATTGGCATATCAGTTGAATTATTTCATGATTTTGTTTTCGTTTTAAGCATGAAGCATGTGACAATGAAGTTCGTTGTAAAATTGTTGGATTTTGGGTAAAAAAACCATCGTATGAGAATCGTAGTCATGCCTCAGCCACCGTATTGAGGAGATGAAAATCGAATCATCTGTCAAGAACCACTTTCAAGGGGGAAAGTAGAAATTGATGAATAAATATTTTATGAGAAGAATTAAAGTTTCCTTTATTTTTTGAATAGAAATTGTGTATTATATTATTTTTGTATTCATTAAATTATGTATGAATTTTTGTTAGTCGAACTTTCTTATGTAAATTGTTAATTTTCTCAACGAGCTTAAGTTCGAATCTGCAAGACTGCAAACCATTTTTTATTATTTTATTAATAAATGGATTTGTTCAAATTCTATTTATTAATTTATATTAAGATTGGAATATTAAGAATATTTTCAATAATCATCAAACCAGCAGAACGGATCAGTACTGATTTCGATGCCGCTACGCCATCTCATCAGGGTTGAGGAATTTCGTACTAACCAAAAAGGTAATAACTTAAAAATATGAATGTGGTAACTTCTCATATTCAATTTTCGTTAAAAACATTGGTTAAATAGTTGATATTCCTACAAAAATAACACCATTTGAAACAGTGGAAAAATTGGACAAAGAACGCTGATGAGATGGCATAGCGGCCTCGAAATCAGTACTGATCCGTTCTGCTGGTTTGATGATTATTGAAAATATTTTTAATATTCCAATCTTAATATAAAAAAAATAATAAATAGAATTTGAACAAATTCATTTATTAATAAAAAGATAATAAAATAAAAAATCATTTGCAGTCATGCAGATTCGAACTTAAGCCCGTTGAAAAAATTAACAATTTACATAAGAAAGTTCGACTAATAAAAATTCATACATAATTTAAAAAAATTATATCTTTTGCTTTATAAAATAATATATTTAGTTACATAATAATTTACTGCTTTTCTGCTGGGTAACAGCGCAATAAAATAACTCAAATTATCGCCTCCACTCAGGATACAATTAAAGTCATTTCTAATTGCCGAAGGAACAAATTACAGGGACTTGTTTCAATATATTAAACGAGTTTCAAAAGGCTCAAATTATCCATATATATTGAAATTATCCGGAAAATATATTATATAAGATTATTAATAAATTTTATAAATTTTTCCCCAGTGTTTGACTTAAGATAAGCGCTGCTAATCTCATAAATTAAGAGCCGTAAAGGATCAGAATATGAAATTTCTGTTGAGAGCTTTCATGTAGTCATAGAAACACGTAGTAATCGGCTGAGCATTTTAGTTACAAAGATTTTGAAAATTTCTTCTGTAACGTGCTATGGGTTTGTTATTGCTTTGAAGGATATATTTCACGTTTAGTCATAAATAAAAGAATACATGTTGGCTTTTTAGTAGTTTGCAATACTGCTGTGTTTATAGAAAATGCTGCAGAAAATCCTTAAAAACAAAATTCTGCTTCCCAATTGTTTTATGACTTCTTCAGTATTGAAGCAATAAAAATAATTTTGAAAAATTGGAAATAGCTCTTTGTTTGCTTTAAGGAAAAATTTTAATTTCCTTTTGAAGGTTTTTTATAATAAAAAAAAATAAAAATAAATAAATAACGAAAAAATTTTATTTTCCTTTTAAAGTTTTTTATAACAAAAAAAAAAAATAAATAACAAATTGATAAAAAAATATAATAACAATAAAACGCGATATAAATGCTGCGTTTGAGTTTTGTGAAATAACATATTTTTTTGTGAAAATATCGTAATAAAAGAAACCTGCAAACATTCTGTAGCTTTCGTCTTAAAAAATTTTTTTTTTGTATAATTAATCAAAAGCTTTCACGGCAGCTTAATAAACATATAACGTATTTCTAACCCACACGAAATAATTTTTATGAGCCCCAAAAAGGTAATTTCATTGAATGCCGTCTTTAATATTTAATCTTAAGTGGAAAAAAAATATTTTAATACAAAAAACTATTTTGCAATTTCTTTTTTTTGCATCTTCATCACGGCAAATTCATAATCAATAAATAAATCACTTTTCCTACTGCAGAAGTATTCCTAAGGCTACGCTTTTCATTTTCTGATTGAATTTTAAATGTCTATTGATCCCAATTGAAATATTTATTGGCTGATTATTTTAGACAATTTTGTGAATTATGACAAAATATAAAAATCAATTCCCAACAACGGATTATGATGTCACGTTCCGTTTAATTTACATATTTCTTAACTTTATTACAACTAAAAACACAAGCAAGCAGCCAGCAAAAAGACAAGCACAGTTTATAATCGCAAATTACATGATCACGAATATTTATCTATTGTTTTAAGCTTAATTTTTGCATTTCCTTTACGAAAAACTATATAAATTTTCCAATACGATTTTCTTAAGGAACCCAGAAAATCGTGAGTTAAATACAGCAACAGAAAAATAAAACAAAAAAAAAAAATAAGAAAGATATTATTAATTTCTTTTTCTTTTTTTGTATAAATTTTTATTTTATTTTCATTTCGTTTTTTATTGCACTACAATATCTTCGGCTTGCATGAAGCCGAGTTTATTAATAACACACTGAAACTGAAAACCTCCGGCAAAACCATGACAAATACCAAAAGCAAATAAACGGCCAAGTCGGCGTTCATGTTGTTAAGACCTCTTCTTTTGTTTTCTTTGGTCTGTGAAATCTTAAGTTATAACGGAGATCGTTTGTTGTTTAAAATAGTGAGAGAGGGAGAGAGAGAGAGAGAAGAGAAATATTTGCTGTGAGCTGCATGAAGAGTCCACGAAGGCAAAAATAAATAAATTTGAAATAACCGTAACTGTAATAATTTGGAAATGTTTAATTTAAGGTACTGAAACTTATTTAAGGTACCACCGGTTGAAAACAGTAGCGGTTAAATCACACCAGCTTGAGCAGAGTAATAAAAATCACATAAGAGTGACCAGCTGCATTCGTTTTCTAAAGAATTTTGACCAAATTTCCGAATATCTACTGGCCGCAAGAGTTTTTATGCGAATAACTTCTTTAATTATTCAGAGTTTGAAAACGCAATGCAATCTCAGTCCATTTAAGAGCTGTACGACTAAAAAGTTTTTCTATACGAAAATCATTGTGTGATTGAGCTGCCAACAGGGCTGCATTTTCTTGTATTCAGAACAAACTTAACAGTTTTTTCTTCCTTATAGGTGTGGGACCAGCGCTCATGGGGATGACCCCATAAGTGCCAAGCGGCTTTGACGAAAATCTTCTCAGGAGGCCAAACATTTTGTTGGTGCTAAATGACTGAATTAGTGATAAAAAATTATTTATGATATATCCCTAGTGCATACTTTTTATTTTATGTAGGCTTTTTCGTGTCGTTCATATCCGTACGTTTTCACTTTATAAAAACTCAAAAAATCATGCTAGACTTCATGAATGCTTTTTCAAAAATATTCCGTAAAAGATTGTTTATTTAAAAATCGCAACAAATTCCATTCAATGTCGTATATAAAAAACTACGGCTCTAAAGGCCGAGACACATAGAATCCGTCATACGTTATACGTCGCCGTTTTCAACTGACATGAACGTACTGACGGAAAAGGCTGGCACAATGAATACTTTGTTGACGGATATTAAATCAATTGTATGTCCTCCATTTTATTTATTTATGTTAAATTTATATATTTTATAAAATTTTTTTCCATATTATTTAAATTTTCCTGAACACACAATACAAAAAATTTATTAAAACAATTTGAAAAACTCATCGATTTCTGTCAAAGTATTCAACGTACGTCAAAAGTTGGCCAACTTTCGTACTTTGCTTTGACGCAGAAATACTGTATCTGACAATTCACATAAGAAAGCATGTATTTCAACTCAGCTGTCAGTTGAAAAAGGCGACGTATAACGTATGACGGATTCTATGTGTCTCGGCCTTAAGTAAAAACATTTACTGTCGTATGGAATCCCACGACGGGATAGGTGTCGTACGGAAACGTACGACGTGGCACTCAATGTGATGCAATGCATTGGGCCGGATGAGGAAAGATGAGAAGATAGAGAATTTTTTGTAGCAATTTGAACCTGTTTACTTCGCCCGGCTAATTTTTTGCTACAGGGTGGACGAAATACAGTGCTGTCCCTCTGTTCTTTAGTACATGATTGTGTCATGTACTAAAGAACAGTTATGTTCTGTGATCAGTGCAATGCCTTCATCACTGAAACTGACTGACAACAACTAACACAATCATTCATTAATGCTGATCAGAAGAATTCGTCATAATATTCAAGACTGGGCGCGGGGTTGAAATCAGGACCCTCCGCTGCATAGTCTCGTATTAACTACTTCAGCCAACAGCGCCCTATTTAGTTTTCAGCGACATTGCTAACGAGCTTTGATTAATATCTTATTTTTAAGTTTCTCTTAGTAAAAAATTGCAAATGACGCGTCAAAAAAACTATTATTTTTTTTACCGAAAAAAAAAATTTCCTTCATTGAAAATTT
Organism: Linnaemya tessellans; assembly: GCA_951800035.1. Classification (NCBI taxonomy): domain Eukaryota; kingdom Metazoa; phylum Arthropoda; class Insecta; order Diptera; family Tachinidae; genus Linnaemya; species Linnaemya tessellans. Next base: position 136,557,503 of record OX637532.1, read on the forward strand.
TTTAAATAAAAAATATTTTAAATATAGAAAATTTCCGGCGGTCACTCTAATTTTCCAGCTCTTTTTCCTGTTATGCAAAACAAGATGGCACTCATATTCTTCTTAGTTAATTTTTTTTTTAATTAACAACTGCGATCATAATTGTGTGCTGCACTTTGTCTTGTTTTTTTTTCTTTCTTGATCGCATTCAACAACAACAAAATGCTGAAGCTTCACTGGCAGGCACGGTAAATAACAATTTTATAACATACAACTTTATAATAAAAATACGTATCGGTTGTACCAATTAATAGAATTTCTGAGTCTTATTAAAGAGCAATTTACATGATTAAAATACTTGCTGTCAACTTTTGTATGTCTGCTTGACGTCAAAGTCTAAATGAATTTATTTCCCCATCAAGCGTACTAACAAACTCATGCTATAAAATTACAGTCGAACTTCTCTAATTTGAACTTCTATTACTTGAATTTTCCATAAGTTGAAGCAAATTCCGTGGCAACAGCATCTAGGGGAGAAATTCCACTAGACTTTACTTCTATAACTTGAACTTCTATAACATGAATTCCTCCATAATTTGAAGAAAAATTGGAGCACAAAGCTTCCGTAATTTGAATTTTTTCAGGAAATTTCTCTCTTTTGCTTACAAAAGTTGCAAATTAGTCGCTAATTGTGAATAAAGATTCTTTTCACTTTAATTTGATTTAAAAATCGCTAAATTTAATTCGATGCTTGAAAGTTGATTATAGAACTAGAATTTTAAAAGAAGCTATAGTTCGTATTGAAAAGAATTGTAAACACGATATTAATATACTAGAATGCATTCTCCATTTATCAAGAGCTTGGGATATCGATTTTACTAGCCAGACAATATCGAACTGCTTTACAAAGTGTGGATTTGGTCAACATTCAATGTGGGACGAAGAGAATGACATTGCTTTAGCATTATTAAATGATGACAACGCAAATGTTTTAAATGATAACAATGGAGTTTGGCTAAACTTAAATGGCATAGAATCCACAAGTTGTACTGTTCAAGAGTTTCTGGACATTGATAGTGAGTTGATAACTTCTGATGAAGATATTATTGAAGAATGTACCGCCGAATCTGAACCGCAGTCTGGAGAAAACATAGATAGCGATGAGAACAAAGTTGAGGAAACAATCAAGCAACTATCCAAACAAATTATAAAAGAATCATATGAAAATTTTAAATGCATTCTTAAACACAAATGAAAAATCATGAGATGACCACTATAAAGCACTGCACAAATTAGAATCACTTTTTGCTCAAAGTAAAAAAAATCGGTCAAAAATTACTCAATATATCAGTATAAGTATATTAAGATACATTAAAAACTGCTGCTGTTAAACACAAAAATAAATTTCTGTTAGAAATAATTGTTTTTTCCTACTATTTGGAACGTTTTTAAATGTAATTCTCAAAGTTGAAGTCTCCGTAAGTTGAAGTTTTTTTTCGGGATAATGGTGATTCAATTTATAGAAGTTCGACTGTATTGTTAAAAATTTTGAAAGTGCCTGCATCCATTTAGATATTGATTCTCAATGACACCAGGCTCACTTATTCGACCTAGACAGCAAGCATTTTGATAGTGTTTAGCCCCTAATATAACCAGAAAGAACAGACGCTGGAGGTGTTTTTACCCTTTGGGTCTTAAAGAAGTTTTTAATTCAAAACTTTAAAATTTAGTAAAAAAATCTGAAATTCACAAAAAAAATTATATATTGAAAAAATGAGGACTTTTGTGCTTCTTAATATCGAAGATAACTCCTGTAACGATGGGTGTAAATACAATTTTTATGTGTTTAATGTCTCGAATCTACTGTACAATTGCCCGCCGCGAATTCGTCAACTTCAGCCCTAATATTGGAGTTTGTTGGCCTAAAAAATCCATGAGCGCAGTGTTTTTGTAATGAAATAAGTTGCTGTATTTATTTGCAAACTTTTATTCGACGACGCTTTTAAAAAAATTTAAAAAAATTGGTGCGCAGGACGGTTGTTCTCCACATGGGGTAGTTAAATCGATCCCCTATGAGAATGAGACACTAGTGAAATCGTACTGCGATGGTCATCCCTGATCAGCGACGTCACTGCCGTCATTATCATCTTGAAATTGTGTGACAGAGGGAATACAAAAAAAAATTGTAATTGCAGTTAAAGCCGTTAAAGCGGTTGCTGTTGCTGTTACAGCATGTCTGCTGATGATGCCTCTTCTTCATTGTTACATCTTTTTATTTTCTGTGTGCATGTGTGTGTTGTGCTTTTTGACCATTCATTATGATCAATGCTGGCTAATGCGCCCCATGTTGTTGTTTTGGTAGTTGTTAACGTTACCTAGTTGTTGTTGCTGTAAGATGTGCTGTAATCTGTTGATTGTGCGGTAATTTTGGTTGTTGCTGTTATTGCTTGTGTTTTTTTTTTTTTGGTTTATGTTTATTTCTTTGAACTGTAATTGCAGTCACACTACTTAAGACTTTTTTCTGCTTACCATACATGGGTTTTTGAGTTGCCACCAGGTGGTAAAATACACTTGAAGCATTGGCTTGTACTTTCATCATCTGAACTCCAAAACTGTCCCTACAGTTAATTCCAACACATTGGATTGCTTGAATGGGAGACAATTTCCTGAGTGATTGGATAAGGGGAAAAAAATGTCCCCCTATTTTTTTGGAACAAGAACAATTGGTAATCCGTAGAAAATTGTAAAGGAAAACATTTCATTAAAAGCATATAAAATCAAATTCAAAATCTCATTTGCTTCCCTACTTCTCAAACATCCCCCGAAATAAACGGAACTTCCATTAAATTTAAGATCTGGCTACACTAAGCGCTTACAGCTCCAGTTGCTGTTGTTTGTGTTTGTGCCTTGTAATCACACACTACAGCAACAGCAACAAAAACACCAGCTGAAAAAAAAGAAGAATTACGTTTAGGTTAAGCCTTTGCTAACTGCAATTGTTAGTGTGTAAGACTTTAAGCCTACAATACGCAACAATTACCAAGGAGAGTCTAAGATATTATTTCATTTCATTATATTTTATTTGATTTGTTTTTGTTTCTTGTTTGATATTTCATTTCTATTGCCAACATGCAAAAATTTCAAACATAAAAATCTTCTCTAAAGCATACGAACTGAAAACGAAATCTCACATTGCCCAGACCATAATGGCTGTGATGAAGTTTTCAAAGCAGCAAAAAAATTAAATAAAAAATCAAGCCTAAATATGACAACAACTACAAACAAGCGAACACCTTTTTGGCTTGATGATGTTGCTGCTGTTGAAAGCGAACAGGCGAACAACAGCAATGAGATAACCACGAAGAAGACACCAGTTACACTCAAATGCTCATATGGAGCTGAACTAACAAAATATTGTTTTTGTTTTGCCATCCATTCATCCGTCCGTCCGTCCGCCCGTCCGTCCATACGTCTGTCCGATCTGTTGTCTTTGTTTGTTTGTTTGTTTGTCTGTTGGCCGCTTGGATAGCTGGTTCATCTTTTGGTAAGTTGTTGTAAGTGTTGTGTGTCATGTGAACCTTCTCCCAGCCACAGAAGTCAAAGACAACAAAAACACAACAATGGCAACAGCAGGCAGCTAAAAGTTGCTGTTGCTGTTGATGTTGCTGTTGCCGTTGCTGTTTGTTTGTGTAGCCTTTAGTATGCATGGATTGCATGAAGTGCTTTTTGGCAAAAATAAGTAAATTTCGTCAATTTTGGTATAAATGGATGAGACGCCAGCTGTAGATCGTCAGTAAACCATTTGATTTAGTTTAATAAACAACAATCATCGTCGCAACCTAAAGTCGCAACGAATCAGAACTTTCCATCTTTTCCAACCCTTACTATTTTGCTTACATACAACAACAACAAAAAATTAACCACATTTGGCGCTCAGCACACAGATACTACAGCAAACAAAGGATTACCGTTAAAGCTATTTGTGTGTGTTAGTGTGCAAGGATATTGGTACTATATCTCGTGAAACGTGAAAATCGTTCTTCTGCTCGTGTTCTTAAAAGTGTTTGTGAAGTTTTTGTGCCAGCCATGAGAGCTTTTATTTTAATGTCGTGTTTGGCCTTGACTGCTGCTAGGCCAGAGGCTGGCTATGCGTACAACAGACCCGGTGGCGGTGGAAGTGGCTTCGGTGGTGGTGGCTCCGGAGGTGGCTTCGGTGGTGGCTCCGGCGGTGGTGGTGGCTTCGGAGGCGGAGGCTTTGGTGGCGGATCTTCTGGTGGCGGATCCGGAGGTGGTGGATTCGGTGGTGGCGGCCTTGGAGGTTTTGGTGGAGGCTCTGGCGGTGGTGGCGGATTCGGAGGTGGTGGCTTCGGAGGCGGCTCCGGCGGTGGTGGCGGCTTCGGAGGCGGTAAGTTTGGCAGCTTTCAAGCTCTAGATATCTTTGGGTAATTTTTTAATTCTATTTTTTATTCAAGGATCCGGTGGCGGATTCGGCGGTGGTGGCGGCCTTGGAGGTTTTGGCGGCGGCGGCGGCGGCGGTGGTGGTGGTGGCACTACATTGGTGCAAAAACACATCTACGTGCATGTTCCACCACCAGAGCAAGAGGAATCTCGCCCTCGTCCCAACATACCCATTGGCCAGTCCCAGAAACACTACAAGATCATATTCATTAAGGCTCCATCTCCTCCTTCCTACCAGGCCCCAGTCATCCCTCTACAACCTCAAAACGAAGAAAAGACTCTTGTATACGTTTTGGTCAAGAAGCCCGAGGATCAGCAAGACATTGTTATTCCCACACCAGCTCCCACACAACCCTCCAAACCAGAAGTTTACTTCATCAAATACAAGACCCAAAAAGATGGCGGCGGCGGCGGTGGTGGCTCCGGAGGTGGTATTGGCATTGGTGATGGCGGCAGTGGCGGTTTCGATTTGGGTGGTGGTTCCGGCGGCAGCGGCGGCGGTGGTGGTGGTGGTGGTGGTCCTTCCTCCAACTATGGCCCTCCTGGCAAATCCGGTCCCTATTAAATCTTTGGCTACTGATTTTGGCAAAAACGCTCTACTGACTTTTGACTTGTGTTTGTTAAACGCAACTGTACGCTACTGGCTAGTCCTTGCAATTTTTTTAAACACAAAAACTTAAATTTGACTTTTTGACCTCCAACACGAGACTTAAACTACTGCCAAAAAACACTAGCAAAAACACAAACAAAATCGATAAAAATTCGTGAAGACAACTCTAACGCTGTGACTTCCATAACAACTTAACAACAACATCTTCCAGAGAATTATCCCGGCTTAAAGTGAAGGGAATTCGTATAAGATAAAAAAAAGAAACAAAATAATGGCTTCTATATTCCGTTAATTTCTTGTATCAGTGGAATCTATAGAAGTTCTTGGAAAGCTGTCCTTGTGCTAAACTGTTACTCAAATAACAATCTGTGGTTATTTTTTGCTCTCACCATAATACTCAACTGTTGTATATAAGCCATTTTTCCTTCAATCTCTCACTCTGTCTCATTCTCCTGTAAATGTCTGTTCTCCCCTCTCTAACTGTCTGTGTATCTATCTCTCTCTAAATCTATCAATCTCATCTACTTTGTTAATAGCTTAAGTTTGCACACAACTTCATTAGGGATTTCTATTTCCCCCAGAAACTCTCTACCCTTCTGTTGTTTTGCTTGCCTCCAAAACTTTTTGGCGGGTCTAGTAAATCTCTAACAAGCGTGTGTGTATGTTAAACATATAAATATTTTTAATTATTTGTATTAATTTGTTAAGTATTTTTTATTATGCACAATAAAGAAAAAAACGGTGACAAAATTTGAAAAAAAAAAAATTGCTTTGAGTTTTTCCATATGGGAGTTCTGGAATTGAATTGAATACGAGTAGTAATTTTTAAATTTTAACTTTATCAACGAAATAATAAATTATTAAGATAAGAACTTTTTTTTATTCAGACTCAAGTTTAAATCTGCAATCTGAAAATTATATTTATAAAAGTTTTATTAAATGCAAGTTATTTTATCAGGCTTAGGGAATTCCGTGCTAACAAAAAGTTAAAAAAGGAATATAAGAAGTTCACATATTCCATTTTGTTAAAATAATGTATTAGTGAAAAGTGGAAAATTTGAACAAAGAATGCTGCTGAGATGGCGTATTGAACTCGAAATCAGTACTGGTACGCTTTGCTAGTTTTAAGATTAAAAATATAATTTGCAAATTGCGGGTTTGAACTTGAGTCTGCATACAAAATTATTATCTTAATAATAAAATTAAATAGTTCGAAAAATAAAAGTTGACATCCATATTTGGAAATAATGAATTTTCAAATTAATAAATTGAAAATTATTTAACTGGCTCTAAGTTCGAATCTGCGATCTGCAAATAATTTTTAAAAATTTGTTTGAATTAAAATTTTTTATTAAGAGTGAAATATTTTTAATATTTTTTATAATCATTGAAAGTACCAGAATGGATCAGTTCTGATTTCGAGCCTAATAGTTTGATGATTATAAAAAATATTTAAAATATTCCACTCTCAATAAAGTGAGTATATCAGTTTTCTGAAGTCCCTTGACGCTTCAGTCTTGGGTGCGTGCATTGGAAATAGTCCTAAATAAATTTGTTCTGCAAATCAGCAAATTCCAAAATTCGGTTCCGAAAATGTAAATTTATTTTTGGCATATAAAAGTAAGTGACTAAGAATAATTCTCGTTTTTTTTTTTTTGGTAAATTAATAAATTTATTTTTTTACTTTAGGAAGAATTAATCTGGTACTAAAAATTAAACAAAAATACAAATACTCGTATTGCAAACAATTGAAACTTAGACTATTTCTCTCTTTTTCTTTATATATTAAAGATATTTTACGTTCTTGAAAAAAATTCTTGAAATCAGAAAAGCCACAAAGATAGCAGGAAAATCCAAACTTCCTTTTGGAATATATTTTATATTTTAGAAATAAATAAAAAGAGCGTTGCCAGAAATGGGATGATTGTTTGTAAATACTTCGGACGTACGTCGATAAAGATTATACACCATTCGGCAGTACTCTTTGTTGGTATTAGAAATTTGAAAAGACATTCCAGAGTTGGAAAATTGAAACTTCTATCTGGAATATTAAACTAAAGCTAATTTTGTTCTTTGGCAACCAAAGATATTTTATATATTAAAAATAAATAAATTAATATGAAAATTCAGAAGGATCAAAAATCGATCCCAGTGATGGGATGATTGCACGTATGTATATACTCCAGATGTTCATTGATGGAGTGTATATGCGATTCGGCAATTTTACTTCTTTTTATTAAATCTCAATTTCGCCAAGTAGATGATAAAATATCCCGCAATGCCTGCTCCAGTAATATAATTGTTTACCACCGCGTATACGTTATATGAGAGATGTTCTATGCCACGTATACGCCATGTATATCGCCGTTTCAAAAAATAATATCTACTTTCTACTGCAAATTAAATATGTAGAAATAAATAACAAATATTTTATTATAGGATAAGGATTGTTTTAATTATTATACGCTTCATTTTTCCAATTCCCTTTGCAGAAGATATTTTTTTTTATTTTCTTTTTTTTACACATTTTTATACCCCCCAAAAAGGAATTTGGAGGGTATATTCACTTTGTCATTCCGTTTGTCACGGATCGAAATATCCATCTCAGACTCCATATATATTCTTGATCAGTGATGAAATCTAAGACGGTCTGAGAATGTCCGTCCGTCTGTGGAAATCACGATTCAGTCCAAACGAAAAGAGCTAGACTCTTGAATTTTGGTATAAATATATTTTAAAGCTTAGAGCAGGTTAAGTTCGGAGATGGGCTAAATGGGGCAAGGGGGAAAAAAGTTCCCCTAAGAAGAACTAAACCAACCCAGAAAAAACAACATAATTTTTAAAGTTTTTTGGTTATTTTGTTAAGCAAATGATATATTTTTATGTCAAATACGGTCCAACGCCTTAAACTGGAGCCATAAAATAAAAAAATAAAATTATTTGTGGACCCCGCCCACTTTAGTGGGCGTTATTATATGCAAAAATAACATAAAAATTTAACAAATTGTTTTACTTAAGTCTACATTCCTTAAAAATAAATTTTTTAAGATTTAATGACGAAGCTGAGACGATACCTGGTACTCCTCTGCCCTACCCTCTCCTCCCCCTTCAATGACCCTACCAAAAAAAAAATGTTTTTTAATTTTGTATGTAATTATCCCAAGCATTTATTTTTAGAGTTTTATGACTGCCTGCTTCTGCCCTACCCTCTCCTCCCCTTTTCCCCCGAAATGACCCTAGTAAAACAAATAATTTTTTTTTATTTTGTATATAATCATCCCAAGCATTTATTTTTAAAGTTTTATGGCAAAGGTGAAATGTTTCCCCCACAACCCTTGCCAGATCGACCCCGCCAAAATACAGTTTTTATACCCTACAAAGAGAATAGGACCCTATAAAGTAAATATGTATATTCTTGATTAGTGATGAAGTTTAAGACGGTCTAGCAATGCCCATACGTTCGTGTGGAAAACATGATATTGTCTATTTTTGAACCCCGCCCCCTTTAGTGGTGTTGACGTACGATATTATATAAAGGAACTCTGTCCCACAAAGTTAAACATTTTAAATTCACTTCCTAAATATTCGGAGGGTATTTAAGATTCGACGCGGTCGAAAATAACGTTTTTACTTGTTGTTTTTGTTTCATTAATATTTCGATATATGATTTTATCTGTTAAAATTAAAAAAAATATCTGCTTTAAGTTACATCTTGACGAAAATCAATTGTTAAGTAAACATATCTGACTGACTATATATACAAATTGTTATATATCAATTCAGCTTTTTTACAAAAGAAAATTAAAATATTTTTAAAATAGTTAAATTAACGTATTGATAAAAATAATAAGGACTTTAAGATTATTTTAGTATAAATTGTGTGACCGAATCATATTTTAAACCACACTTTAAAAATATATTATTTTTTATATTTATTTGCTGATAGCATAACATGTGAATGTCCCAAATAGTGTATTTCAGTAATAAAACAACCAAATATTGCCCACTAATAACGCTTTGCATAAGAACTAAACTATTTTACTTGTGCACTTTTATCTCTTCAAAAGGCTTAATTTCAAATTGGAATATCTACAAAACCTCCCCTAATAAATCCTTATTTAGTTAAATGAAGAAGATACTCTTTTGTATTTAAATTACGGCAAAAGTTTTAAGCTTTAAATGAACTCTGAGCCAAACTTTTTAAGTGTGTGCCTATAGCGTTGTAGTACTTATTTGTAGCTGCACCGCAGTAATTGCTGTTTTAGCAACCAGATGTAAGAAAATAAGATTCTCAATAATACCACTTTGTGTAAAATATTTTCTTTACTTTTAATAAAAAGAAAAAAAAATAATATCTGATTTAAAGTTTTGCTGCCGCCACTATTGTCATCACCAGTGCAATAAAACACAGGCACGCCAGCATTTTCAATACCACTAGCATTTCCCCAAGCGAATAAACCAACACACACACACACGCACACACACACACACAAGTATGCACAACTAAATAATACGCTCAAGGAAGTTAAGTAACAAAGCATTTTTAGGAGATATTTACATCCACACGTACAGAAGAAGAAGAAGAAGAAGACGAAACAATACGGACAACAAAAATGCTAATACTTTTGCATGAGCACAGACGTCGAGTTATTTTTCCGAAGCAAGATTTAGCAGATGATGCACTTCTCTTCGAAATGGTTGCCTGGCAGGCTGCCTAACTGACACACTGACTGTCACACGGACGCGGCTTGGCTTGGCTTGGCTTGGCTTGACTCTGTGCATGGTATGAGTATGACTTCAACGTAATGCTTTAGCAAAACTGTATAATCTTGGGAATTTTTCTAGCGAAAGTAATAAAAGAAAAACTTTAGATATTTTCTCTGCATTTCATTGTATATAAAATAGCTGAAGGCAACTGAAGAAAACACAATTTTATTGTGCTGCAACACCAAAAGCAGAGACAGCCAAACGAAAGTGAAGCAGATAAAGGAATAAATAAATTTCAAATCAGAGAATTATGATAAATACTCAATATAATATAAGTAACTAATGCCAAAGAGGAATATAAAATATATTTACGCTGCAGCTTTTAGTTTTAAATCGAAATTCATGGCACATGGCACGGCATATTATTTGGATGCATTGAAATTTATTTGATATTTAGTTGTTATCAGAAGAATATTTATTGTAAAACAAATTATTGAAATAAGAAATCTTAATTCGTTTCCTACCTACACGACAGAGCAAATTTTCTTTCATCATTGGAAGTATCATCCCTCTTATAACTTATCCTTTGTATTGCACAGATTTCAACATTTTAAACTAGAGATTTAGTTTTGGAAATTGTGGGCTTGTTTGATAAATCGCTTGTTATATAAAAATTTTTACTCAGCCGTGTAGTGAAAAATATGTTTCAATTAAAATTATTAATTACGACTTCTAATATAAAAATATATTTCTTCTGCGTACGAGAAGTCCAATCATAATCTCCCATATTGCATATTTCGAAGTCGAATTTGATACTACGACGAATTGTCATTGAATAAAGAATCATTTTATTCGCTTTCTTTATTCTATTAAAATTCGTCGTATTTATAAATTCGACTGCATACGTACGTAATACGCATGAATATGTTAAATTGGCTTCTAAGAATCCTTATTCGATTTCTGGCAAAGCTTTGGAAACTGAACATAAGGATTATACATAGCGGGGAGAAATTTGGTAAACAATATTGGAAAATCATTCCAAAAGTATAAGACCCTCGTTGAAAGAAAACAACAATCGATTACATATAGGAATTTTTCGGTTAACTTTGATTGCTATTCCATTAACAAATAGGCTAGTAAATTTCTATCGATTATCCCATTAAATTACTAAAAAAAAATTAGTCCCCCTTATTCTAAATTTTTTTTGTCAACGTCACGTCAAGACAATATCAAAAACGGGAAACTTCAGCGATTGGCAGTTTGTCGTAGCCTCTGACTGTTTTCAAGACCTTATTTATTTATTTTTTATTTATTTATTTACGATTCGACTATCCCATACAACAAGATTTAAATCTTATAATTACAGTAAGGGAATAAAAGATTTGAGTTACAATTAAAATTTTTAAACTACAATATTAAGAGTTCTAATAACACAGAAAATGCTACAAAATATAAAATTAATATACATTTTGATCTATTAATTATAAATTATATAAATGATATATTATAAAACCACAAATTTTTTTTTTTTTTTTTTTTAGGAGTAGGACCAGCACTCAGGGGATATCCCCTATATATGCAATGCATTGCGCTGGAATTGAAAACGAGGGGATAGTACTGAGGGAACAGATTAGGAAAGATGAGAAGATAGACAGTTTTTTTTTTGTTGTAGCTATTTCAACCTTTTTTTTTTTTACCTCGCCGGCTAGTTTTTGCTACAGGGCCGACATTAGTAGTATCATGAGACGGGAGATGTTTAATCTGAAAAATGTTCTATTAAAAGTTTCTTGAATTGAAATGCATTGTTGTTTGTTTGTATATGGCATGGAAGTTGGTTCCAAAGACGGATAGAATATATGAAGAATTGATGTTCAGATACGAGACTGCGGTGTCTAATAGGGATAGTTTTCTTACCCCTGTTGGATTGAAGAGATAGGAAGGTTGCTTTAAATATATAATTTTATGTAGTAACATAAGCACCCTTACATCCATCAAGCTGTTAAAGGAAATACCGTATAACCGTTTTAAGTAAGGTGATAAATGGTCATATCCCCGAAGACCATACACATACCGAATTATGTTGTTGAACGATTTATTCAATCTATTTTTACTGTTACAGTCACAGCTGGCAAACAATTCACAACCATATAATAGTCGTGGTATTAAGTACGTTTTTGCAATTAAAATTCTAATGTTAAGAGGAGTATAGTACTGTGTCGGCCATAACTCACGGAGTTTGATAAATGTATTACCCGCTGCAGAATTAATATGATTAAACCAACCTAAGTTGTGATTCATCAAAACACCCAGATTTTTGGTGGAAGAAACAATGTTGATCGTTTGATCGTTTAGTAATATCTCAAAGTCAAAGTCAAATCTCATTGATTTTTTGTGCAGGATGACGTATTTTGACTTCCTAGGGTTAATCTGCAGTTTATTGACTGTGGCCCATCGGTGGACACAATTCAAATCGTCATTGAGTTTGGTAACATTTCCCCTTATTAATTCCAAAGAGCTACTTCTGTAGAGCTGCACATCATCAGCATAAAGATGTATCTTAGAATTGGTTAAGTAATTCGGCAGATCATTAATATACATTGCGCCCACTCTTGGGCGCAAAATAGAACCTTGTGGTACACCTTTGGGCATCGCTAAGGGCGTAGAGTATATGCCATTGAGGACAACTGATTGAGTACGATTACTCAAATAGGAATTAAGCAGATTAGAAGATGTTCTAGAAAAACCAAACAGACAATAACAAAAACAGTGAAATATTTATTGTAACAATAATGAAAATGAATACTTTTGACAGTCTGTGGCTACTCTCTAAAGGCCGAGACACATAGAATCCGTCATACGTTATGCGTCCCCTTGTTTAACTGACATTAACGTATCGACGGAGGACGTAATACTTTGTTCACGGATATTAAAACAATTGTTTGCTTTCCATTTTATTTATTGAACTTAAATTTATTTATTTTATAAAATTTTTTATGTATTATTTTAGTTTTCCTAAACACACAATGCAACAAATTTAAGCGAAACAATTTAAAAAATCACACTGACGTCTGTTAAGGTATTCGACGTACGTTCATAAGGAAGTATGTTTTTTAACTCAATTGTCAGCTGAGAGAGGCGACGTATAACGTATGACAGATTCTACGTGTCTCAACCTTTAAGGCCGACACATAGAATCCGTCATACGGTATACGTCGCCTTTTTCAACTGACAACTGAGTTGAAATACATGTTTTCAAAGTATATCTATATCAAGTATATGCAAGAGCCCAGCTGACTAAATTTTTTTTTAGTTTTTACCTGAACGTATGTCAAAATTTGTTAATTTTTGTAGCGGGCCATATTTGTTTATTCCGTTGAAAAAATAATTTTGCAAAACTGTGAAAAACATTATTAAAGCTCTAAACACATAGACGACAGCAGACAGCAAGCAGCAATATGTCATATAGTGTTGCCATTATTTATATAAATTGGAAAAATAAGAACAACAACGTTTTTTTTTAATATTAAACATAAAAGAACATTACAAATATACAATATAGAAATAAATTTATGAGTTTTTATAGTTTTTCGTGGTATTATTACATTTTTTATCAATAACTTTAATTTTGTTTATTATAAAATATATATGCGGCATCCCTGTTGTTATGTTGTTGCTGTCTTCAAAATAATTATGAAGCTGACATCATAGCAGCATTTGAAGTCGGCAGCATTTGAAGCCGTGAAGTTGTGAAGTCTGCTGTCGTCTATGTGTTTAGAGCTTAATTCAACAAAAGCAGCAAACAAGAATTGTTGTTTAAAAGATTTTTGTGAAATAGTGTATTGTTTAAGAAAAGTAACAAAAAGAAATTGTTTTAAAAATGTTCTATGCGAAAAGTATTTAAATTTTTGGAAATAATTGTGAACAAAATATCTATATTATAAAAGAAAATTTCTGACATAAGATCAGAATTTTAAACAAACAAAATGTACGGTGGTTTTTGTAATTTTATGTTGTTGTACTCTTGCATGCTTTCTTATTTGAGTTGTCACATTCAGTACTTCTGCGTCAACGCAAAGTACGAAAGTTGACCAACGTTTCACTTTTGACGTACGTTGAATATTTTGACAGACATAAGTAAGTTTTTCAGATTCTTTCGATTAATTTTTTTTTGTATTGTGTGTTCAGCAAAAATTAAATAATATATAAAAATTTTTATAAAGTAAATAAAATAAAGGTTACATAAATGAAATGGAGAACAAATAACTAATTTAATATACGTCAACAAAATACCCATTGTGCCAACCTTCTGCGTCAGTACGTTCATGTCATTTAAAAAAGGCAGACGTATGACGGATTCTATATGTCTCGGCATTTAGAGAGTAGCCACAGACTGTCAAAAGTATTCATTTTCATTATTGTTACAATAAATACTTCACTGTTTTTGTTATTGTCTTGACGTGACATTGGCAAATAGTCACGGGGGAATATTTCTTGTAGAAACTTATAGAAATATATTTTATAGGTTTCATTATTTCTTGTTTCTCCTTATACGAGTACAAAAAGTAAATCTGGCAAAAACTTTAAAACTTGAAAGAGTTGTTACGTTTTTGTAGAATATTTAGTGACGTCACGGCTAGACAACATTAAAAACTAGCATCACTAATATAAGTGATCTCTTCACAGAATTAAATCAAACTATTAGAATTTTTAAAATCACAACTGAATTCTAATTTCAGAAAGGAGATTTTTTTAAGTTAAAAGAACAGCAGAAATGGAAATGACTACTACGTACTGCTTGGAAGTAATTTTTTGTTTAAAAAAATAGTCTTTCGACATCCAATCTGGCCGCAGAGAATATGACCAACTTCTTGTCCTAAATTTGCACTAGTTCAACATTTTAAAAAGGGCCCGTCTTGCGGTGGACATAAGCGGGCGTGACATCAGAATTGCCACTAGTCGAAAAAAATCATTTCAAATGCGAATCATACAAATGGACTTAAATGACGCTGCAGCCACTTTTTGCATTTCTCCCAGTCATAGAGGCTCTTCCTTTGATTCCTTTATATTTATGGCAATAAGTAATAAGAGCTTAAGTCTACTTAAGAAAATCTTATCTTATTTTGAAGTTTTTATGCTACTACAAAGACATTTATAGGCTTAATGTTTTCTAAGTAGAGTTAAGCTCTTAGTACTTATTGCCATAGATATTATCACTTTCACTTTCCTATTGGTATTCCGCATTAAATCATATATCCTGAAGATTTTATATATAAAAATGATAGACTAGTGTGCCATGGTGCTGCATGACATGCAAACTTTGTCAAAAATACAACAATTGTGCTACAAATCCTAACGCTGTTAACACATGTCCTTCACTGTTGCAAGTTTATTTTAACGCTCAAACGAATTTTAATATCAACTTTAAAGTTTAATATTTGAATATGAAGCGCCAAAAGTGTTTATGAGAATATATCAGTCACTTCACAATCAGGAAATTAAATCTCTTGAAGACGAACTAAATTTCAAATAGAAAACTGTAACATTTGGAGTAGTTTTTGGTTTTATTAATTGTATCGGTGACTGTGTGTTTTACAAAATCATAATAACATCCACAAAATAGCTGCATGGGAGAGACATGAAAACTAACAAGAGTTATAAAATAAATATGATGGAATTTTTTAAAATACGAGTACGCAAACAAACTTGCAGAAAACAATAAATGGAGACTTAAATTTTACTTCAAATGCTGGTTGGAGTATCCAAATAATGAATAGAAAAATGAAAACTGAAAAATAAGCAGACAAAGTGGCTGATCTGTTCAATTCAGTTGAAGTTATGCAAAACAATATGATTTACAATTACAACAATGGATAATATTGTTTTTGTTGTTGCTGTTGTTTTGTAAAGTTACTTCAACATAAGGAGAAATTTATTTTAAACTACAGATGGAAATGCTAAAAAAATCGTATTATCTGTTGAGGAGGGATGGCTGTATAGTGCGCTACAGCTGTAATTGCTGTAGGTTATAATTTACATAAAAATTTTTTGTAAATGCGAATTATTATCACTTTCAGTGGGTGTCGTGATACACGTAGATAAACCTGGGCACTGGTTGCTAATGGGATACTGGTAGTTCTATACTTCCCTATGGACTGGATAATAAAAGAAATATTTATTTTTCTTGTTACTGGAAATGTTGGCCAGATGACTATAACGTTAAAATAAATTACTTTGATGCATTCGTAACGTATTAAATTCAGAAGGACATGATAACTATGTCACAGTACAAGGAAGAGTCAATATCAATTTAATTAGCTAACTTATGCAGAAGAGCGGAACAGCTGTTTTCAAAGGCCGCTACACCTTCATCATTACTACTCATGTGTATTTGTGTTTATCACCATTTATTGCTTGGCTTTGTGTGACTTCTGAACAAAATTGAGACAATTCCAGAAAGGGAAATTGGCAATTAATTTTTTGAAATGGCAAAATTGTTGTTGTTGGTTCATTGTGATCAATTATCGCCCATCCCGTAGATTTTATTGATAAAATGTTTTTCATTACGTATTTTTGTAGAGATTCACAACTGCCATTCAATGCCTGATGTAGAGGTTGCTTCGCTTGTATTCTCTAATTTTTTTTTTCATTTTCCAACAACAGCAACAATGACTTTAGTTGCATGATGCAATCCCCGCACGAAGTTTAAGTTCATTCGGCCGTTGTTAACACGGTTGTTTGTACTTTTCTCTAACGCTTTTAGTTTCGTATCAAAAAACAAAAAGTTTTTTCTTATTTGTTTCTTAAAAGGGTCATCAATTTGTTTTTACTGCAACATTTCTTGGTTTGCTTAAGTTGCTGGGATTGTGTCTTTTCTGCTTCTTCTTTTCTACTTCTTCTTCTTCTTCTTGATATCATCCAAATGGTGTTAATAGTGTGAAATGGTGTTTGTGAATTGAGTGTTTTGCATACAACTTCTGCTTTTTTCCCCCAGTTATGAAGAGGCAACATTTTATTCGTTATATTTTATATGGCAGTTTAATTTTTTTGCGTTTCCTTATTTTATTTTTTTATTTAAGTTTTTAAGTTTATGCTGGCGATTTTTTTCTGGTACGTCTTCCTTCATTTTTTCATCTGTTTTTTTTTTTTTTGTCAATTTGATAAAGTGCCGGTGTAAATGAATGAATAGTTTGTCGTAAAGTTACAGACCTTATTTTTTTCTTGTACACTCCAAACTGCCAGTAGTTTATAAAGTTTGTAATTAGTTTCTTTATTTTTTTTCTAATTGGAAAATATAGTCTAAGAACTGTGTTTGTGATTAACCTTGTAATTTTCCACTAGTTGTTGCTACAAATTTAGAAAAAGAAATAAGTGTATAACAGAATAAGAAGGGCCAAAATGAAAAGTTGCTTTGTCATGTCAAAGACATCAATTATTCAGTTTGAAATAAAGTCACTCCTTTATTAACTTTATGCCAAGAAAGTGAAAAGTTTACTAACATTTCTGTTCTTATTGTTGCTACAAAGGACATTTAATTAATGCATGGCTAAAAAGTTGTAGCAAAAAAAAAATTTTATTTAGAAATTGCATAAATAATTACAAGTTTTTATTGGAGACTTTTATTTCATTTGTTGTTAGTGCGATATAGGGTTTCGCTCTTAAGGCCGAGTTAAGGTTTTCAGTTCAATTTCACAATTGACACAATTATGGAATAGAGAGCACAGCACCGTCCTTCATGGGTATAAGTGGCTACAACAATTTCGCTACCTTTTAATTTTTCTTGTTGAATAAAGAAAAGTAACGTAAGCACCTTCCCCGTGACTCTCTCTAGGCAATAATATAAAACTTAGACCTGGTATATGCTACACTGTACTTTAAATGTGTATAATAATCACCTACAATGACAACAGCACTTAAAGGTAGCACAGGCCTTTCGTAGGAAGTAACACAACCTGTCGATAATGCTGGCTAAGTCCGTCACATGAATGCTCAGGTTTTCTTTTATTTGCATACTTCTATTACTCTTGATTTATGCTTAAATTACATAAAAAGTGTTACATTTGAATTTCAAAAGAATTGCAGGAGTCACTTAATAAAAGGATAAATAATTGATATCTTCAACAGATAAAACGAAAAGGGAATAATTAAAAATTCAGTCATGTTTATATTATGCTGTTGTGCTTTTTCCAGTAGGCATGTCCACTAGTGTCGCAGTTGGATTCTGATCTTATAACCTGGTGTTTGTCAGTACAATGAAAATGAAGCTCTTTGTAACTATTCTTGATGACAATAAACTGTAATACAATTTGTAATTGTATTTGTAACATTAAGTAATAAAATAAAATAAATTTCGTATGAATTTCTATTTAATAGTGAACCTTTATTTATGTAAATTGTATTACAGGATGTTAATTTTCTCAACAGGCTATAAGTTCAAATCTGCGAAACTGCAAATTATTTTTTTATGTATTTTTAATTTTTTTTTTTATTATAAATTTCTTCAACAAAAAAATGGAAAAATATATAGAAAACTATAAAACAACAATCCAATTAAAAAAAGATAACTAAATAATTACAAAGTTTTTACAAAAAAAATTGTTTGCGAAAGAAATCTTACATTTGACGTCAAAGTACTCGTATTCACTAACACGCTGATTGCAGAGAGTTGGAAAAAACAAATCAAAAATAAAATAATAATTAACATTTAAAAAAAAAATTTAAAGAAGGAAATACGAAAATATACAACACAACAAGGTGAGTCCATAAATTTATTTCTTTTTTCTTGCACTATTTGACGGACAAAAAGCAGCAAATGCTACAACAAAAACCTCTTTAACAAACAACTTTTTGTGCTCTTAACACCAATTGAATGGGATAAAGAAAAACTGAAAATAATTTCACTTGGTCAATTTAAGCAAACCAAGAAATATTTCAAGCAAAAACAACTAATGGCCCTTTCAAAGAATGAATACCAAAAAAAGAAAAAAAAAGAAGAAAAAAATCAGTTTCTAAGCAAATAAAAAGTGTTAAAGTGTTAAAGTAAATTACAAACAACCTGGTTAACAGCCGACCAAATGAACTTAAACTTCGTGCGGGGATTGCATCATGCTTTTGTCGCTATTGTTGTTGTTGCTGTTGGAAAATAAACAACAACAACAACATATATGAAAATGAAATCGTGCAACTACATTCATATTACATTGTATGGCTGTTGTTCATGCCACAATGTAAATCGGGTAACGGCAGTTCAACAACAATGCCAAAGCAACATGTCGTTGATTGTTGAAATATTTTTCTTTCAAATGTCAAAATCACAAAAACAACATAAAAAAATAATACGCGTATAAAGTAAAAATTTTTCATGGTTAGCGAGAAATATTTCTATTTTTTAGGGGGGGAAGGAGGAACCAATTGACTCAAAATAGTTGTGCTATTGGCTGAAGTAGTTAGCACGAGACTATGCAGTGGAGGGCATAAAGTTCAACTCTGCGCTCAGCCATGCATTTTGTGTCGAACTCTTCTGATCAGCACTAGTGATCAGTGCCATGCCACTATCATGTACTAAAATGGCAGAGAAGCAGCCTCCTCTTTCGTCGGTCCTGTAGCAAAAAATTTGCCGGCGAAGTGAAAGCTTCAAAAATTCTAATCTATATCTTCTCATCTTTCTTCATCTGCCCTCTCAATACTATCCCCTCCCTTCTAGTTCCGACGCACTGCATATATAAGAGTCATCTCCTGAGTGCTGATCCGAAATAAGAACAACACTATCATTAAAACTAGGCAGTTGCTCAACTGGCGTTATCCTGCATTTTTTTATCATGAGCGAACAGTCCATTTGTAGGTACATATATGCGAGATCTGTTCAGAAAAAGAACCTTAAAGTGCTTAGGCTTTGGCACACTTCCCTTCGTCTGATGTCGTTGCTATTCATAGGCTTAGTTCAGATTGCATAAACAGGGTATGGAAGTTCTTTCTCTTTTTGTCTCAATACTTTTAATGCCCGAAATTTTTAGAAAGGAATTTGGCCTTGTTTACCCATTTATATTTTTGTGCAGATTAAATCTAAAAAACACAATGGTTGGTTGGTTGGTATACGTGGCTGCCTGTAACCCACAAGCACTCAAGTAGGATCTCTGAGATCCCGTTCCGAAAGACCACTCCACTCGTCAGTGTCAAACTGTGTAGAACCGAGGAATCCAATAAGGTCAGCTAGACCTATACGTGATAGCACCGAAAGGTCGGATATTATACTATTGCCTAAGATTCTGTGTCTCGTATGGTGCAATGCCGGGCATTCACAAAGGAAGTGATAACCTGTCTCTTCCTTGCCCTGATCACGGCAGCTGCGGCAGAATGCATTATAGGAGAGACCTATCCTACGAGCATGTCTGCCTATTGCCCAGTGCCCCGTCACTACTACGACGAGTCTTGAGATGTCCCTACGGTTCCTATTGATCAGATGTGCTGTCCTCCTGTCGATGTAGCAGGGCCACATACTTCTGGCCACCCTACACGTGTCCAGCTTGCGCCACCTGTTTGCAGGCTTCTGCCGGTAATGGCTCTGAATACCGCATCTTATAGCGCCATACGGCATGGCTACCGATACAGCGGTGGAGACGTCCATAGCAGATCCAGCCCTAGCTAGCTCGTCCGGCCGTTCGTTTCCAGGAAGTTACTATGTTCGGGAACCCAGATGAGGGTAGTGTCAGTTTGTATCCCAATCTGGATAGAAGCTCCCTGCATTGAGTCACTAAGGTAGAAGAAGTAGTGAACGACCTCAGAGACAGGAGTGCCGCCTGGCTGTCGACAAAGATGCCGACTGTACCCTGAAGACCCCTGTCAATTAGTCACCTAGCTGCCTCCCTTATAGCCAATATTTCCGCCTGAAATACACTAGCTCCATCAGGGAGTCGGAGCGAAAGTCCTGTTCCAAGGTCTCTTGAGAAGACTTCTGGACCTAGACCACAGATCATTCTTGATCCATCAGTATAAATCCTGCAGTCGAAGTCTTTCTCCATGTTTCCCCCCCTCCACTCCCGCCTGGGTGGAATGAGGACTCTGTAAGTAATATTGAAGTCCAAGTGCGGTACCATATAGTCAGTGGGCCCCCCCAGTGTCGGTGGTAACTGACCTAGGATCCTTGCGTGGCCATAGTCCCTTGACCTCCACTTCCCAGATGCCGGCAGTCTCACCGCACTGCTCGAGGATGCACCCAGTACATAAAGGTTAATCGGAATTAGGTTCAGTATAGTATTCAGAGCCTCTGAGGGGATAGTACCTAGACAACCAGTAATTCCGATGCAGGCCGATCTCTGTACCCTGTATAGTTGAGCAACCACATATTTCTTAGATGTGGCAGGCCACCATACGAAAGACCCATAAGTCAATATAGGGCGTACAATCGCTGTGTACATCCATTTAAGCATGGCGAGTGTTACACCCTATCTGGATCCAAGCATCCTCCTGCAGGAGTAGTAGGCAACTGTTGCCTTCCTAACCCTATGCAGCACATTCGGTTCATAAAAATACTAGCCCTATTCACACTCTTGTGCAATTGGTCTTGCATCATTGCATTTGCAAAATAATTTTACTCCACACCAACAAAACACATTGACAATGCTCTTACTCGTAAATACTCTCTCAGTTTGCAAATGCAATAGTGCAAACCCATTTGCATAAGATTGTTAATAGGGCTAGTATTTTTACATATAAAGTTGTCTTGCGTCGATTAAAAATAAATTTAAAAATCCCGGCATCTGCTACACAGAGTTAGCCAAACTTTTAACAAAAAACAATAAATAACAATCTGAAACAGCTATAAACATTTATTTTATGTGCATAGAAATTAAAAAAAAAATCTTTATATTATTAATTTCATATTGTTGTGCTAATTCCAAGGACTTGTTGATAACGAAAAAAAAATATATGAATTGTTATTTGCCAGCCCTTGGCAAAGTTGGAAAATTCCTGCAGAATTGTTGCAATCTAGATGTAAAAGGTCGTTGGCAAACTGTGAATAAATGCTGTTTAAATGCGAGGGTTACCCTTAATGTTTAAGTTATGGAAATAACAAATATAACACAGAGGAATAATTGTTTCCAAACTTTGATTCCAAAATAAAAAAAGCTGCCTAGCAACAATTCACATATTTTTGTCCATAGTTTTACTAAAATATATGGCCAACCCACGTACTCTCCTATCCACATGCACACTTGAATGTGTTTTGGTTTCCATGCCGTCATTTACATTTATGGTTTCCTCCTTCGTTGTTTCTTTGAGGCGTTAGAGCTTTTCAAAAGAAACGATTTTTATGTCTTTTTTTTTTATTTGAATATAAATAACTTTGAAAATAGATGTAAGTGAAACACATTTTTTTAAGTTTTTTTTCTTTTTATTGTGTATTTCTTTTATTTTTCTATAATAAAACAACAACAAATACAACTTGTATAGTTAAATAGTTTAAGAATATTGAAACAAATGCCATTATGGTGGGCTTTGATAAATTCTAATCAAACACTAGGCAACCATTGGATGTTATTACTTTTATAGTCTCTATGATTTATTTCCAGGGTATAAAAATAAATTTGAAAGGAATATCATGAAGTAATAAATCGATGTTATGTTAGGAACATTTTCAGATTAAAATTGCTGTGGAATTGTCAGAGATTAAGTTATAGAAAATTCTCTGTAGAAGATTTTAATGAACCAATAAAATTGATTTCTAACATAATGATTTTATTGTAACTTTTTCCTTTAGGATCCGCTTACCTTCAGTGATTTTTGATTTTTGAATGAATAGCTTGAGGAAAAAGTGAAATTTGTTATCGGGTGTCATCATCAGATGTGCTAACAATTTTATAATATTTTTCAATTTCTATACGGCCTAAAGATATTTTGTATAAGATTTTAGAAAATAGAAATTAAGGTGACTACTAAAGTAGCTAAATAATGAAAAGAAATGTACGAGGTCTGTTTAATATTTAAGGTGAATTTTCATTTTATTTTTTTTTTTCAACAAAAATATTGATATATTCATCAATTTCTATTTTGCCACCTTCAAAGTGGCAACCTTCAGATAAAATGCACTCGTGCCAGCATTTTTTTTTCTAATTCTCGATTCAGTTCTGATATGAACTTTTTGGTAAGTCCTTGCGCTCTCTCCTAGCGATTCTGTTTCCTTCTCTTCAATCAATCTCAAGCGCCGTCCTTCATTCATGTACCAAACCTGATGTATATAGTGGCTTAGTATGATTACTGTGTTGTTTTAGGCCAAAAAGTGCAAAGGATTTGCAATTTTTGTTACTTATTAAAAGTAAAATAAGAAGCATTTCGTTGGAAATATTATTTGCATACTTTTTTAACTTTCTTAACACTTAGTCCAGGTTTACACTATGCAATTTTTGTCGCAGCAATTCTTGATATTTAGTGAGGAAGAGCGAGAAAGGAATACAAATGGTATATATTCCTATTTCAGGACTCTCACACAAAATAAGAATTGCTGCAACAAAAGTTGCATAATGTAAACCTGGACTTAATTGTCAAACTTTATAATAGCTGTTTTTGCCTGTTAAAAATTTGATAAAAAAATTTTTGTTTATTGAATTCAATTAAAATTAGCAGCATTGGATTTTCAATGTATTACAGTCATAAACACTGCATATATATTCTAAGGTAAAAAGAGAAAACAAACCTTAATTTAACAATTTACACAGAAATGGCTACTTTCCCATCATCGGTACTCAAATGTATTGTTGCTTACCAAAATTTATTAGGTGACTTAGATGTATGTGATGACAGTTTTTATTTATGTAAATTTTATTATGAAATAGGAGGGTATGAGAACGAGGTTAATTTTAAACTGAAATTAACACAAATTAAATTCCTGTTGATGTTTTTCTTTCGTCTCTCATAATTTTTTTAATTTTTTTTGTAAATGTGTATATCGATTATAATGAATTTTATACTTGATAATTGACAAATATTTCGGGTGCTCTATGCCCAGTAAATATATATATATATATATATATATATATATATATATATATATATATATATATCATTTCCGTGCAGGAAATGTCAATAGTAAAATTATACTGATTATCTATTGACGATGTCACCAGTACTACTGACAAATTATACCCCAACTAATGGTATCTACTTTTGACATTTAACACCTGTCTTGTCCTACGAAATCTACCAGTAGACTGCATCAATACTGACTAGGTAGTTCTTGTGTGACCCTATATGGCGAAAATGTCAATAGTAAGATTGTACTGACTTACTATTGACGATATCCCCGAGGTCAATAACAACAGTTTTTAAGTCCATCAGGTTGATGATTTATTTTAACCGTCGACAATTTTCTCTACCTATCAAAAAAAAAAAGCAAAAACAAAAAAAAAACAAAAACAATTTGTTGACAGTGTCACCAAAAAGAAACCATAATTGTTGCCAAAAATATTGACATGGATACACTTAACCCCACGTTTCCTTCAGGGTTATGATAGAAGCGCCTGTCATTAATTTTTGGAACATGTTAAAATGATTGCACAATACCTGCCAAGACCGCCTAACCCGTGCCTGTAAAAATAGAGTATCCACCACCACCCTTGTAGTGTGTAGATTAGGTTAGGTTAGGTTGAAAAGAGGAGCATAAGTATCCCAATCCGTCCTGGATTACACTTAGGCCTCATAGGCATGTTGTGCGCTCTATAATAAGGAGTTCCCATTCCACTGTTGGGAGCCTCCACCGATACCATGGAAACCTCTGAGTTTGATTACGTCAAGAACCTAGTTTCTTCAATGTACTTCCTTAAGTCTTTCCAATTAGAGCCCCTAAGAAATTCCATCTACTGTATAATCTCCTGATTAAATGTTTGTTTTCTGACTTGGCTAAAAGCTGGACAGTAGCACAAGTAGTGCTCCAGTGTCTCGTCCTCTTCCTGGCAGGCCCTGCATGTTATATCGCCAACGATACCCATTCGTGCCAGGTGAGTCCTTAACTCTGTATGTCCTGTTATTAAATAAACCAACCTCCTTAGTGCTGGCCCACTCAATGTTAGGACCTCCTTTGTCCTCCTACCATCTGGGTCCCCCCATAGAATTCTAGTCACCCTACCTACGGTAGAGTGCTGCCAATTTCTTGTATGCAATTCTATAGGCCATTCGCCATTAATGCTCCCATCTTTGCTAGCCTATCTGCCTCAACATTTCCAGGTATCCCCTGATGTCCAGGTATCTCTATGCCTCCACAGTGCGTGTATGAGTTAATCTCATCCTTGCACTGTAGTACACACCGAGATTGAACCACATGATTTCTCAGGGCCTCGTTGACCTTCCTACTGTAGTGTGTAACTGTAGGTGCTAACTTATGCATGAGCTGGCGCATCCCATGATACCACAACAATCTGAATATGCATCTTGACCTACTAATATTTTTTTTTCATTCCAAAATATTTATTATTTATTCAAACATGAATTAAATTTTTTTTATTTATACTCGTCTATATATAGAATATTACATCCTCCAGCTATCCGAGATTAGGATCGCCATGTCTGCCAGCTGGGTTGAAAACACACATTCGCGGAAGATTTGCAATCTAAATGTTGCCACAAAAAAGAAAAAAAAAAGAAATAATAAAAAAAATATTGTGTCCTGATTTTTATGCATTACGTCAACGCAAAAGTTTTACTGACGATTTCGCAACGTGAACGGCGCTCTTTCGCATAAAGACATTTGAAATAAAAACAACTTATACAATTTTGTTTTTATTTCAAATATATTTGTACGAAAGAAAGAATTAATTCGACATTGTGAAATAGGCAGTTAATCGAACAACTTTCAATATAAAAGTTTTTCCAGCCATAAAAAGAAATTTCATTAATCCAACGCATCCGTACACGCAGAATATATAGCGATATTAGGAAAAGATTGAGAGTAGTTGTATTCCAATTATGCAGTTTGCAATACCATGAGACAATATGAAATGCCTCTAATGATATATTTGTTTGCTTTAATTAATCTAATATTTTGACTAACACATAAATAATAATTTTTTTCAGTGTAAACAGATAACTTTTATCTTATTATTGCGAAAGAGTCGAAAGGCACAACAGCCATGATATATTTACAGAGTTTTATACAAATACATACAAATACTTTGATAGATGTGTGCAGATATAAACACATACATACATGTACTCGTATGTAAATGTATTGATTATAACAACATTTATAGTCCTTTTTTCTTAAGTCTTATTTGTTTTCCAACTCTTAAGGAGTCATAAGCTTAATCGTTATCCGGCTTATTTTTGCTTTTGTAAATACTGAAACACTTAAGTTATTTTGTTTGCTTGAGGAACTTGTTTGACTTTGAAGGGAGGAGACAGAGGTGCAAAAATATTTTAGCAATTGTTTTATTGAAGCACGTAATTACAATATTGCGAGGATTTGAAGGAATTTCGAAAGCCCGTTTATTTATTTTTTTAATAGATGATTATTACTTAGGAACGGCAGCTTAATGCGCATTGTATATGTGGTATACATTGTATTAAAAGGGAATTATATGCTGTTTATGAAAATGTTTGAAGTGTTTATATGTTGCGGTTTCACAAGCATATATTCTACTTATTTACAGAAGTATGCAAAATTTAAGCCGCCACCATTTATTAGGTGACTTGGATGTATGTGATGAGATAAATCTGTACTTACACTTTTTTTTCTTTGAAACAATAGGAAAGAGCATTCAAAGGATTTTCTTAAACAAGAATGTTTCTAAGGAATTTAGTGAGAATAAAAAATACAAGTTTCCTAATTGCAAACTTTATTTGGCTGCTAAGAACAATAATTTTATAAAATCTTGCTAAGATGATGTAAACTTGGCCTGACTATCAATTTACGTCACTCAATCTTAAAAACAGCGATACACTAGTTTGCAATTAGAGGCTTTCGTTAATAACAAATTCTATTAGCGGCCCCAAAATTGTGTTTAACCAAACAACAATTTGTGGCTTCTGCTACTAAAGCACTAATTTCACTACATGCACCAAAATAATTAATTAAATTATTGCATCCTCTTCTACCTGTTCACTTGGCAAGTCATAAGAAATTTTTTTAATACATTTTTTTTACTTTTAAAATCAACAACGCTTGAAGCCACAAATTTAACGAGGGGTGGTGAAATGTCATGTCGCATATTTATTTTTATTAATCGGCAGTTTATTAAACTAAAAGTAACCAGGTAGCAATCAGCAAATCAATAAAGAAAATTAATTACTGGTGGTTAGCGTGCTAAATCAATGGAGCCATTTGTCAAGTGAATTAAAAATTTTTATTTTTTGTTTTGCTTATCAAACCGCGGGTTTGTTTTACCAGAAGCATTTAATTGATTTTGATTTCTTGGAAATTTTTTAGTGGTTTCTCTGCTCTGAATGAGCACAGTGGGCAAGAAGGAAACATTTGTTTTATATACTTTTTTCCCGTTAGTTTATAGTAATTTTAATTATAATACTTTTAAAAATAATAATAATCATGGTACAAGAAATACAATGTACTTCCATCCTTATTGTTTTTATACCCTCCAAAAATGAATATGGAGGGTTTATTCACTATGTCATTCTGTTTGTAACGCAGCGAAATATACATCTAGCGAAATATATATTCTTGATCAGTGATGAAATCTAAGACGAACTGAGCATGTCCGTCCGTCCGTCCATCTGTCTGTGATAATCACGATTCAGCCCAAACGAAAAGAAATAGACTCTTGAATTTGGTATATATATAATCTTAAAGGTTAGACAGGTTAAGTTCGGAGCTGAGCTAAATCGCGCAAGAGGGAAAAAAGTTCCCCTATGAAGAATTAAACCCACCTCTAAAAAACAACATAATTTTTAAAGTTTTTTTTTGTAATTTTGTTAAGCGTTAAAATTGGGGCCATAAAATAAAAAAAATAATTTTGGGACCCCGCTCTCTTTAGTGGGCATTATTATATGCAAAAATAATGTAAAAATTTAACAAATTGTTTTACTTAAGCCTACATTCCTTAAAAATTAAATTTTTAAGATTTAATGACGAAGCTGAGACGCAACCTGCTACTACACCGCCCTACCCCCTCCTCCGCCTTTGCCCCCTAAATGACCCCACCAAAAAATTTTTTTTTTTTAAATTTTGTATTAATTATCCCAAAAATTTTATGGGAAAGGTGTCCCCACTGTCCTTGCCGGAGCGACCCCGACAAATACAGTTTTTATATTGTCTAAAGAGAATTGGACCACATAAAGTATTTATATTCTTGATCAGTGATCAAGTCTGAGATGATCTAGCAATGCCCATACGTTCGTCTGTGGAAAACATGATATTTTTTTTTTTTTTTTTTTTTTAGGAGTAGGACCAGCGCTCAGGGGATGACCCCTATATATGCAATGCATTGCGCCAGAACTGAAAACGAGGGGATAGTATTGAGGGTACAGATTAGGAAAGATGAGAAGATAGACATTTTTTTTTTTTTTTTTTTTTTTTTTTGTAGCTATTTCAACCTTTTACTTCGCCGGCTAATTTTTGCTACAGGGCCGACGAAGGTGGGTGCTGTTACTCTGCTTTTAGTACGTGATGGTGTCAGTCACTGCCAATAATGTTCAGTGACCAGTGACTATGCCTTCATCATTGAAACAGATATAGAACATGATATAGTTTATTTTTGAACCCCGCCCCCTTTAGTTGACGTACGATGTATGCAAAAATAATGTAAATATTGAACAATTTTTATTCCTTAAGCCTATAAGATGCTGAGATGTTCTCTGATCTTGCAGAGGTGAAACGCCTCTCCCACGGCCCTTCCCGGAATGACTCTCTCAAAATAGAGATCTAAAATTGAGTACAGAGATGTTTTAAAGAAACTCTCTCCCAGCAAGTTAAACATTTCAAATTTACTTTCTAAATAGTTGGAGGGTATTTAAGATTCGACCCGGTCGAATATAACGTTTTTACTTGTTTTACATTCCGACAAGAATAAGGCTTGTGACATTTTCCTTAAAATCGTGCTACAACTTGTTTTCGTTGTTTGAAATAATGATTGAAAATAATATTAAAACTGTGATTTTTTAAACATTTAATAATAAAATGTATATCAAATATAGAGTATATATTTTGACTATCATATTTTTTTTTTATCTTGGACCAGCACTCTGGGGATGATCCCTATATATGCAATGCATTGCGCCGGAACTGAAAACGAGGGGATAGTATTGAGGGGACAGATTAGGAAAGATGAGAAGATGGACAGTTATTTTTGTGGCTATTTCAACCTTTTACTTCGCCGGCTAATTATTACTACAGGGCCGATGAAGATGGGTGCTGCTGTTACTCTGCTTTTTAGTACATGATAGCGTCAGTCGCTGCCAATTATGTTCAGTGACCAGTGACTATGCCTTCATCATTGAAACAGGCTGGCAACAACTAACACAACCACGCACTAATGCTGTTTTAGAAGAATTCAACACAATATTTCATGACTCAGTGCGGGCTCGAACTTACCACCCTCCGCTTCATAGTCTGGTGTTCTACTACTTCAGCCAACTTATTCATAAAAATTATGAGCGTCTAATAACAGCATAATAAAACAAAATTTCATATGAAATTTGCTCTATTACACTCTTATAAGCCTCTCATAGTTTTTATGAATAAGGGGGTAAAAGTTTTCCCATTTGTTATTGATCGCTAGATTAGTTTCTTAAATGAAATGGAACGAAAAGTTTTTAATCAAAATTAATGCTTATGTTTTTTGCTGTTTTAACACATAAATTATTTTGTTTTTATTTGCCTTCGGTTATTCTCTTAAACATAAATTGTTTCATTTTCTATAAACAGATTCGAGCCGAAAATGTTTTCTGTTATTATTTTGGTAACTAAGCATCTTGAGCATAAACATGAATTATTTATTATTTATTTTTGTCTAACATTTAATATAAATTCTATAGAACAAATATTGATTTTAAATGCCAAAATACAACAACTACAAAGTTGACCGAAAACATAAACTTACTAGCCATCAGTAGCAGTAGAATTATGCCTGTTTGTTGAATGGACTGGAATTGTTAGAATATCCGCACTCTTTCCACCCCGCAGGGATAAATTTACAATCAAAACAAAATAAAATAAAATAGAATCGAATAAAATGAAATATATGGCCGAAACCACAAAAACCATTGCAAACAGGGTGATAATAAACTTTCAACGCATTTGCCAGCAATAAATGTTAGCACAATTAAATGTATCAAATTATATGGCAGTGGAATTGCATTTGCATGCGCTGAAACTGATGACCCATTAAAATTGTTGTATAATTGATTTACCACTTAAAATGGAAAATAATTTATTTTATTGGCGGACAGTGAAAAAGTTATTGTGGCAGCAAAATAAATTGATATATTATTTTATTGAGAAAATTCAGCTGGATTTCTTCAACGACTTGAGCCAGCAATCTAATATTTATGATTGATCGTTTAGTGAATGTCTGGCGTATGACAGAAAAATGTTAGTGCATATTTTTTTAATTTTTTTATTTTATTATTATGACCATATAAGCTCTTGTTAAAACTACAGCTGCAATATTTTGGCATTTGTGGCGTAAACAAAAGTTGAATATTACAAAGCACCGAAATAAAAACAAATTGTAAATTGCTGTTCTTTTTTTTTTTAAATTATGTATGCATTTTTATTAGTCGAACTTTCTTATGTAAATTGTTAATTTTATCAACGGGCTTAAGTTCGAATCTGCAAGACTGCAAACCATTTTTTATTATTTTATTAATAAATGAATTTGTTCAAATTCTATTTTTATTAATTTATATTAAGATTGGAATATTAATAATATTTTCAATAATCATCAAACCAGCAGAACGGATCAGTACTGACTTCGAGGCCGCTACGCCATCTCATCAGCGTTCTTTGTTCAATTTTTCCACTTTTGCAAGTGGTGCTAGTTTTGTAGGAATATCAACTATTTAACCAATGTTATTAACGAAAATTGAATATGAGAAGTTCCCACATTCATATTTTTTTTTAAGTTATTACCTCTTTGGTTAGTACGAAATTCCCCAACCCTGACGATTAATATTCCCAATATTCCATGTATCTCTTTCGCTTTTTTCCAGAGCCATCGGCTGCTGATAGCTAAAGCTTCTTTGTTCTTTTTTTGCATATAAATTGTGCGATCGAAATTTTCTTTCGACATAGTGAGCCAGACAGTGATCATTGGAAGGTTTTCCTACCCAGTTCTAATGAGCATTTCACTGGGTCTAATTGTCTTAATATTTTCCTCACAAACTCCGATATTCGCCAGCCAAGAAAAAAACTGAGATTTTGAAACCCCTCCCTCCCCTTAAGGCACTTAGACACACACCGTTTACCCAAATTAATGGTGAACAACAAACATTAACGATTATCATTTCATTTTTATTTATGCACACACTTTAAAGTATATTTCCTCAATGAAATATGCAAAACATGTAAAGTTAATTGAAATGTACGAGTTTTATGTCTATTTTCAATTCTGCAATAAAGATCTTTTTGGCGGGGGCCTTTAATAATTCGTTATCAAATCCAAATCACACAACAAGCACGCACACACAGCAGGTGTCTTTTTTTACGCCAGTATTTTTGTGTTGCATCTTCCGCAAACGTCTGATAGAAATCACAAGACGTAATAATTTTATTAAAACATTTAAGTGGAACTGCATGGATACAAGTGCGAGCTGAGGAGTGAGTGTTTGTTGTTGGTATGAAGATGGTACCAGTCACTACTGCTGCTGGTGCTGCTTCCAAAAGTGCTACTAATACTGCTGCCATAATATCGCCGTCCGTCATCATTTTAAAATGTTGTAATGGATGGAATATGGAAAACAACTGTATAAAAATAAAAATGAAAAATAGCTGTTGCTGGAATTTCAGTTGAGTGTAGTTACGAGTACCAGAAATCAAATACAATTTTAATATTATCTTTCTTTTCTTTTATTTATTTGTTATTATTTTTTTTTGTTATTTAGTCATCAATCTGTGTGTTATGAGCGGAGATTATTTGGCTTAAAATTTTCTATAAATAAGAAATTACTGCACTCGTACAATATTAAGTACCAATCAAACAAGTCAATGAACCGTAAATGAACGAGTTTTATTGATCATTATTTCCTTTGGTGGTTGCCGAATTATAATTGATTAAAGAAAACCAAATGAACCGTGGGACTGCAGAGGAGTTTGATTATGCACTTAGAGAAATATATGGAAGTTTGACTTTCAATTGGTCGTAAGAGGGTGCTGTTGGCTGAAGTAGTGGAACAGGAGACTATGAAGCGGAGGGTCCTGAGTTCAACCCTGCGCTGAGTCATGAATATTGTGTCGAATTATTCTGATCAGCAGTAGGGCATGGTTGTGTTAGTTGTTGCCAGCCTGTTTCAATGATGAAGGCCTCTAGCACTGATCACTGAATATAATTGGCAGCAACTGACCGCATCATGTACTAAAAGCAGAGTAACAGCAGCACCTTCCTTCGTCGGTTCTGTAGTAAAAATTAGACGGCAAAGTAAAAAGGTTGAAATAGCTACAAAAAAATCTCTATTCCCTCATCTTTCTTCGTCTGTCCCCTTAATAATATTCCCTCCTTACTAGTTTTCGACGCAATGCACTGCATATGTAGGGGTCATCCCCTGGGTGCTGTTCCAAGATAAAAAAAAATAAAAAAGTTTAGTAAATAAAAACTCTATTTTGAAGTGGGCACTCCGGGAGGCGCCGGTATGGGAGACATGTCACCTTCGCCATAAAGCACTAAATATAAAAAAAACATTTTTTTGATAGGGTTATTTTGGGTAGGGCAGAGGAGGATCAGGTTACGTCTCAGCTTCGTCACTTCGTCAGCTTGTGAGATAAAATCAGAGGGAGAAATCGGTGTTGCTGTATGAAATAATCGATAAAGTATTAAAACATAAAAGGGCTCTCAGTAAGTTTCAAGTACAACGATTCTCATCTTCTGTGGTAAACAATCGATTTGAAAATGTAATAGGCACCCAGACACTTGTTTAGTCACATCTCTGTCATTTCAACACTGTCCCCTTCTTTTTAGAGATGTGGCACATTGCATATCATGAGTTTTAGTTCAGAAAAAATTAATAACAAAAAGGGCTTAGCAAATGTTTTAATTCAAACCAAAACTACTGCTACTATTTTGATCATGAATGTGAATGTGACCATTTGTACACTTCAAAAGTAAGCTTCGCAAGTCATGTGAGTAACTAATTTATTTGGTTCTACATTTAAACAATAGAGTTTGAAATAACTTCTATCCGTTGGAAAAAACATAATTTAATAAAATGTATTACTTCAGGTGAAGGAACAAATATTCAACATCATTTCTGAACTGCACAAGTAAGTCATGGTCAGTATGAAGGTAATGAATTACTAACAGAAATTCACAGTCCATATTTACCTGCTATTTCCATATAAAACCTTAAATTTCTTTATGTGTATCAGTCATGTGATAATCATAATGAGGCATAAATTTACCATCAATACGCCTGACTATTGCCAGTCAACAACTACGAAACAGCAACATAGAAAAAGTTATAAGCGCAAACTTCAAGTGTCATTAGAGGTGTTAAAGCATTCATCATAAAATACGAGTACTTAAACGCAGACCACAACATTCATTAACGTTTTGATGGAAACTTTCGTGTGGCAAAGTGCTACTGATTGCGTCTGCAGCTAAAAAATAATATAAAAACTTATGTGCTACACACACACACACACACACAACGTCGGTATCGTGACAGTCTTTTTATTTTATTCATAATTTAGTTTTAAGTAAAGTTATACGTCTGGCACATCTCACTCCTCCTTGGAAATGTCTGAACGCATAGTCAGTCTAGTTTGCTGTATCCAAGCATCTGACAGCGAGCTCACTGTTTGTTCTGTTGGGTTTTGTTGACAATAAACGTGACAAATATATGACATGTAAACATACTTTAGCACTCTGAATTTGTCGCTGCTTGTTTGTTGCTCTCTCTCTCTCTCTTTGATTGACAGAATGTAAATATTTTAAATAACAAAAGAAAAAAAAAGTTATCTTAAGCATCTTCAGCGTCTTTAACACCAAAACAGCTTTATAAAATTTGTTTTAAGATAACAATCAAATCGTCTTAATGAGCTTTTCAAGCAAACATTTTCATTATGTTTATCTAACGATTTATTACTCCCTCCACACTTCTTTAAAAGCGTGTTGATGAGTAAAATATTAAAGTGTACTTTTTTTTGCTTTCAGTTTCAATTGTTATTTTTGTCGTATTAATTAAAACTGTTTTTGTCATTGTTTGCACTTTTTTTGTATATCATTATATTCGTTTTTTTATAATTTTTAATTTTATACTGAATATGACCTTTCTGTACATTAAATTTCATTTTTTACGCTGGCTCTTACTAATATGGAGCGAGTTTTCGCAGCAACGAAACTTGTTGTTAGAAGACGTACGAATTCCTTGAGATTTTTGTAAATGACTGTTGATGGATATAAATACATTTTTTAGAAGCAACTAAAAGATCAATGAGTAGGTGTCAAGGAAGACACTTAAAAATGCAGAGAAAAGTGAAAAAAGTAATTAATTTATTGGTCTAATTTTTTTAGCCTTTAATTTTTTAATTTAAGGAACAATATTGATCTTGAGACTTATTTTTATAAAATATAATTTTAAGAAACTATTATTTATCAATATTTATTAAAAAAATGTTGCGAGAAAACAAAAAAAAAAGCTTTAGCCGACGAGTCCCACAAATCCGGCAATGCCTCCAAATTAAAAATGAAGTCTTTCAAAATAATTTTTTCGGTCATTAATTCCGATTCCACCGACAGAACCCACTCGCTTTCACTATCTTCTGCCATTACCCTTTTAAAACAAACTTTACACAAATATAATAAACTTTTTTACTTTTTATTTGTTACATTTTTTGCACTGCGTCTTTTATTTTATTTGTTTTATTTCACTTCTTATTAACCCTTAATATCCTTTTTTTTTCTTTTGGGCGGAAAAAAATCAGTGTTTTAAAACATGCAGTTGTAAACATATTTTACTCTACAACTTTCTTTGCAATTTCTATTTACCTGAAAAATTTAACAAATACCTGGTTGGTTCCTGGCGGGACCAGTAGGCTATTAAGGGTTAACGTATCGCGATATAATATCATGGAAATGCTACACGAACAATATTTATCACACGATCCGCCATCCACGTTCTGGATTTCATATTTTAGGCCATTCTACGATATGGATCGCGATCCATCAATACTGCATGCTACACGTTCAATAAATATCGCGATACTGGATCGCGTTCAATATATATTGAACGTGTAGCAGTGCCCTAAAGGTGTAGAAAAATAAAACAGATTCATATCTCTGTTTTTTCTTGTTTACTTAAGCCAAATTCCATACAAATGGAAATTTTAATAAGAATGAAAATAGAATTTTTATTTACTAAATGTTTGGAGGGTATTTAAGATTCGACCCGGTCGAATAATATATCATTTTTACTTGTTTTATTAATTTTAATTTGGAAAAATGCACTTGACTCAGTTTCAAACGAAAGGATTTATTGACATGATTCAAGGAATAACATCCAGATATCTGATTGAAATTGTTCTGTTATTAATTTTGAATAAGTAAATATTTGTTCATATACCCCCACATATTCATAAAATTTAAAACGTTTTGTAAATGTATTACAGTCAAAGATTTTCATAAAAAATTTTCTTAAAATTGATTTGAAACACATGTTTTATTTTTTGAATTTTTATGGGGGTTAATCTCTATGGTTTTTTACAGAATTTTACAATTATTTTTTATTGAACAGCTTATAGATTTACTTCATTTGATTTGCTTCATAACATATTTACTATAAATAAAAATCGTATTTTGTTTTAAATAATATAACACTTATCGCATTTAAAAGACTTAAGAAATAAGAGAAAATGTCATCTCTTGTTTTATGCCCGAATGACAAAAATGTCTTGCAAAGTGATTGCATATTCAGCAGGTGCTTCGCTTTGATGTGATTAAGATTTTAATCGCTTGGACATTATCTACATGACACAATACGTCTGATTAACTGAACAATTGTGCACATTAAAGCCAGAAAGGAATCAACCCAACCTCAAAATTAAGTAATTCCAATAAATTGAAATAATTGCTATCAAATAATGCTACAAGAGTTCCACCATAATTCTGATGAATTTTAAAACATATATATATATCGCTTTAAATGATCAATTTAACTGGCAGGCATAATTATTGTTTTTAAATGCACAAATAATTATTGTTAAACTAAATACTTCGATTAACAACAATTATAACGTTATTTGGCAATACAAATCAAATAACTTGTCTGACGAAATGTTAAACTATACGAGGAAACTAACATAAGGATGTAGTCATAAACATAAATTAGTCATGTTTGGATTTGTGTTTTTTATTAGCGCTCATTTTTATGATTTGTAACAACGTGAATTATGTGCATCCATACGTTAAGCAATCAAATATTTATACAAATATGCAAATGACAATTTCACATACACTCGTGCATATCACAGCAAATAAAATAAACTGAAATATTTGGCGAAAAATACTATTAAATAATTAACATATAAGCAATGAAATCTTTAAAGGAATTTATCAATGCGAGAGATTGGCAAGTAGATGATGCTGTGAAAATATCTATATATTTTTTGCCAGCTCATGATTTATTTCTTCAAGATACAACGACTGAAAAATTGGGTTTGTGTACTAAATAGTTTTTCAATTCAATAAATGAGTCTTCATAAAATTATAGCTTCGATTGTGTCAATCACATGGCGGTAGTAAAATTTTTTAGAAAATTTATAATGGAAATTCATATTTCAGAAAATCTGTGCAGCGAACAAGTTGAGAGATGTTCTTTCGAAGTGTTTAAAACAGTGCTGCTGAGCAGCAAAATCCTCCTTTAAATAAAACTAGGTGGACGACATGGATTTTGATGCGCTGAACTCAAATACGTTTTCGGGTTTTTTCCATCAGGTCGGGATTTATTTTTTTTATAGGTGTGGCAAATTTGTTTCCTAAATTAGTCAGGTACGGGGATATATTTCCCCCTAAAGCCTAGTACTCTGTTTAAAATTTCATGTGAAATTCTGACAGAACCCATATAAAAAATATTCAATCGAAATATTTGTGGAAAAATACTCTGTTTTAAGCCTAGTACTCTGTTTGAATTTGTGGAAAATGTTGCGCAACATCAGTTATTTCAGTTTCAGTTTTTTTCCTTTCTAATTGAAATTATGTTTTCCATTTTCAATGAGAAAATTTTTAGTGTCAAAAAATTATCGTACGAAATATATAGCATTCATATTATTTCATAATTAAAACAGAGTACTAGTTTAGCAACATTTTTCCACAAATATTTCGATTGAATATTTTTTGTATGGGTTCTGTCAGAATTTCACATGAAATTTTAAACAGAGTACTAGGCTTTACAGGTGATTTGTAACAAAAACTAAAAGACATAGAAACTTGCGGTTTGAGGCATTTTTTCCCTATAAGAATCACTCAAAAAGTAAAAAAAAAATTTTTTCGGCGCAGAGGTCACTTTTCGTGGAGCAGGTCACATATCGCACCCTAAATACAAAATACTAAAATTTTCAGGAGAGACAAAAAACTGTTCATTGTGCAGAAGCAACACACTGAACAAAAATAGATATAACTGTATTTTTCCAGTTAAAGAAGATAGTGATGTGAAAGAAATTTTTGCAGTAGTTAGAGATGTGTATTCTGAATTAATTTATGGAAAAAAGTCAGTTTTGGAAAATTTTGAGTTGTGCCCCTTTTGTATTTAGGGTGCGATATATTAATGTTCACTTGTTGTATTCAATAAAAATTTTCTTAAAGTCGCAACTTTTATTGTAATCGCTTAAAGAATTATACGGAGTGTATAAAGATACAAATTGAAATATTTGCAATAAAAAAGGAGATTGTAAATTCTGGTGAAATGATTATATCCCAGATGTTTTATACATTCAACATGCACAAGACAACTGATGAAAAAATAAACATAAATTGTCAACCAGTAATTGAAACAAAAGTTAGTAGCAAAAAAAGAAAATACAATAAAAATGTTAAACACAACAATGTAACTGGTAATTACGAATACGAAATGTGTAACACATCGACATTTAAAAAATCATAATTTGCTCCAATACCCTCAAGTCATCATTGTGATGGCACCAACATTTGCACTGCATGTATGTGGACTTGACACACACACACACACACACACTCAAACACATACACTTGCATAAAAAACTAATAAAATATACAATCTATCTGAGCATCTATCCAACGTACTTGTGGCTTTTGTTACATGATGACGATGATGATGATGATGTATTGAAGTTATTGTCTCTTTCAACACAAAAGCCAATATTGTAGTAATTGCAAAATAGTTCATACTCATGCTGGCTGGCTGGCAGTCTCGTAACTATGCAATTCACAAAGTGTACAACTAATCTGTTGTCTGAAAGTCTGGCCAACAAATTTGCTAACTGACTTACAGTTGTTGTTGCCTTTCAGCATAAAGGAAAACCACATCAAACTTTTATCAATCTTTTGATCTTTTCTATATTTTTAAATTTAATTTTTAATCTTTGACAAGAGCTACGAGCACCATGTGGTGGATTAAAATGCTTAATTCTTGGTAATAGCTTTTTACACATTTTTTTAAATTAATATGTAAATCCTTGTGTTTAGATACACATATAAGTATGCAACTTGTGTATGGGCAGAAATTCTAAGGTTTTGTTACACTAGTCGATTCTAACATGAATAGCGTCAGTCCTACGGCATCGAGCTCTAGAATTCTGTCTAAACCATCCGTACAATGAATAGCAGCTCATTTGTTAAATACACAGTTTTTAATCATTAATTATTTTTTATGCCGGCAGAAAAAAAAAATTTTTTTGTTTACAAAATCACAGTCTTGATATCGAATTTTTTTTTTAATATTTGAACGGTTGGAAAATATAAATTTCATCGTGAAAAATATGTCATTAGGGTAGAGGTCAACTCGTTGCAGCAGTGATCTTCTACATCAAGAGATTATTAAGCAAAACCAGATCCTTCTTAATGTTGGTATATCTTTTCTTTGAAAACTAAAATCGGGAAAGGAAAATATCTGCATCTAAAAGAACACAAACTGTATATTTTTGTAAAAAGAATAAAAGTATTCGTTTGTGTATTTATATTGAAACAAAAACAAATTTTGAGTTTTTTTTGTTGTTGCTTCAATAATACCCAAACGAAAATGTTTATTCTTCTTACAAAAACAGGCAGTAAATCTTTAAATATATATTTTTGAACGCTAAAATCATGCGAGCATGTGGGCCAAATACTATCTGCCTTTATCTATAATTCAATAGAAATGCTAAAAATATTTGCACTAATTTTAACTTTTATATTGAGGGCGAGCACCGGAGTATGTGCCAATATAC
Organism: Linnaemya tessellans; assembly: GCA_951800035.1. Taxonomy (NCBI): domain Eukaryota; kingdom Metazoa; phylum Arthropoda; class Insecta; order Diptera; family Tachinidae; genus Linnaemya; species Linnaemya tessellans. Next base: position 136,596,802 of record OX637532.1, read on the forward strand.
AAATGCACTATAGAAATTAAGTTCCTTATTATAAATACAAGCATTAAGTTCTTTTCAAACATAGTGTGTTAAAATTTTGATCTATTCTAGTTGAAGTTTCACATCCTTTTGTTTGCTGGGTTTCACAGCCCACGAATTCGTCAGAAATATTTTACATGCTGTTTTATGTCTAACTTTATTTTGACAATTACTATTGTAGTTTCCTTGTTAAAATTTATGGCCATAAAAGACAAAATTCTAGTGCAAAAAGACTATTCAGAGAGAAATTATTCCAAACACACAAATACACATACACACACACATACACACACACACACACGAAAACACACACATACACGCATACATACACATAGGTATGTAAAGGGTGTTTTTATAAGAGCTTGCTGATTTGAAATTTAAATAAAACACATGCCAAATTATGAAATGGCCAAAAACAAGTTTTTATTTGGTAGATAATTTCTTGTCATTTAACATTTAAATATAATTTCGGGCATATGGCCACCACGACTATTTTGCACAAAGGTCATTCTGGAGGTCCAATTTTCGACCACCTTTTCAAGCATTTGAGGGCGTATTTCAGCAATGACACGTTGAATACTGGTTTCCAAAGCGTCAATCGTTGCTGGTTTATCCACGTAAACCAATGATTTCAGGTATCCCCACAAAAAATAATCGAGTGGCGTCAAATCACACGAACGCGGAGGCCAATTCACCGGTCCATTTCTCGAAATAATGTTTTTCTTTGAATACGTCCATTGTTTCGCCCGCAGTATGACAAGTGGCTGCATCCTGTTGAAACCACATTTCGTTTACATCCATATCTTGAAGTTCTGGCACCAAAAATTTATTGATCATGATTCTGTATCGATTTCCATTCACGGCAACGCGTCATCCTTCCTCATTTTTAAAGAAATAAGGACCGATGATTCCACCAGACCATAGACCGCACCAAACAGTACATTTATTATTCTTTTCGGTGGCTTGGCATTCAAAAGAGTGAATGTAGACCGAAATTTGGTAATTACGTTCTTTATGGTGGTCTCAGATGGACGATTCTCTGACCCATAAAATTCACGAAGTGCTCTATAAACATTTTTAATTGAACACTGTTTTTGAATATAAATTTCCACGATTTGGAAGCGTTGTTCTGGAGTTAACCTGTTCATGATGATTTGCCAAGCAATACTGAGTAGAGACGTCACTTTAAACTGTCAAAACAGCTGTCAGACAACAGAGTGATTCGTATAAAAAAAACTTCATAAAAAACACCCTTTATATACACTTATACGTACGTTTAAACTATTTTGCTAGTAATATTTTTCCAATAAAATAAAAAAAATGTTTGTTATTCAATTATACAAAATATGATAGACACAAATTTAAATAAAAATGGAGTGGAAGCATTTAAGTGAACTTTACAAATAAATCTAAAACAAATAGGCGGAAAAATGTATTTCTATATTAAACTAGAAGACTGTGTGGGTTTGTGTGTCACCCATATGGGCCTGACTAAAGAATATATGTATCTGTTTTACTTGTGTTTTTCACAGATTCGTGGGAGTATGTTTATATTAAGAATAAATGGAAAATAAAAGATTTATTTATACAATCTTTATATGCAGATCAATATAATATTGTAGCCTGCCAACGGCTGTATTGAGTATTTAACACAATATTTATGCTGCATATTACCACACGCATCGCCAATTATCAATACTAGTTTAATTAGAGTAGTGATTATAATTCTAATTAACATTATTGTTATTGTTATTTGCCTTTGTTAGTAATTAATAATGCAATTGTTATTTTGGCCAAATGGAAAGTTAATATAAATTATTGTATTGTTTGTTGCAGATGATTAAAATGATGGTGACGGTGGTAATTGTGTTCACCATATGTTGGCTGCCGTTTAACATACTGATTGTAAGTGGGCTACTTTTCATTATTTCTTCAAATATATTTTTAATTAGCATCAGCAAGCACTCATATTTTGATAATTGCACTGATATTTTTAATTATTTCAGTTGTTATTGAACGATCATGTGCTGCTGGAATGGGGACCGTTGCCATACGTCTGGTTTGCATTCCATTGGCTAGCGATGTCGCACAGCTGTTACAATCCCATCATTTACTGTTACATGAATGACCGTTTCCGCGGTGGTTTCCTGCAAATTATTTATCGTGTGCCCGGCTTGCGTCGCTGTTGCTGTTTGCGCCGCTATTTGCATACACGTGGCAATCGTAGTTATGAAGCTACTGGTGAGATGACCTTCAAATTCAATCGTCAAAATGGTGGAGGTCTTATAAGGAAACCTAAAATACGAATTAGGTGCCACCATGTTTTCTTTGGCATTGTTTGTTTATACGGAAACGTTTTCCTTGTTCAATACTTTCAACTATTCAAACCTGTTCTTATTACTCTTTAATGTTGATGATGTTTTTTATACCTCCATATTCTTGTTAATTTTTATTTTTTTTTTGTAATTTTCTTTTTCTCTCAATATCTATTATGTATTCATAGTCAAGCAACCTTCCAGTGTAATAGTGTTTTGTGTGTTTTGCATGAACCAGTAGTACATGAATGTGTTTTATGGAAACTCCTAAGCATATGCACCTTATCTTGGTATTGATTTTTGTTTCATTTTAGCTACACTGAAAATAATTTCAAGCTATTTTCACTTTTTCTTTATGTATGAATTTTTGTAGATTCAAAAAAAAATTTTACTCTTGGCAGAAATTTAAATTGTATCGTTTGAAATGGAATTGAAAACTTAACTTAACTTATGCCCATGAAAGTATGGCTCATAGCAGAATTCCGAGTTTTAGCTCAATTAAATTATTGCATATAAGAACGTAATCTTATCACTACGACATAATTAAAAAGAACAGCTTTAATATAAATAATATTATGAATTGATACAAATTTGTTAATCATATTCACACAAACATCTATTTGGCTCCTATTTTAGTGCGTTTGATTTTCGCCTTCCAGATTGCAAATAAATAAATAAAAGTCTTGGAATTTAATAGACTTATTAAATGCTCTTTCAGAACCTTTTACTAGAATAGTCCGTTGTAACTGATATTTGTATCGTGTTTTACGCGGCCATTAAAATAAGATCATTAATGCCTTAAAAGTTAAATATTTTTATTCACTAAATTAATTCGAGATTACTAAAAACAAACGTGTTTTTTTATTTACAGTCAGCTTTTCTTAATTGAATGGTTGTTAAATATAATTTCTAATGCAGATTCTGTATAAAAGCAACTTTGAAATAATTGAGTTAAGCTGATTCTGAGATTCAATTAAAAACGGATTGCGTTTTATTATTATTATTATTGTTTTTTTTTAAGTGAAATTTTAGCATGTAATAATTTTTTTTTCTTTTTTATTGAAAAGCATGTTTTGTTAGTTACTGAGATATTTTTTCCTCGTATATATTTCGCTTATATGAAATGAGAAAAACATACGCCAATTTGAAAACTCTTTAATTTTTTGGTAGTTTAGGCATTTGTTCCACAGAATTTATTAACTTCTGTTTTTATTTCATTCTACACAGGAATGGACGATGCATTCCACCTGCAACGTGTGAACACATGCACCACATACATCAGCACAAGGCAAAAGATACGCACGAATTCTGTGCACACGGTAAGTGTGAATTATAAAAAAAAATATATAAATAAAATAGCTCACCACATCTCTTGTTGTATATGAAACAAAAAGCTGCACTTAAGAAGGCCCTAATTCTCATTTACTGAAATGGATTTAATGCAATAGTACCAAAAATAACGATTTTGCAAGCAATTAATGTTTATTTTTTATTTATTTTTTTTTTCTTTTCTAAAGTTATAACCATGTGAGTTATGGCCTTTCTACATGAAACAAACAATATATTGATATGGTATCTAATTAATTAAAAAATTATATTTCTCAAATGCTTGAAATTTTAGAGTCAATCTTCATGTGTGGAAACAACAGCATTGCGGTAGTGCCAGACTCCTAAACACAATAAATTAGTTGATAATGCCGCAAAGTTTATTTAAATTCCAACAATAAACAGCTTCGCCCATCCGGTAGATAATATTGCAACATACAATCGCCTGTACATTTGGATTATCATTAAATGCAATATTTGCAACACAAACACGTACGCAAACAACTGCATCCGTTTGTAAGAAATCCTCTTAATAACACAAACCAAATAGAAATAGTATAATAGATAATTTCATATAATGTTTATAAACATATCGTATGCGTGTGCGTGTGTATGTATTGTGTGTAAGTGCGTACAAAGCAAGCATGAAGTTTATTTGTTTAAAGTGTATTAACTATTTCTGTTACAAAACAAAATAATGTTTTTACGTAATTAGGTTTTATGGTTAGAATTCAGATATCTGTTTAATTAGATAGATGAAAAAAAACAAACTTTCTGCTAATAATTTTTATATCAAAAACTCAGTATTTTCTCCGCTGGAATACTAACACTCAGCAAGTATTATAATTGAAATATATATAAGGCTATAGATAGTAAATGAAAATATTTTTCTAAAAGCGCTAAATTAATGTGGAAAGTCAATTAGCTTTAGTTTGTTAATTGCTTTTGGCAGTGAATGCATCTTGTAAATAATTATGTGGATACTAAATATTTGAAAAGATATTTTTAAATTATTACAATAACTGAATTAAATTTAAGATTAAGATTAGTTAAGAAATTTGTCATAATGTAATATAACACACTAAGCTTTTGCAAAAATTTTCAAAAGTTGAGCAAGAAAAGTGTTTCTCATCGCACGGTTGCATGATATTAAACAAAAGTGGCAATAAGATGTCCGCGCTACTACTTAATCTCTTTGCATATGCAATTGGTAGGACATCTGCAATTTACGCAATTTGAATGAATATTTTTAATTTCATATTTGAAACATGTATAGTATATATTATACATTGTATACATCAAGTTTTTTCCTTATTACTTTTACTACTGCGTCAAACATTATTCAGATTATCTATTTTCTTAGTAGGACCAGCACTCAGGAAATGGTTCCAGAAGTATAAAAGAGGGGGAATAATACGCCCCACACACGCATAAATTTGTTTGCAAACAAATTTAAATTTATGTAAAAATTTAGCGTGTGTGGCATTGTTTGCAAACTTATTTCAAATTTTCAAAAACTTTTGAAAATTAATTTTGGTTTTGAAACAAATTTATGCGTGTGTGGTGAAGTTTGCATGTTGTCGGTTTTGTTTCTCTCTTCGTTGCACTTCGTGACACTTCGTTCTTATATTTTTATTTTGCTGATGATTTCGCAGCGTAAATATCAGAGGACAAATGTGTTCTGCCTGTGTTTGCCTTGCCTTCTTTCAAGTCTTTTCAGACACAAATACAAGGCGACTGCTTTTTTCCCGCTATCCATGTGGTCGTGACGAAAAGTAAACACAAAATGAAATTTGCAAACAAATTTATCATGTGTGTGGCAATACAGATTAAATTTGTTTGCAAACAAATTTATGCGTGTGTGGCCAGCTTAATGTTGAAATGACTTATGAAGAGAGATGAGAAGAACTGAAAGAATTTACTATAGCAATTAACAGCGTTGTCAACTTTGAAATGTTGAAAAGCACTAAAGTCAGACAAAAACGCGTAATTTTTGAAAAAAAGCACTAAATATAAATATTTTTTTATTTTAATTGCCTTTTATTTAAAATATGATTTTATTTAATTTATTTTTCTATTCAACACATTTATTAACAAAAAATTTATAAAATAAGAGTAAATGATCTCTATAGTATTCTATTATTTTCAAGCTTAAGGTCTCTTTATTTTTATTAAAAATATTTTATTTTTCAATATTTCGTCACTCCTTTGTGTGACTTCTTCTGGAAATGAATTATTTTTAAATAATTAATTTCCTATAAAAATAAAGAGACCTTAAGCTTAAAACTAATAGGGTACAATAATAATTATAAAGAGAACAAAAAAAAAACAGAAGAATTTTAGATCATTGATTACTATTTTTAATAATTCATATATTACACCAAAAATAACTCAACATATTGTAAATATCGCCATAGAAAATGCAATCAATTTTACATTGTTTTTTATTCTCCTGTAAACTTTTAAAGTGATGCACTTTCTCTGCCATATTTTATTTCTTTTAAGGTAACAGAAGTAAAATAACATTTAAAATAACAAAATATATTGATATAATAACGAATGAATTTCAATTTGTATTTGTTAAAGGTCAATATCAAAGTCCGTGAATTCCTCATCACGGTCATCTGCCCATAATAACGTTTTTATTTCATATTCCAACGTTTTATAAACCATTTTTGTATTAATATGAATATTGACCTCATCTGGAATTTCGTACGTTTCGCAACAAGAATTTTCCCTTTTAAGTCCGTTTTTGATTTGTAGAAGCGCATTAACCGAATGCAGCGACATTCGGTTCTAATTTTTCTTTTTAAAAGATTCATTGAGCTAAAAACTCGATCTACTTCAGCATGGGAATATGGTAAAGATAAAAGGTTAATAGCAAAATTTTTTATTGTCTGGTGCCACCGAATGAAAAAAAGCACCAAAAAAGAGCACTAAAAACCAAAAAGCACTGAAGCCAAAATTTTTCGCGTAATAAATTTTAAAAAGCACTAAAAATAGTGCCAAAAGCACTGAGTTGACAACGCTGGCGACTATTTCTTTAACGTTACGTATACTTAATATAGAATTTCCACAACTGCATATTACGTATACGTATAGTAGTACAAACACAAGTTGAGGTTTCATGCGACAGTATTGGGTCTTAGTGGTCTGATTTGAGGAGATTTAATTTTTTTTTTCATTCATTCAACTAATTAGCCATGTTATAAAAAATCCGAGCTCCGAAATGTTTTTAACACCTCGACTCGAGAGCTACTGGGAGTATAAGTTTCAATTCATATAATTTGCTACCACGATTTGTATGAATTATTTAAAGGCTGTAAGCAATATTTTCGGAAATGTATGAAAGGATAATGCCTGATTGTATTTTGACGATTTCAGTATTATATCTTGTAAAGCCAGCAGCTGCTTTGAGGGGGGACGATATTGTGCGACTCATCACTTTCTTAAATACCAACCGATTTTTTAAATCTTAGTTATACTGAAAATCGTTATACATTTATTATGATTTGCTACACTCTAAGAGACATTTCAGTTACAAATCCACTGTATCGAAAAGAATTTATTTTTTGTTTGTTTTTTGCTTTACATGCAAATTGTACAAACCAAAGTTTCCATCGATATACTACTCCAGACAGTACAATTTTTAATATGAAGCTTTGGCTTTGTTTCATTATTTTTTTAATATTGTTTTAAGTGCAATCTTTGAAGAAAAGGTATGAACCCTAAACTTCCAATAATCATCTTAAATTTTTAAATTTATTCTCGAAAAAGAATTTGTAAAATTATTCTCGAAAATATTCTTTTGAAAAAGTTGTACAACTATATTAAATTGAATTAATTGAGAATTGAATTGAATTGAATTTAAATCTCAGAAAGACATGATAAATATTCTAAGGCACAAAGGCAAGTCAACATCAGTTTTTCTTATTCAACTTACACAGCAGAGCAGAACAGCTGTTTTCGAAAGACGCAACCCTTTCATCATCAGTACTCATGTGTATTATGTTTGTCACCACTTATTAGGTGGCTTAGTTGAATGTGATAACAGTTCCTATTTACACAAATTTTAAAGAAAAAGAATTTGTAAAATTATTCTCGAAAATATTCTTTTGAAAAAGTTGTACAACTATATTAAATTGAATTAATTGAGAATTGAATTGAATTGAATTTAAATCTCAGAAAGACATGATAAATATTCCAAGGCACAAAGGCAAGTCAACATCAGTTTTTCTTATTCAACTTACACAGCAGAGCAGAACAGCTGTTTTCGAAAGACGCAACCCTTTCATCATCAGTACTCATGTGTATTATGTTTGTCACCACTTATTAGGTGGCTTAGTTGAATATGATAACAGTTCCTATTTACACAAATTTTATTGCGAAAAAGAATCCGAGAACTGTATCAACCTGATGTTAACATGTTATTGTTATAATACCCGTGTTACCGTTTGATTATTTTTCTTCATGTCCCATTTTTCTGAATATTTTGTTTTTATACAACGTTTTTAAACGAAAAAAATATGAAAAAAAATAAGAATAGTGCTATTGCCGTATTATCTTTTACAATTAGCTTTGGAAAAAAGTCAGTTAAGGTAGAATGATAAAGCAAAAAAATAAAAAGAGACGGTTGATCATTGAATTCTTGTTATATCTTTACCCCGGTATTCGTAAAATTTAAAATGAGGTTGAAATGTATTTTAATCAAATTGTTTCATACAAAACTTTCTTACAACAGATTTCAAATACGTTTTATTTTTTTTATGAATATAGGGGTTAATATATAATTAAACTTCTTAAACACGTGTAAGTTTAAAAAAATATATTTCGTTTCTTAAAAGATTTTAGGTAAAGATTTCCTCATTCCATGAACAGGAATTAACTAAAAATTACTTAAATGATCGATTTCTTCTCAACTGTGTTATAATAACTGCACGATTTAAACATATATTTTTTTTTACTTCAATATGTTGAAGAGGCTGATGTTATGGAGTTTCTTGGTTTTACACAATGCATGGCTATCCTTTAAGAATATGTTGACAGAAACCGTTTTTTTTTTCGTTTTGTTCACAAAATTTCTGAGAGATCTTTTCATAAAAAAAAGTTTAAATCTGCTGTTTAAGAGAAAACAGCATAACAGATACTCTATGCTTTAGATTATTTGCCAGCAACGCAATAGCAAACCATTTAAGCTTATCTTGCTTTTTTTGCTTGGCATATTTCAAGAATAATCCTAAAAATCTGATATGTAATTAATCGTTAAATAAATATATATTTTGTGGGTGCTGTTGGCTGAAGTAGTGGATCACGGAAATATGAAGCGGCGGGTCTTGAGTTCAAGCCCGCGCTGAGTCATGAAATATTGTGTTGAATTGTTGTTGCCAGCCTGTTTCAAAGATGAAGGCATAGCACTGGTCACTGAACATAATTGGCAGCGCCTGACACGATCATGTACTAAAAGCAGAGTAACAGCACCCACCTTTGTCGGTCCTGTAACAAAAAATTTGCCGGCTGAGTAAAAAAAAGGTTGACCCCACAATACTATTCCCTCCTTTCTAGTTCCGGTGCAATGCACTGCATATGTAGGGGTCATCCCCTGAGTGCTGATCCAAGATAAAAATAAAATAATATATATATATATATATATATATATATATATATATATATATATATGTATATATATTTTGCAAATACTTAAACACAAACCTGACCAAACTACAAGTCATAAATTGGTATTAACTTATTACCATATATGTAATTTGCTACAATGATTTAATAATTATTTTATAAGCCAACATAACATGGCAATAAGGAAAAATTAATCTTTCCGTTTTTGTTTATTTTAATGATTAATAAGAATAAATTGCAGTTTTATCACTTCGGAAGAACATTTTGTTTATGATGCAACACCGAGAGATTAATAATCCCATAAGCTGCAATTAGCTTTAAGGTATTTCAAAGTTAATTTAAATCAAACCAAATTATTGTGAATCGAATATTAATTAGTAAATTGAATTATATGTACACATAAATAACTAAGTTTTAAGCAAATACCAAATAAATTCAAATAAAATGTACTTAAAATATTAAAATGAGAAATTTTATATAAATTAAAATTATTTGTTTGATGTAAATACGATTGTCTTACAGTTTTTTTTATTAAATAAACCAGTAATTAAATAAAATTCAATCACTTTTCTATTGTTATTCAAACATGTGTTATTTTGTGTAAATTAGCAGAATTTTATGAGAATCCTAACTAAAATCCCTTTATATAATATTTACTGCGTAGTCGATTTTTTCATTAAACTTTATTCCTTGCAAATTTTCATTTTTATTTATTTACGGAAGGAATGGCCTTAAAAGTGAAATAAAGCAATTCGTTATATATTTTTTGCGTTGTTTATAGCCAAGTGCCAGTAATTATAAAATTATATGGAATAATGAAAGGAAATCAGTTCAGAGTGTTCTCTAATTATATATAAAATTTTTTAAATTCATTTCAAAGGAATGATGGCAACTTTTTTCTTCTGGAAGTCACAATTATGAAATTCATAAAATTTTAACTTTTTTCTTCTGTCTGGGCTTGCCGGAGACTTTTAAAAATGATTATTTGTGCACCATTTTTTTCCAAATGTAATTATTAACTGCGTAATACAGAAAGTTACACAATTAAAGCACTTATTGAGCTCAATTTACGAATTTTTTTTAACGAATTTTATGTATTTCATATAAATGAATTTTTTTTTCTATATGCCTGCATTTCATTGGTTCCTACACCAAATCATCAGTAGACTTATTTTGGAATTAGGTTAAAGTCTACTGATGATTTGGTGTAAGAACCAATGAAATGCAGGCATATAGACTTACTTGAGCACATAACAAGCAAAAAGCACTAAATCAATTGAGACAATATGTCGAATAAACGATTTTATAAAAATGAAAACAGTAAAAACTAAAAAAATTAAAGTCAAGTGAAATTTATTTATTATAAAATGTTATAGCAGATTAGCCGAAAATATGTCAAAATTAAAGGATTAACATTTTTGGAAATACATCCCGGAAAGCCACAAAAACCAAAAAAAAAAAATTGTTATAAATAATAAAAGATGGATGATGGTTTTTAGTAAACAATTTTTTTTTAAGATTTGCATATGCTGAGCTTGATGAAAGTGAACTGCATATTTATATTTTAATTTTCTCAATTAAATTACAGGTCTAGGACTGATGAAAGATTAATTTCAAAACTAATAGATTTTTGGAAATTATTAAGCTAAGAATTAGTTTTTGATTTAAGACAACAAGCTTTGCCAAAAATTTCCCTCAGTGAAAATATTCCTAAAAAAATGCGGTACTATTGCTTTTACAAATAGAAATATTTTAATATAATTTATTTAAAACTCTTAAAAAATATAATTTCATATATTTACAAAACTTTAGTGATTCATTTGAATCACTTATTTTTCTATTTCTGTAATACACAACCTATTGAATTCGTATGTCCTTCTGTGCTCTCTGATTTACCAAAGTCGACATTTAGGCTCTTGAGGATTCATGCCCGAGCCTCGTGGACAATTAAATGTATGAGCAAATTCTTCAGAATTCGCTAGAACGCCCTTGATTCGTACTTCACCCGGACAATGTGTATCGTCTATGGCATGGAGTAAAGCAAATTTTGTATTAGTTTCACACCAAAGAGTACCAAAGGCTATAAAAAATAATTGCTCATGGGTAAAATGCTCCAAGCCGGGTAATTTCATTTTCTCTCGGCCATTTTCTTTCACAAACAAACGATAGCCATGAAAAGCTTCACGCATGCCACCATTATCGGCAATATTTTCACCCAAAGTCGATTCGCCATCAATCTGGAAAATGTTTAGAAAAATTTTAGCACTAAAAGCTTTTAAAAATAATACTTAAGCGACTTGCATATTTATCGACAGCACGCAAATAGTAGCTGCTGTATTGTTTGATAAAGCATTCCGTCCTATTCACATATTCATTTATGGTCTCATTCGACCACCACTGCACAAAGTTGCCGTTCTTGTCGAACATGCGTCCATTGTTATCGAAGCCATGTGTTAATTCATGGCCCAGTATCGTACCGATGGCGCCATAATTCAGTGCTCTAAAAGGATTAAAATTAGAATTTTAGCTATTATTATGATAAAAAGTTTTACACATAAATTTATTTATTGGAAAAAAATTAATTGAAGAATCGGTTGCTTATGAATGCCAGAACTCTAAAGTCGGGCATGTTTTTAATTATTCTCTGCTTTGTTTTATATAACAAACCTTTTCCATATTCTATATCACATTAGAAAATAGAACAGTTTAAAATTTGCTCTCCATAAACATCCGATTCAGCTGGTGCTTGTGAAAGGATTTCGTACATCTAAGCACACAGAAGTGAGGTGAAGTAAGTAAAAAATTTGTGGGAAATAGCTGCAAAAGAACAAAAGCTGCAAAAGAACATCAATGTACTTGTATAAAAAAAAATAATGAATAATATTGTCACACAAGAACACCATAGCAAATACACACGATACACTGGCAGGACTTTTGTTCAGATATTAATGTTTTATCTTTAAGTTTCTCATATTAAAATGTGAAGCTAAGGATTTTAGTGGAGATTTACTGAATTAAATTTTATTGTATCCTTAATAGCATTTGATTGAATTGTTATACTTTTTGAAGTCACACAAAATTGCTTCCAGTTGCAGATTTTCTCTTGCTTAAAATCTTAAACATTTAGAAGACTTCAGCTTAAAGTTAAGTGCAAAATTTTTAGTAAAAAGTGCGGAAGATTTGTGCTACAAAAATTAAAAAAAAAATGGGAAGTTGTATTAATATTTTAAAAGTTTAACTTTTACTCACTCCATGCCCAGATCATAAAAAGGATATTGTAAAATTACAATTGGCAAGACTACGGGGGCAACGATGCAATAAGGCAGCATTAACCAAAGAAAAATTATAAATAAATCGTGTAACAGAAAAAATAAAGTGAAAATTTATTACATGCAGTTTTTAATCTTAAAACAGCAACTATCGAAATAATAATTTTAGGAAATCATTAAAGGCCTATCTGTCCCTAGATGTCAGACGAATAGAAAGATGAATCTAAACGCAAAACAACTGAATTGCATTTTGTACGGAATATATTCTAATTGTTTATTTACGGCCTTATTAAAAAAAATTATTTATTATATTTTTATTATATTTCTTTGACACGTTGTTGTCACAATACTATTATATATACTCGTATGTAAATGTTGGTGGTAAAGCAATGTCTATATGCATTTCATTGGTGCTTTAAATAAAGCACCAATGAAATGCTTTATTCTTACTAACCAAAAACGTAATAACTTAAAAATATGAATGTGGGAACTTCTCATATTAAATTTTCGTTAAAAAAAACATTGGTTAAATAGTTGATATTCCTACAAAACTAGCACCACTTGCAAAAGTGGAAAAATTGAACAAAGAACGCTGATGAGATGGCGTTGCGGCCTCGAAATCAGTACTGATCCGTTCTGCTGCTTTGATGATTATTGAAAATATTCTTAATATTCCAATCTTAATATAAAAAAAAATAAATAGAATTTGAACAAATTCATTTATTAATGAAATAATAAAAAATCATTAGCATTCATGCAGATTCGAACTTAAGCCCGTTGAAAAAATTAACAATTCAAATAAATTTCGTTTATAAAAAATTATTTATGTTTTGAATTTCCATACGATAGATAAAATATTTTTGTTAATACAGACTTCCATTGAAATGAAACCTGTTTTTGAAAAATACTTATCAGTTCATTTAATTTTAGATAACCAGCGAATTCTAACTTTCAAGGTCGCTGGACAGCTTGCAAAATTTTTTGTTTAAAAATCTAAATTTATAGCATGACGAAAGCTGCTGGTCAACACTGAACACGAAATTCCTACTGCCAAATAAATAAAAAAAAAAATTTTGATTAATAACTTTGGTCTATAAAACGAATTTTTGTATGAAACTTTGTGCTAATAAACTTTTATAATTCAATTTTTGTTTTTTTTTTGTTTATAAATTAGGCCTCTAATATTTTGTATGATTGTATCCAGCATGTGCTTTCGTCTCAGCTTTACCTTGATCAATATTTGAGCGATACTATTAACAAAACCCTCAATTCGTCGTTCATTTGAAAGTATAATCACCGTTAATTTAAAAACATTTAAAAAATTTACGAGTCTGTTTTATTAAAAAATTTAAATAAATTTAATTAAGATTCTATAGGATCATTGTTCGAAATTTTAATTTAAATCTCAGAAAGACATGATAAATATTCCAAGGCACAAAGGCAAGTCAACATCAGTTTTTTGTTATTCAACTTACACAGCAGAGCAGAACAGCTGTTTTCGAAAGACGCAACCCTTTCATCATCAGTGCTCATGTATATTGTGTTTGTCACCACTTATTAGGTGGCTTAGTTGAATGTGATAACAGTTCCTATTTACACAAATTTTATTGTGAAAAAGGATACGAGAACTGTTTCAACCTGATGTTAACATGTTATTGTTATAATACCCGTGTTACCGTTTGATTATTTTTCTTCATGTTCCATTCTTCTGAATTTTTTGTTCCATCATACCTAAGTCAAACTTTTTTGGTTTGAATTTTATGCTTAAGTACATGTGAACGTTTTTCCAATTTTTATTATTGGGTAGCTCAAGCCATAGCTTAAATTTGTATGTAGTAAGAATTTTAACAAACATTTTATATTGCTATATTAAATTGAATTAAGATTCTATAGGCTAATTGTTCGAAATTTTAATTTAAATCTCAGAAAGACTTATAGAAGACAATTTAATATAGCAATATAAAATGTTCGTTAAAATTCTTACTACATTAAATAAATTTATTTTGCTACACTTTGTGTAAAACTCTTATAAGACTTTTATAAAATTTCTAATACATTTTTTTAAATTAGTGGGTAACAATGGCAACTTTAATTTTTGAACATTTGACCGATCATTTAATATTTCCGATCACGATGACTCAACACCCAAATGTAATTTGTATAAAATAAATGTTCTCTGAACGTCATAAATGCCTTTAGAGAACTTTGAAAAGATTTTGTTTGTCAAACAGTCTTAAGACAATCCCACACAAAAGAGTTTAAGTCTATACTCTTAAAAATTGTATTAATTTCTCACATGGCATTAGTAGGCCTAATAGTATTCAAAGGACTAGAGTAATAATTTTCTTAAATAACACTCACTTATTGTATTCTCCTGTAACATATAAAACGCATTGACATGCGATGGCGAAGTGGGCCATTCGGTAGTTGCGGGCAAAGTGTAATCATTCAATTTCATTTGTGTTGCCCAATATAACACGCCAATCATGTTGGCGAGATGTGTGGTGCTATTAACAGTCACACCCTCGTAGTATTTGTTCAGAGCGGTAGCATTCGTAATCCAATCGGGATAGCCAATGAAATGTTTCATTTCCGCAGACTTTTGTAAAGTCTCGTATTTCGTTGGCTCATCCATCCACGTGGTTGAGCGCACCAAATTGTTAAACGAACGTCGTATATTGCTCAGCATACGTTGAACGTTTGGCAATTTGTGGCGTGTGAAGTCGTCGTCTGTCAATGCATACGAAACAGCCATGCCCATGAGAGTGTTGATGCCACCGGAACAATACAACGAACGCGAAGAGCTGCCCTCAGTGCCAATAATTTGGCGTACATATTCAGCATGTAACAGACGGATTTCACTTGTGGTATGAAGGATTAACTCTTCCACAGCACTAAGCCATACATAAAACTCTAGATGACTGCGTGGTAGGTCTGCCAAATATTCCACTAGTCCTTGTAAATACATAATGTCGCTGCTGCTGGTAACGATTGTTAAATCGCTCGTGTTAAATTTGCCATTTACTGTGTTCACTGTATCGGCCATCATAAATTGCAAATAATCCTCCCAAATCGGCAGAGTTTTGGGTGCAATCAGTTTGTCTGTTTGATTTTGTAAGTCTTTAAGATTGATATGAGTTATATCGTCCAAGGGGCTCTTGAAAGATTCCGTCAAGTTTTCCGCTTCCATTTTCAGCTGAAATGTAGAAAGAGCAGATATTTATTAAATGCACTAATTATTGTCAACAGTTTAAAGTTGGCAGAGTAGAACTAAATTAATTAAAGCGTTTAGTTTTAGTTATTAAACACACAGGGCGTAAAAGCTGTTGTCAGACAATCCTTAATATTTGACTAATGACTCAATATTTTCTGATTTCAGAGAGACGATATTAATAGTATCTTTGGTAAAAAATTTAGAATTATAGTAAATTTTTCATCTGATTTTTACTGACTTTTGCTTGTTGCTACACAAAAAAAAAACAAGGGAAAAGCCATTGGAAAAATCCAAATACACAGCAATCCTTGCAAGATAAAAACTAGAAATTAACACTAAAGAAAATATTATAGTCACTTCGGTTGTAAAACAATGCCAAAGCAAGCAACTTGTGGCTTAACTCAGTCGTTTCAATGTATAATCTGAATAAGAATTACCTGCAAGTCTTACCTTTTATTATATTTTTCTTTTTTTATTTTAAAAAAAAGAACAGAACAAACGCACTTCTGCATATGAATTTTTTTTTACCTGGTGGATCTTTCGCGAAACTTTCAATGCGCTGATACTCATCTCCTCAATATTTTTCTCACTTTCCTCCGTTTTCGCTTCCGGATCCAAATAAAGAATATAGATTTTCAAAACTTTCTTAAGGTATGAAGCATATGCCGTTAACCCATTCACTGATTCTTTGTCCGCCTCTTCTTCTTCTTCTTCCTCCTCCTCCTCGGAATCGCTTTCATCATCAGCATCATCACCAAGAATAATTTTCTTACGAATTTTCTTTAATATTTTACTAACATCTTCATTGTAGCTAAAAGTAAATGAAATAAAAGGCAAAGTAAATGCGCACGTAATTAATACACAAATAATATATCTTGACCTACAAGGGCAGTGCTGAGTCTTCTTCTGGTGCACCGAGAGCAAAGCGCTTAATGGTATTATTAAACGGATCGCTCATAATGCCAAAGCCAATCAGTACATCCATCGAGATGTACTTCTTAATCAAAACCATGGATTGCAGCCAGTCAAAGCTTTCATTTCTATGGTGTTTATTCAATATTTCCGTTCTTAGGCTGGAATTTAAACCTGCGGGTAGTATCGGTAATTTGAGTTTGTTTAAGAAATGCAATAGGGGTTCCATCCCTCTTTCTTCCATTGCATTAACATCCATGCAAGCTTGATACATTGTCTTCGCCTTGGCCACAGCCTCTGGCTCGGCATCCGTAATGTTTTGTTTTAAAAACTGACGCAGTTGGCGCATTACATCGATTTGAAGTTTGCGAAATGGATCGATTGATGTTAAGGCATCCGGACGTGGGTGCAGGTCAGACCACCGACCACAGGTAAATTGATAAAAGTCCTCACAGGGATCAGTCTCTTTGTCCATAGAAAATATCAAATGTGCTGCTGTTCGTATACACTCGTCAGTGCGACATATTGTACTAATAGAGCTTTTGTCTTACGAAAAATATATTAAAAATAATAAAAAATTATCAAAATCTGCTGGATTACTTCTGCACATCGTACTCACTTAGTAAGACACTTAACACTATGACGGCTATCACCAATATAATTATTAATGCTATCAGCAAAATAAATAAAAATTTGTTGTAGTATTTTCGTCGAAACCTGGGGAGGGGAATAGAAGAAGTATTATATAAAATTTAAAAATTATATTAAAAAATTCATTTCGTAAACTATTAATGATACTTTTGTTGTTCGTCAGCTAATAAATTATTATTATATTATTATTATTATTATTGAAATATGATGAGTTTTGAGAATTGCTCACAACAACAAAAATCTCTATTAATTTATGATGATTTTATTGAAAAATTGGAAAACTTTCTTTCACAAAAGAATTGGCAGATAATATTGAAGCTCAATTTGGAAAGGATATAAAAAACTCTCTATTCAGATCTTCAGCATGTAATTAACACTAAAATTTTTGATATTTTTTTCTTGCTGATTCTGAATGTAATTGATTCAGTTTTTGCTACTCATGACTCAAAGCAGCTTTTAAACTCTGTAAACAGCCTTGCGTTTTCTGAAAGTATTATAAAAAATTCAAACAAAATAGCATTTTTATTTTATTTGAACTTTTATACATAAAAGGCCAACCAAATATATTTTTATGTAGTAAGAATTTTAACGAACATTTATATTGCTATATTAAATTGAATTAAGATTCATAGGCTAATTGTTCGAAATTTGTTTTTAAATTTCAGAAAGACATGATAAATATCCCAGGCACAAAGGCAAATCAACATAAGTTTTTTGTTATTCAACTTACTCAGCAGAGCAGAACAGCTGTTTTCGAAAGACGCAACCCTTTCATCATCAGTGCTCATGTGTATTGTGTTTGACACCACTTATTAGGTGGCTTAGTTGAATTTGATAACAGTTCCTATTTACACAAATTTTATTATGCAAAAGGATCCGAGAACTGTATCAACCTGATGTTAACATGTTATTGTTATAATACCCGTGTTACCGTTTGATTATTTTTCTTCATGTCCCATTTTTCTGAATTTTTTGTCCCATCATACCTAAGTCAAACTTATTTGGTTTGAATTTTATACTTAAGTACATGTGAACGTTTTTCCAATAAGTGGTGACAAACACAATACACATGAGCACTGATGATGAAAGGGTTGCGTCTTTCGAAAACAGCTGTTCTGCTCTGCTGTGTAAGTTGAATAAAACTGATGTTGACTTTCCTTTGTGCCTTGGAATATTTATCATGTCTTTCTGAGATTTAAAAACAAATTTCGAACAATTAGCCTATGAATCTTAATTCAATTTAATATACAAATATATTTTTATTTACATAAATTTAATTTTGTAAATTATTAATAAAATTTTTATGCGAAATATTCGTAGAAAATAAATTCAATTAAATTGAAATCACCCAACTTTTCCCATCACAGAAAGTGTGAAAAATCTCATGAGGATTATTAATTCACATTAAAAAAAAACCCCACCAACGAATCAATAATTATGATTTTTTGTATGCAGAATTTCAATTACAAAAAATATTCTTAAAAAATCATTTGTCAAACACAACATAAGGAGGGTAAAATAAATTTAGCTGTAATTGAAAAATAATTCCAATATCTGTGGTCAGTTCCAATTTGTTCCAAAATTTAAAATGAAAACACATACAATAATTAAAAATCAATTAAGTAAAAATCACTATACAATTGTTTGAACATTTTCTCTCGTCTTACTCACCGGGACTCTACTCCTATTAAATTATTGTTCTGATAGCATTGCAGAGCAGGCGACAATTTTGTTCCATTACTATTCGGCTTAACGTGGTCGAGGTCAGCAGCACTATTACCTCTTGTGGAAAATCGACCAGAAATCGTGGAATGAATGCTCAAATTACCTGAAAATTTATTATAATTATTTCTATGGAAATACTATCTGTCGTATTGTCGTTGTTGTTATTTAAATATGTTGTAAAAACTTTGTTCTCTTGTTTTACCAGTCGTTGGCTGAATGACAACAAATAATGATTTGATTATATGTGAGTTTTAGCTTGAAAAAAAATGCTGGGTATTTATTTGTTAGAAATATGTATGTGTGGGTGTGTTGTTGTTGTGAGTTGTAAAAACATATTTGTATATGATTTTTTTGCAGAATTTTAATATAAAAAAAATTCTTAAAAATCTTTTGGTCAAGCTTTATAAAGACTGTTGTGTATTTACTTTGAATATAAACAGGTGAAATAATTTTAGGCAGGAATATGTGTTTAATTATTCGAACTTTAGAGCCAATTTAATTATCAAGATGTGAATTTTAATTCAGGCTCAAGTTCTCGAATTTAAAAATTACTTTTTATTATTTATTAAGAAAAAAATTATTTTAATTATAATATTTATTATGTAAATTGTTAATTTTATCAATATTTTCGTTAAAATATTGGTTAAATAGTTGATATTCCTACTAACTAGCACCACTTGCAAAAGTGGAAAAATTGAACAAAGAACGCTGATGAGATGGCGTAGTGGCCTCGAAATCAGTACTGATCCGATCTGCTGGTTTGATGATTATTAAAAAATATTCTTAATATTCCAATCTTAATATAAATTAATAAAAATAGAATTTGAACAAATTCATTTATTAATAAAATAATAAAAAATGGTTTGCAGTCTTGCAGATTCGAACTTAAGACCGTTGATAAAATTAACAATTTACATAAGAAAGTTCGACTAATAAAAATTCATACATAATTTAAAATATTTATTATGGTTATAAAAAAAGACGTGAAGCCAAATTTTTAGCGTTCAAAGTGCAACAATTAATTTTTTAATCAGGTTCCTGCTGCTTCCGCTACCATTTGCTTAAAAGTATGAAAATTTAGGCTCTAAGTTTTTAACTCAGTTTTCTAATGGAATTTATAGGAAAATCAAAAAAAAAAATTCTAAAAAAATTAAAAATAGGATTTTAAATTTTACAGGAATTCATATGTTGGATTGCTATTCAAAATGTTTCAAATGTGAATAAAAAAAAATGAAGTACATATAAACATAAAAGCACTTCGTTACGAAAACTTAATGCAATAATATCAAAAAAAAAAAATATTTATCCACGGAAAACTCCCGGAGTCTCTGGTGGGAATGATACCCATGACAGGGCAGCATTTCAAGCTGCCAGCGACAGTGGCAACTTGAAAAATAACTATTCTGTGGGTTAGAACTTTCTAATACGAGACAAACGATTTGTATGCTACAAGTGAAAAAAGTTGAGTCATTGTACAAATAATAATTTGTACTGTTAACATTTGGTGCGACACATTCGATTGTTCTAAACTATTTTGGGAGCCCTAAGTTAATAATTAGTTTTCTATAAAACCAAATTATTTCTAAAATTATTTATTTATATAATTCTACTGTCATGTACATTTACAAAAGAACATTTTTGGAACACTTCAATGTGTAAGCTGCTTGACAAGTCCATAATCGTTAATACAGACAATCAGTCACTTTGACAGTCCATCGCTTTTGTTCAATTGTTCGGTTAAGCAAACATTATGCCGTCAACCATTTATTAACATCTTGATAAAGCTCTCCCTTCCACATGTCACTGTCCTGTCCTGTCCTGTCATTATGGTCAAAATACAACACACTTTTAATATCACTTATTATTTCACTAATTTCGACTTTTTGTTTGCTTAAGCCATGTTTTTGTATGTATGGACTTCGGTCATTGTGGCAGGGTTTAAATTTGATGTGTCCAATAATAATGGCCACCATCACATGAGCATTAAATGTGTCAGTCACTGTTTTCAGTATTTGTCAGTGTGTGAGCTGCTAATGGTGCATGAGCGCCATAAAAATAATCCTCTTTATTCTGTTTTTGTTTTTTTTTTTGTTAGATTACACATGAAATGAAAACAGTTTTTCATTACAATTATTTAAAAGTGAAAAAGGGAAAAATTAATTTATGTATGTTTGTATATGTGTTGGTATGTTTGTGTGATTGTAGCTTTAAGTTCATTGTACTTAATTTAATTTAAAAAAAAAGAAACATACAATAGCGTGTTTGAATAACACAATTTTAAAATATAAACTACATTTATTATAACTTTTAGCTGTTTATTTTTTTACAAACACGTTATTTTTATATTTCTAAAACAAGTTGTTTTATCAATTTATCATTTGTGCAATCAGCATTAAAAGCTTAATATTATTAATATGAGGATAAATATCAAGATCCTTTTTTTTTTGTTCCACGAAAACAATTTTAATAAATAATACAATCTTGATATGGCTAATATTATACATAATTTAATATGGGAGACATATATTTAAATATTTATGATGTTAAAAGTTGACTGACCAGCTAACTTGGGTTCCCTGTTGAAAATTGCTTCGACTGAGAGCAAAATTATAATAATGGCTAATACTTGTATTAAAACTGATGTAATTTCAACAAACTTTTTTTAAAATAGGAGTGATAACATTCAAACGGGGATTTCGCTACGAATTTCCGAAATAAAATTTAATGCGTGTAAATTAAATATTTTAAAAATTATAAAAAATATCCTGTGCTTTTGAAATCGATTTCAACTCGTATTTATGAGAAATAAATATGTGTTTTGGAAAACATTTAATAAAAAACAATTAGTTTTTAAAAAGGGGTAGCTTTTTGCAAAAATCATATTTTTGATTGTAACACAATTTTAGCTAAAACGTCTTTATTTTTAATAAATACGTATTGAAAGGGGTCTCAAATGTGAAGAAGCTTTCAAAAAAGATTAAATCGCATGCATTTAAACAAAAATATTTATTTGCTCATTTCTTTCCAAAAATCACATATTTGGTTGTAACGCAATTTTAATTAAAACGTTTTAGGTTCCAATAAAAACGTTTTAAAAGGAGTTTCAAATGCGAAGAAGCTTTCAAAAAAGCTTAAATCGTATGAATTTTAGCAAAAATATTTTTTTGCTCATATTTTTGGAAAGGGGTACGTTCCTCTTTGCAAAAATCAATTTTTTGGTTGTAATACAATTTTACTCAAAACGTCTTTATTTCTAATATATATTTTAAACAAAGTTTGAAATGTAACGATTTTTTGAAAAGTACTTAAATCGTATAATAAGCAAAAAAATTTATTTATATAAAAAAAAAATTCTTTCCTTTTGAAATCTTTTTCGTATCATGTTTGTTAGAATTAAATATGTTTTGAGAAAAATTTATATAAAGAAATTAATTGATTTTTGCATCAAGTACCCCTTTTCAAAAAGCAGCAAAAAATAAATGAATTTTTTAAGGCATACATATAAAGCATTTATGAAAATGAAAAAAACTTCTTTTTTTTAATTTCCTTGCCAGCCATATTTATTAGAAAAAAATATGTTTAGAAGGAAGTTGAAAATTTAAAAAAAAATTATTTAACCCTTATCGTGACCTCAAAAATAAAACGCATGTAAAATTAATCGCTTAATTCCGCCACTACAAAATGTTCATATATTTATTATTATTCTGTATATTGTGGTTTTACATTCATTGCTTGTACTATATGATTTAAATTTTCAAATAAATTTATTATATTCCAAACATCTCTTGAAATATTTGGCGTAATGATTTAATTGGCCCGATTTGTGCAAAAGATGTATGTAATTGACCCTTTAGTTGGAATGATTTTGATGAGTGATTTGGCTACTTGTGGTAAGTTGTCCTATATGATATTTAACGTGTTAATTGGTTGATGTATATAAGCCACTTATTGGTCATATTCTGATTCGAGTCTGGATTAATATTCAAAAAAATTACATTCGCATTTATTGGCTGACATAGTCAAAATGTTGTGTAACAGCACCGGAATTCAACGATTACATATTCTCTTAATTATCAAAATGTGTATAATATCAGGGCTTTTTGAAGGCAAATAGATTTTTCTTTGGGAGCCGTGTTATCTTACCATAAAAGTTTTATTTCTATTATCCAAAAGAGAATCTGCATATTCTTCAAGTTAAATTTTTATCTGAACTATTTTTGAAGGTAAAAAATTTTTATTTTTATATATTATTTATATGTATTTTTAGCCAACACATATTCAAATATTAAGAAAATTCATTGTTCAAGTTCAACAATTCAACAAAATGAAGAGTTGAAGGCTTAATTAATTAATTAATTTTTATACAGTCAACAGGTTTCAAAATATTTCGAAATATTGATTGAACTAAAAATACTGACTGAGTAATCTAATAATCTAACTCATACATTGGCTTCCTTGTATTGGACTATTATATCATATGCGTACGTAGCCTCTTCCTCACAGACCCTAAGGAAGGATATAAAATATTTATATATAAAAATTATATACTAACGTTTCAAAGGTTGCGAGAATAACAAGCGATATAAACGGTTGGGACATTTTCAATTTAAATACATGCATTTCAATCTTTCATATAAATAAAAGGGCTTCGTTGCCTTTGAAACTTTTTCAATCTGGTATTTATTAGTAAAAAAAATTTTCTGGAAAAATGTATTAATTAAATTTATTTTATTCTTGACTTTTCAATATTATTTTATTAAAAAAAAGTAGATAAGCTTTATTTTCCTGAATAAACCCGCCAAAATTACTGGCGAAATATTAAGAAACGAAATATATTGTAATATTAATCAAGCTTGTGGTCGTTGTCCCAACCGTTTTCATTGCTTGTTATTGTCGCAACCTTTGAAACGTTAGTATATAATTTTTATATTGTTTATTATAAAAATTATAAGAAATAATATATTATAAAAAACGACCACAAGCTTGATTAATATTACAATAAACAGATAAGGTCAATAAAAATAAATCAACATTTAGAAAAGAAATATATAGATATCTTAAAATTTTTTTCACAAAAAGACCTCATGCTTAGAGAATTGTTAATAAAATAAAAAAAAATTATAATATATTTTTGCTATAGAACCTACCTCCTCATAAAAAATATAAATTTTTTAAAGTATATTTATTAAGCATTTATGTATATAAATAAAGAAAGCTTATTTACCTCGTCGTCTCCTATTGTTTGTAATAAAGCTAGTTTATTGGAAAAACATCTTTGATCTTTATACGAGTATATATTAAGGGTATTCCCACTGTAGTCATAAAGTCATAAAATAATAGCACTAAAAATATGACTAGTGTGAACAACACGTCATAACTTAGTATGCTATTTCAAACATCGATCAGCTGATAAGATAACAACACATTTGTAATTAGCTGTTATCAAAGCAGAAGAAAATTAATACAATTAAAGATGAATCGTTTAAAAACTCCATTTCTATTTAAAATTATTAAATTTGTTTTCTGTTGCACAGAAATATCTAAATGAATTTGTATGTATAAACTAAAACAGCTGCTGCCTTTATATGAGCTGAACACATTTTTTTTTGCGGCGTAAAAACGTTCAGTGGCTGTCAGCTACGTAAGTTAAACGAGAAAGATTTTTCTCTTGTATATACTTAGTTGTTGCGATTTAGTTCTCTTTTAATTTTTTTTATGTTATAAAAATGTGATTCAATGTACAGACATATAAGTATGAATAATTTTTTAGCCTTTTTCTAGTCGTGAATCTTATATAAGGAACGGCGGCAAACATATACTATCGCCGTCTCACCTAAAGATTTTTAACCGTTCGACTCAGATCTCTAGAGCTATTTTATGACAAAACAAAAACATACCTGAAAGAGTGCTATTATTTTATGACTTTTTTGTAGGCAGCACAACAACAACTTTTTTAAACTGGTCTAAAATATTATGACTTTATGACAATATGACCAAATAGCACGAAGTGTGAATACCCCAATTATTTAATTTTGCAGTTAATATCCTTAGCAAAACACTCGTTAAAAGACAAAAGCACAGTGACATATGGCACAAGCACTGCAAAAGTGACAACTTGAAAAGTGCGATTTTTCAGAGAACTTGTTTCACGTTATCAATATAGGAATATTAAAATATATAATAAAAAAGATTCAATTGCTTTTGTTTCTTAGAAAACAGCGCGAAAAATTTTAAATATTAACTAAATTAAAATAATATAAAATGATCTCATATCACATGTTATAAGATAAACCAGTCAGTATACTTGACGTAGATTCTTGCATACGAGTACATAACGTATACGCCATCCCATTTCTGTATGTGTGTATGTAGGCATTGCATTTTTATGTTAGATGAATTTTTTCCACTCAGTTACAGATTGAAAGCAAGCTCGCTAATGACTAGTTGCTTGTTGTACTTTTTAAGTTCTCATACAAAGTTCAATACTTATTGGTGGACGTCTTTAACAACAAGTAGGAAAACCTTTTTCTATAATTAAAATACTTACCCGGTGTGCTTGGTCGGCGATTCTGTATCGTGAAGCCATTTGATGTAGTCCATACACTATTTGTATTATAAGTTCTATCCATTTTTTTTTTTTGCTATTTGTATATGTGATTTCTTTTCATTAATTCACTTTTTAGCACGTGCGGCATGCAACATTCCGAAAAGTAAGAAAAGAAAATAAAACGTTCTCCTTCTACTGCTCGTGCAAGACTCGTATAAGTTTGTAATAAACTTTTTCAAGTGTGTCATAGAAAAATCAACTCTCCATTTCCATACATTTTACCCAAATATTTCACTCACTTGGATTGCATTAAAATAATAACAATAATCACGTCATGTTTAAAAAGTTCTTTAATTATTTAAAACATTTTCCATAATTTATTTGTATTCAAATTATAATAATTTTTCTGTACCGAACAAAAAGTAAGCCAGAATTTTTATATTCTTTGGAAAACCATTAGCTTTCCCTATTTACCTACATTCAACTGTGATTACACTCAGTCACTAACTGAAACAGTGGCATTCAAAATACAAATTGACTTGAAGAGCGAATAGAAAAAATATGAAGGAAAAATAGCGATAAGTCCTTGCGACTAAGGCTTTTGTTACCAAAAGAATACCGGCGAAATGAAACAGTTTAGCCACCAACATGAAGCTTTTATAAATTCCGTGCCATTATTAAAGGCATTTGTTTCTTCGTGTACGTGCATGCGAGAGGTATTTTGTCTGTTTTGCTTCTTTTTTCGATAAACTTTTTAGTTTTAGTTCATATTCATGTAAATTCTACCAATATTGTTAAATGCACTACAACGATTTTATATCAATACGTGTACGCTTATCTATTTTCTTGCCTGTGATTGCCACTTTTTATATCGAATGACGTAGGGTTGAAAAGAGAGAGAGAGAGAGAGAGAGCCAACCAGTTATGCAGACAGACAAATACAAAAAGTACTTTAAATGAATTACACGAGGTATTTGTTTTACGGCATTTAAATTATATTTGAAGAGAATTCATAATTTTCCATTTACTTATATAGTAGATTAAACTTTATTATATGTATCGTCTATTCGACATATTGTATCCATCAATTTATTAAATATTAGTGTTTTGTTTGTTACGTGGGTAGTATGTTTTGAGGAAAGTAGTACCTTTGCTCGAAAAATCTATGGGTGAACTTTGATGAAAATTTGCACTGATTAATTTTTTTTTTAATTTTTTTGAAGATAAATACATTTTAGGTTAAATTATGCAACAACCAAAAACTTGATTTTTACGAAGAGGTACCCCTTTACAAAGAGGGACACGTTTTAAAAAATTTATTTTAAGGCTTACAAATTAAGCTTTTTTGAAAGCTTCTTCGCATTTCAAACTCCTTTCAATACTTATTTATTGGAAATAAAGACATTTTAACAAAAATTGTGTTAAAACCAAAAAATTTAATTTTTCCAAAAAAATTTAGCAAAAAATTTTTTTGTTCAAATGCTTGCGACTTAAGATTTTTTGGAAGCTACGTCGCATTTGAAACTCCTTTCAATACCTCTATATTAGAAATTAACATGTTTTGGGACACGTTTTGCGACAAAATGTGTTTCAACCAAAAAATTTATTTTTGCAAAGAGGTACCCCTTTCCAAAAAATTTGGTCAAAATATTTTTTTGTTCAAATGCTTGCGACTTAAAAATTTTTTCGGAGCTTCGTCGCTTTTGAAACTCCTTTCAATACCTCTTTATTAGAAATTAACATGTTTTGGGACGAAATGTGTTTCAACCAAAAAATTGATTTTTGCAAAGAGGTACCCCTTTCCAAAAAATTTGGTCAAAATATTTTTTTGTTCAAATGCTTGCGACTTAAGATTTTTTCGAAGCTTCGTCGCATTTGAAACTCCTTTCAATACCTCTTTACTAGTAATAAACACGTTTTGGTTGAAACATATTTTGTCCAAAGCGTGTCCCAAAACGTGTTTATTTCTAGTAAAGAGGTATTGAAAGGAGTTTCAAATGCGACGAAGCTTCGAAAAAATCTTAAGTCGCAAGCATTTGAACAAAAAAATATTTTGACCAAATTTTTTGGCAAGGGGTACCTTTTTGCAAAAAATAAATTTTTTGGTTGAAACATATTTTGTCCAAAACGTGTCCCAAAACGTGTTTATTTCTAGTAAAGAGGTATTGAAAGGATTTTCAAATGCGACGAAGCTTCGAAAAAATCTTAAGTCGCAAGCATTTTCTCTTTGCAAAAAATCAATTTTTTGGTTGAAACATATTTTGTCCAAAACGTGTCCCAAAACGTGTTTATTTCTAGTAAAGAGGTATTGAAAGGAGTTTCAAATGCGACGAAGCTTCGAAAAAATCTTAAGTCGCAAGCATTTGAACAAAAAAATATTTTGACCAAATTTTTTGGCAAGGGGTACCTTTTTGCAAAAAATCAATTTTTTGGTTGAAACATATTTTGTCCAAAACGTGTCCCAAAACGTGTTTATTTCTAGTAAAGAGGTATTGAAAGGATTTTCAAATGCGACGAAGCTTCGAAAAAATCTTAAGTCGCAAGCATTTGAACAAAAAAATATTTTGACCAAATTTTTTGGCAAGGGTTACCTCTTTGCAAAAAAATCAATTTTTTTGGTTGAAACATATTTTGTCCAAAACGTGTCCCAAAACGTGTTTATTTCTAGTAAAGAGGTATTGAAAGGAGTTTCAAATGCGACGAAGCTTCGAAAAAATCTTAAGTCGCAAGCATTTGAACAAAAAAATATTTTGACCAAATTTTTTGGCAAGAGGTACCTTTTTGCAAAAAATCAATTTTTTGGTTGAAACATATTTTGTCCAAAACGTGTTTATTTCTAGTAAAGAGGTATTGAAAGGAGTTTCAAATGCGACGAAGCTTCGAAAAAATCTTAAGTCGCAAGCATTTGAACAAAAAAATATTTTGACCAAATTTTTTGGCAAGGGGTACCTCTTTGCAAAAAATCAATTTTTTGGTTGAAACATATTTTGTCCAAAACGTGTCCCAAAACGTGTTTATTTCTAGTAAAGAGGTATTGAAAGGAGTTTCAAATGCGACGAAGCTTCGAAAAAATCTTAAGTCGCAAGCATTTGAACAAAAAAATATTTTGACCAAATTTTTTGGCAAGGGGTACCTCTTTCCAAAAAATCAATTTTTTGGTTGAAACATATTTTGTCCAAAACATGTCCCAAAACGTGTTTATTTCTAGTAAAGAGGTATTGAAAGGAGTTTCAAATGCGACGAAGCTTCGAAAAAATCTTAAGTCGCAAGCATTTGAACAAAAAAATATTTTGACCAAATTTTTTGGCAAGGGGTACCTCTTTGCAAAAAATAAATTTTTTGGTTGAAACATATTTTGTCAAAAACGTGTCCCAAAACGTGTTTATTTCTAGTAAAGAGGTATTGAAAGAAGTTTCAAATGCGACGAAGCTTCGAAAAAATCTTAAGTCGCAAGCATTTGAACAAAAAAATATTTTGACCAAATTTTTTGGCAAGGGGTACCTCTTTCCAAAAAATCAATTTTTTGGTTGAAACATATTTTGTCCAAAACATGTCCCAAAACGTGTTTATTTCTAGTAAAGAGGTATTGAAAGGAGTTTCAAATGCGACGAAGCTTCGAAAAAATCTTAAGTCGCAAGCATTTGAACAAAAAAATATTTTGACCAAATTTTTTGGCAAGGGGTACCTTTTTGCAAAAAATCAATTTTTTGGTTGAAACATATTTTGTCCAAAACGTGTCCCAAAACGTGTTTATTTCTAGTAAAGAGGTATTGAAAGGAGTTTCAAATGCGACGAAGCTTCGAAAAAATCTTAAGTCGCAAGCATTTGAACAAAAAAATATTTTGACCAAATTTTTTGGCAAGGGGTACCTTTTTGCAAAAAATCAATTTTTTGGTTGAAACATATTTTGTCCAAAACGTGTCCCAAAACGTGTTTATTTCTAGTAAAGAGGTATTGAAAGGAGTTTCAAATGCGACGAAGCTTCGAAAAAATCTTAAGTCGCAAGCATTTGAACAAAAAAATATTTTGACCAAATTTTTTGGCAAGGGGTACCTCTTTGCAAAAAATAAATTTTTTGGTTGAAACATATTTTGTCCAAAACGTGTCCCAAAACGTGTTTATTTCTAGTAAAGAGGTATTGAAAGAAGTTTCAAATGCGACGAAGCTTCGAAAAAATCTTAAGTCGCAAGCATTTGAACAAAAAAATATTTTGACCAAATTTTTTGGCAAGGGGTACCTCTTTCCAAAAAATCAATTTTTTGGTTGAAACATATTTTGTCCAAAACATGTCCCAAAACGTGTTTATTTCTAGTAAAGAGGTATTGAAAGGAGTTTCAAATGCGACGAAGCTTCGAAAAAATCTTAAGTCGCAAGCATTTGAACAAAAAAATATTTTGACCAAATTTTTTGGCAAGGGGTACCTCTTTGCAAAAAATAAATTTTTTGGTTGAAACATATTTTGTCCAAAACGTGTCCCAAAACGTGTTTATTTCTAGTAAAGAGGTATTGAAAGAAGTTTCAAATGCGACGAAGCTTCGAAAAAATCTTAAGTCGCAAGCATTTGAACAAAAAAATATTTTGACCAAATTTTTTGGCAAGGGGTACCTCTTTGCAAAAAATTAATTTTTTGGTTGAAACATATTTTGTCCAAAACGTGTCCCAAAACGTGTTTATTTCTAGTAAAGAGGTATTGAAAGGAGTTTCAAATGCGACGAAGCTTCGAAAAAATCTTAAGTCGCAAGCATTTGAACAAAAAAATATTTTGACCAAATTTTTTGGCAAGGGTTACCTCTTTGCAAAAAAATCAATTTTTTTGGTTGAAACATATTTTGTCCAAAACGTGTCCCAAAACGTGTTTATTTCTAGTAAAGAGGTATTGAAAGGAGTTTCAAATGCGACGAAGCTTCGAAAAAATCTTAAGTCGCAAGCATTTGAACAAAAAAATATTTTGACCAAATTTTTTGGCAAGAGGTACCTTTTTGCAAAAAATCAATTTTTTGGTTGAAACATATTTTGTCCAAAACGTGTCCCAAAACGTGTTTATTTCTAGTAAAGAGGTATTGAAAGGAGTTTCAAATGCGACGAAGCTTCGAAAAAATCTTAAGTCGCAAGCATTTGAACAAAAAAATATTTTGACCAAATTTTTTGGCAAGGGGTACCTCTTTGCAAAAAATCAATTTTTTGGTTGAAACATATTTTGTCCAAAACGTGTCCCAAAACGTGTTTATTTCTAGTAAAGAGGTATTGAAAGAAGTTTCAAATGCGACGAAGCTTCGAAAAAATTTTAAGTCGCAAGCATTTGAACAAAAAAATATTTTGACCAAATTTTTTGGCAAGGGGTACCTCTTTCCAAAAAATCAATTTTTTGGTTGAAACATATTTTGTCCAAAACATGTCCCAAAACGTGTTTATTTCTAGTAAAGAGGTATTGAAAGGAGTTTCAAATGCGACGAAGCTTCGAAAAAATCTTAAGTCGCAAGCATTTGAACAAAAAAATATTTTGACCAAATTTTTTGGCAAGGGGTACCTTTTTGCAAAAAATCAATTTTTTGGGTGAAACATATTTTGTCCAAAACGTGTTTATTTCTAGTAAAGAGGTATTGAAAGGAGTTTCAAATGCGACGAAGCTTCGAAAAAATCTTAAGTCGCAAGCATTTGAACAAAAAAATATTTTGACCAAATTTTTTGGCAAGGGGTACCTCTTTGCAAAAAATCAATTTTTTGGTTGAAACATATTTTGTCCAAAACGTGTCCCAAAACGTGTTTATTTCTAGTAAAGAGGTATTGAAAGGAGTTTCAAATGCGACGAAGCTTCGAAAAAATCTTAAGTCGCAAGCATTTGAACAAAAAAATATTTTGACCAAATTTTTTGGCAAGGGGTACCTCTTTGCAAAAAATCAATTTTTTGGTTGAAACATATTTTGTCCAAAACGTGTCCCAAAACGTGTTTATTTCTAGTAAAGAGGTATTGAAAGGAGTTTCAAATGCGACGAAGCTTCGAAAAAATCTTAAGTCGCAAGCATTTGAACAAAAAAATATTTTGACCAAATTTTTTGGCAAGGGGTACCTTTTTGCAAAAAATCAATTTTTTGGTTGAAACATATTTTGTCCAAAACGTGTCCCAAAACGTGTTTATTTCTAGTAAAGAGGTATTGAAAGGAGTTTCAAATGCGACGAAGCTTCGAAAAAATCTTAAGTCGCAAGCATTTGAACAAAAAAATATTTTGACCAAATTTTTTGGCAAGGGGTACCTCTTTGCAAAAAATCAATTTTTTGGTTGAAACATATTTTGTCCAAAACGTGTCCCAAAACGTGTTTATTTCTAGTAAAGAGGTATTGAAAGGAGTTTCAAATGCGACGAAGCTTCGAAAAAATCTTAAGTCGCAAGCATTTGAACAAAAAAATATTTTGACCAAATTTTTTGGCAAGGGGTACCTCTTTGCAAAAAATAAATTTTTTGGTTGAAACATATTTTGTCCAAAACGTGTCCCAAAACGTGTTTATTTCTAGTAAAGAGGTAATGAAAGGAGTTTCAAATGCGACGAAGCTTCGAAAAAATCTTAAGTCGCAAGCATTTGAACAAAAAAATATTTTGACCAAATTTTTTGGCAAGGGGTACCTCTTTGCAAAAAATAAATTTTTTGGTTGAAACATATTTTGTCCAAAACGTGTCCCAAAACGTGTTTATTTCTAGTAAAGAGGAATTGAAAGGAGTTTCAAATGCGACGAAGCTTCGAAAAAATCTTAAGTCGCAAGCATTTGAACAAAAAAATATTTTGACAAAATTTTTTGGCAAGGGGTACCTCTTTGCAAAAAATCAATTTTTTGGTTGAAACATATTTTGTCCAAAATGTGTCCCAAAACGTGTTTATTTCTAGTAAAGAGGTATTGAAAGGAGTTTCAAATGCGACGAAGCTTCGAAAAAATCTTAAGTCGCAAGCATTTGAACAAAAAAATATTTTGACCAAATATTTTTGCAAAAAATAAATTTTTTGGTTGAAACATATTTTGTCCAAAACGTGTCCCAAAACGTGTTTATTTCTAGTAAAGAGGTATTGAAAGGAGTTTCAAATGCGACGAAGCTTCGAAAAAATCTTAAGTCGCAAGCATTTGAACAAAAAAATATTTTGACAAAATTTTTTGGCAAGGGGTACCTCTTTGCAAAAAATCAATTTTTTGGTTGAAACATATTTTGTCCAAAACGTGTCCCAAAACGTGTTTATTTCTAGTAAAGAGGTATTGAAAGGAGTTTCAAATGCGACGAAGCTTCGAAAAAATCTTAAGTCGCAAGCATTTGAACAAAAAAATATTTTGACCAAATTTTTTGGCAAGGGGTACCTCTTTGCAAAAAATCAATTTTTGGGTTGAAACATATTTTGTCCAAAACGTGTCCCAAAACGTGTTTATTTCTAGTAAAGAGGTATTGAAAGGAGTTTCAAATGCGACGAAGCTTCGAAAAAATCTTAAGTCGCAAGCATTTGAACAAAAAAATATTTTGACCAAATTTTTTGGCAAGGGATACCTCTTTGCAAAAAAATAAATTTTTTGGTTGAAACATATTTTGTCCAAAACGTGTCCCAAAACGTGTTTATTTCTAGTAAAGAGGTATTGAAAGGAGTTTCAAATGCGACGAAGCTTCGAAAAAATCTTAAGTCGCAAGCATTTGAACAAAAAAATATTTTGACCAAATTTTTTGGCAAGGGGTACCTCTTTCCAAAAAATCAATTTTTTGGTTGAAACATATTTTGTCCAAAACATGTCCCAAAACGTGTTTATTTCTAGTAAAGAGGTATTGAAAGGAGTTTCAAATGCGACGAAGCTTCGAAAAAATCTTAAGTCGCAAGCATTTGAACAAAAAAATATTTTGACCAAATTTTTTGGCAAGGGGTACCTCTTTGCAAAAAATAAATTTTTTGGTTGAAACATATTTTGTCCAAAACGTGTCCCAAAACGTGTTTATTTCTAGTAAAGAGGTATTGAAAGAAGTTTCAAATGCGACGAAGCTTCGAAAAAATCTTAAGTCGCAAGCATTTGAACAAAAAAATATTTTGACCAAATTTTTTGGCAAGGGGTACGTACCTCTTTCCAAAAAATCAATTTTTTGGTTGAAACATATTTTGTCCAAAACATGTCCCAAAACGTGTTTATTTCTAGTAAAGAGGTATTGAAAGGAGTTTCAAATGCGACGAAGCTTCGAAAAAATCTTAAGTCGCAAGCATTTGAACAAAAAAATCTTTTGACCAAATTTTTTGGCAAGGGGTACCTCTTTGCAAAAAATCAATTTTTTGGTTGAAACATATTTTGTCCAAAACGTGTCCCAAAAGGTGTTTATTTCTAGTAAAGAGGTATTGAAAGGAGTTTCAACTGCGACGAAGCTTCCAAAAAATCTTAAGTCGCAAGCATTTGAACAAAAAAATATTTTGACCAAATTTTTTGGCAAGGGGTACCTCTTTGCAAAAAATCAATTTTTTGGTTGAAACAAATTTTGTCCAAAACGTGTCCCAAAACGTGTTTATTTCTAGTAAAGAGGTATTGAAAGGAGTTTCAAATGCGACGAAGCTTCGAAAAAATCTTAAGTCGCAAGCATTTGAACAAAAAAATATTTTGACCAAATTTTTTGGCAAGGGGTACCTCTTTGCAAAAAATCAATTTTTTGGTTGAAACATATTTTGTCCAAAACGTGTCCCAAAAGGTGTTTATTTCTAGTAAAGAGGTATTGAAAGGAGTTTCAACTGCGACGAAGCTTCCAAAAAATCTTAAGTCGCAAGCATTTGAACAAAAAAATATTTTGACCAAATTTTTTGGCAAGGGGTACCTCTTTGCAAAAAATCAATTTTTTGGTTGAAACATATTTTGTCCAAAACGTGTCCCAAAACGTGTTTATTTCTAGTAAAGAGGTATTGAAAGGAGTTTCAAATGCGACGAAGCTTCGAAAAAATCGTAAGTCGCAAGCATTTGAACAAAGAGGTACCCCTTGCCAAAAAATTTGGTCAAAATATTTTTTTGTTCAAATGCTTGCGACTTAAGATTTTTTCTAAGCTTCGTCGCATTTGAAACTCCTTTCAATACCTCTTTACTAGAAATAAACACGTTTTGGACAATATATGTTTCAACCAAAAAATTGATTTTTTGCAAAGAGGTATCTACCCCTTGCCAAAAAATTTGGTCAAAATATTTTTTTGTTCAAATGCTTGCGACTTAAGATTTTTTTGAAGCTTCGTCGCATTTGAAACTCCTTTCAATACCTCTTTACTAGAAATAAACACGTTTTGGGACACGTTTTGGACAAAATATGTTTCAACCAAAAAATTGATTTTTTGCAAAGAGGTACCCCTTGCCAAAAAATTTGGTAAAAATATTTTTTTGTTCAAATGCTTGCGACTTAAGATTTTTTCGAAGCTTCGTCGCATTTGAAACTCCTTTCAATACCTCTTTACTAGAAATAAACACGTTTTGGGACACGTTTTGGACAAAATATGTTTCAACCAAAAAATTGATTTTTTGCAAAGAGGTACCCCTTGCCAAAAAATTTGGTCAAAATATTTTTTTGTTCAAATGCTTGCGACTTAAGATTTTTTCGAAGCTTCGTCGCATTTGAAACTCCTTTCAATACCTCTTTACTAGAAATAAACACGTTTTGGGACACGTTTTGGACAAAATATGTTTCAACCAAAAAATTGATTTTTTGCAAAGAGGTACCCCTTGCCAAAAAATTTGGTCAAAATATTTTTTTGTTCAAATGCTTGCGACTTAAGATTTTTTCGAAGCTTCGTCGCATTTGAAACTCCTTTCAATACCTCTTTACTAGAAATAAACACGTTTTGGGACACGTTTTGGACAAAATATGTTTCAACCAAAAAATTGATTTTTTGCAAAGAGGTACCCCTTGCCAAAAAATTTGGTCAAAATATTTTTTTGTTCAAATGCTTGCGACTTAAGATTTTTTCGAAGCTTCGTCGCATTTGAAACTCCTTTCAATACCTCTTTACTAGAAATAAACACGTTTTGGACAAAATATGTTTCAACCAAAAAATTGATTTTTTGCAAAGAGGTACCCCTTGCCAAAAAATTTGGTCAAAATATTTTTTTGTTCAAATGCTTGCGACTTAAGATTTTTTCGAAGCTTCGTCGCATTTGAAACTCCTTTCAATACCTCTTTACTAGAAATAAACACGTTTTGGACAAAATATGTTTCAACCAAAAAATTGATTTTTTGCAAAGAGGTACCCCTTGCCAAAAAATTTGGTCAAAATATTTTTTTGTTCAACTGCTTGCGACTTAAGATTTTTTCGAAGCTTCGTCGCATTTGAAACTCCTTTCAATACCTCTTTACTAGAAATAAACACGTTTTGGGACACGTTTTGGACAAAATATGTTTCAACCAAAAAATTGATTTTTTGCAAAGAGGTACCCCTTGCCAAAAAATTTGGTCAAAATATTTTTTTGTTCAAATGCTTGCGACTTAAGATTTTTTCGAAGCTTCGTCGCATTTGAAACTGCTTTCAATACCTCTTTACTAGAAATAAACACGTTTTGGGACACGTTTTGGACAAAATATGTTTCAACCAAAAAATTGATTTTTTGCAAAGAGGTACCCCTTGCCAAAAAATTTGGTCAAAATATTTTTTTGTTCAAATGCTTGCGACTTAAGATTTTTTCGAAGTTTCGTCGCATTTGAAACTCCTTTCAATACCTCTTTACTAGAAATAAACACGTTTTGAGACACGTTTTGGACAAAATATGTTTCAACCAAAAAATTGATTTTTTGCAAAGAGGTACCTCTTGCCAAAAAATTTGGTCAAAATATTTTTTTGTTCAAATGCTTGCGACTTAAGATTTTTTCGAAGCTTCGTCGCATTTGAAACTCCTTTCAATACCTCTTTACTAGAAATAAACACGTTTTGAGACACGTTTTGGACAAAATATGTTTCAACCAAAAAATTGATTTTTTGCAAAGAGGTACCCCTTGCCAAAAAATTTGGTCAAAATATTTTTTTGTTCAAATGGTTGCGACTTAAGATTTTTTCGAAGCTTCGTCGCATTTGAAACTCCTTTCAATACCTCTTTACTAGAAATAAACACGATTTGGGACACGTTTTGGACAAAATATGTTTCAACCAAAAAATTGATTTTTTGCAAAGAGGTACCCCTTGCCAAAAAATTTGGTCAAAATATTTTTTTGTTCACATGCTTGCGACTTAAGATTTTTTCGAAGCTTCATCGCATTTGAAACTCCTTTCAATACCTCTTTACTAGAAATAAACACGATTTGGGACACGTTTTGGACAAAATATGTTTCAACCAAAAAATTGATTTTTTGCAAAGAGGTACCCCTTGCCAAAAAATTTGGTCAAAATATTTTTTTGTTCAAATGCTTGCGACTTAAGATTTTTTCGAAGCTTCGTCGCATTTGAAACTCCTTTCAATACCTCTTTACTAGAAATAAACACGATTTGGGACACGTTTTGGACAAAATATGTTTCAACCAAAAAATTGATTTTTGCAAAGAGGTACCCCTTGCCAAAAAATTTGGTCAAAATATTTTTTTGTTCAAATGCTTGCGACTTAAGATTTTTTCGAAGCTTCGTCGCATTTGAAACTCCTTTCAATACCTCTTTACTAGAAATAAACACGTTTTGGACAAAATATGTTTCAACCAAAAAATTGATTTTTTGCAAAGAGGTACCCCTTGCCAAAAAATTTGGTCAAAATATTTTTTTGTTCAAATGCTTGCTACTTAAGATTTTTTCGAAGCTTCGTCGCATTTGAAACTCCTTTCAATACCTCTTTACTAGAAATAAACACGATTTGGGACACGTTTTGGACAAAATATGTTTCAACCAAAAAATTGATTTTTGCAAAGAGGTACCCCTTGCCAAAAAATTTGGTAAAAATATTTTTTTGTTCAAATGCTTGCGACTTAAGATTTTTTCGAAGCTTCGTCGCATTTGAAACTCCTTTCAATACCTCTTTACTAGAAATAAACACGTTTTGGACAAAATATGTTTCAACCAAAAAATTGATTTTTTGCAAAGAGGTACCCCTTGCCAAAAAATTTGGTCAAAATATTTTTTTGTTCAAATGCTTGCGACTTAAGATTTTTTCGAAGCTTCGTCGCATTTGAAACTCCTTTCAATACCTCTTTACTAGAAATAAACACGATTTGGGACACGTTTTGGACAAAATATGTTTCAACCAAAAAATTGATTTTTTGCAAAGAGATACCCCTTGCCAAAAAATTTGGTCAAAATATTTTTTTGTTCAAATGCTTGCGACTTAAGATTTTTTCGAAGCTTCGTCGCATTTGAAACTCCTTTCAATACCTCTTTACTAGAAATAAACACGTTTTGGACAAAATATGTTTCAACCAAAAAATTTGAGTTTTTGCAAAGAGGTACCCCTTGCCAAAAAATTTGGTCAAAATATTTTTTTGTTCAAATGCTTGCGACTTAAGATTTTTTCGAAGCTTCGTCGCATTTGAAACTCCTTTCAATACCTCTTTACTAGAAATAAACACGTTTTGGACAAAATATGTTTCAACCAAAAAATTGATTTTTTGCAAAGAGGTACCCCTTGCCAAAAAATTTGGTCAAAATATTTTTTTGTTCAAATGCTTGCAACTTAAGATTTTTTCGAAGCTTTGTCGCATTTGAAACTCCTTTCAATACCTCTTTACTAGAAATAAACACGTTTTGGGACACGTTTTGCACAAAATATGTTTCAACCAAAAAATTGAATTTTTGCAAAGAGGTACCCCTTGCCAAAAAATTTGGTCAAAATACTTTTTTGTTCAAATGCTTGCGACTTAAGATTTTTTCGAAGCTTCGTCGCATTTGAAACTCCTTTCAATACCTCTTTACTAGAAATAAACACGTTTTGGACAAAATATGTTTCAACCAAAAAATTGATTTTTTGCAAAGAGGTACCCCTTGCCAAAAAATTTGGTCAAAATATTTTTTTGTTCAAATGCTTGCAACTTAAGATTTTTTCGAAGCTTTGTCGCATTTGAAACTCCTTTCAATACCTCTTTACTAGAAATAAACACGTTTTGGGACATGTTTTGGACAAAATATGTTTCAACCCAAAAATTGATTTTTTGCAAAGAGGTACCCCTTGCCAAAAAATTTGGTCAAAATACTTTTTTGTTCAAATGCTTGCGACTTAAGATTTTTTCGAAGCTTCGTCGCATTTGAAACTCCTTTCAATACCTCTTTACTAGAAATAAACACGTTTTGGACAAAATATGTTTCAACCAAAAAATTGATTTTTTGCAAAGAGGTACCCCTTGCCAAAAAATTTGGTCAAAATATTTTTTTGTTCAAATGCTTGCGACTTAAGATTTTTTCGAAGCTTCGTCGCATTTGAAACTCCTTTCAATACCTCTTTACTAGAAATAAACACGTTTTGGGACACGTTTTGGACAAAATATGTTTCAACCCAAAAATTGATTTTTTGCAAAGAGGTACCCCTTGCCAAAAAATTTGGTCAAAATACTTTTTTGTTCAAATGCTTGCGACTTAAGATTTTTTCGAAGCTTCGTCGCATTTGAAACTCCTTTCAAAACCTCTTTACTAGAAATAAACACGTTTTGGGACACGTTTTGGACAAAATATGTTTCAACCAAAAAATTGATTTTTTGCAAAGAGGTACCCCTTGCCAAAAAATTTGGTCAAAATACTTTTTTGTTCAAATGCTTGCGACTTAAGATTTTTTCGAAGCTTCGTCGCATTTGAAACTCCTTTCAATACCTCTTTACTAGAAATAAACACGTTTTGGGACACGTTTTGGACAAAATATGTTTCAACCAAAAAATTGATTTTTTGCAAAGAGGTACACCTTGCCAAAAAATTTGGTCAAAATATTTTTTTGTTCAAATGCTTGCGACTTAAGATTTTTTCGAAGCTTCGTCGCATTTGAAACTCCTTTCAATACCTCTTTACTAGAAATAAACACGTTTTGGACAAAATATGTTTCAACCAAAAAATTGATTTTTTGCAAAGAGGTACCCCTTGCCAAAAAATTTGGTCAAAATATTTTTTTGTTCAAATGCTTGCAACTTAAGATTTTTTCGAAGCTTTGTCGCATTTGAAACTCCTTTCAATACCTCTTTACTAGAAATAAACACGTTTTGGGACACGTTTTGGACAAAATATGTTTCAACCAAAAAATTGATTTTTTGCAAAGAGGTACCCCTTGCCAAAAAATTTGGTCAAAATATTTTTTGTTCAAATGCTTGCGACTTAAGATTTTTTCGAAGCTTCGTCGCATTTGAAACTCCTTTCAATACCTCTTTACTAGAAATAAACACGTTTTGGGACACGTTTTGGACAAAATATGTTTCAACCAAAAAATTGATTTTTTGCAAAGAGGTACCCCTTGCCAAAAAATTTGGTCAAAATATTTTTTTGTTCAAATGCTTGCGACTTAAGATTTTTTCGAAGCTTCGTCGCATTTGAAACTCCTTTCAATACCTCTTTACTAGAAATAAACACGTTTTGGGACACGCTTTGGACAAAATATGTTTCAACCAAAAAATTGATTTTTTGCAAAGAGGTACCCCTTGCCAAAAAATTTGGTCAAAATATTTTTTTGTTCAAATGCTTGCGACTTAAGATTTTTTCGAAGCTTCGTCGCATTTGAAACTCCTTTCAATACCTCTTTACTAGAAATAAACACGTTTTGGGACACGTTTTGCACAAAATATGTTTCAACCAAAAAATTTATTTTTTGCAAAGAGGTACCCCTTGCCAAAAAATTTGGTCAAAATATTTTTTTGTTCAAATGCTTGCGACTTAAGATTTTTTCGAAGCTTCGTCGCATTTGAAACTCCTTTCAAAACCTCTTTACTAGAAATAAACACGTTTTGGGACACGTTTTGGACAAAATATGTTTCAACCCAAAAATTGATTTTTTGCAAAGAGGTACCCTTGCCAAAAAAATTGGTCAAAATATTTTTTTGTTCAAATGCTTGCGACTTAAGATTTTTTCGAAGCTTCGTCGCATTTGAAACTCCTTTCAATACCTCTTTACTAGAAATAAACACGATTTGGGACACGTTTTGGACAAAATATGTTTCAACCAAAAAATTGATTTTTTGCAAAGAGGTACCCCTTGCCAAAAAATTTGGTCAAAATATTTTTTTGTTCAAATGCTTGCGACTTAAGATTTTTTCGAAGCTTCGTCGCATTTGAAACTCCTTTCAATACCTCTTTACTAGAAATAAACACGATTTGGGACACGTTTTGGACAAAATATGTTTCAACCAAAAAATTGATTTTTTGCAAAGAGGTACCCCTTGCCAAAAAATTTGGTCAAAATATTTTTTTGTTCAAATGCTTGCGACTTAAGATTTTTTCGAAGCTTCGTCGCATTTGAAACTCCTTTCAATACCTCTTTACTAGAAATAAACACGTTTTGGACAAAATATGTTTCAACCAAAAAATTGATTTTTTGCAAAGAGGTACCCCTTGCCAAAAAATTTGGTCAAAATATTTTTTTGTTCAAATGCTTGCTACTTAAGATTTTTTCGAAGCTTCGTCGCATTTGAAACTCCTTTCAATACCTCTTTACTAGAAATAAACACGATTTGGGACACGTTTTGGACAAAATATGTTTCAACCAAAAAATTGATTTTTTGCAAAGAGGTACCCCTTGCCAAAAAATTTGGTAAAAATATTTTTTTGTTCAAATGCTTGCGACTTAAGATTTTTTCGAAGCTTCGTCGCATTTGAAACTCCTTTCAATACCTCTTTACTAGAAATAAACACGTTTTGGACAAAATATGTTTCAACCAAAAAATTGATTTTTTGCAAAGAGGTACCCCTTGCCAAAAAATTTGGTCAAAATATTTTTTTGTTCAAATGCTTGCGACTTAAGATTTTTTCGAAGCTTCGTCGCATTTGAAACTCCTTTCAATACCTCTTTACTAGAAATAAACACGATTTGGGACACGTTTTGGACAAAATATGTTTCAACCAAAAAATTGATTTTTTGCAAAGAGATACCCCTTGCCAAAAAATTTGGTCAAAATATTTTTTTGTTCAAATGCTTGCGACTTAAGATTTTTTCGAAGCTTCGTCGCATTTGAAACTCCTTTCAATACCTCTTTACTAGAAATAAACACGTTTTGGACAAAATATGTTTCAACCAAAAAATTTGAGTTTTTGCAAAGAGGTACCCCTTGCCAAAAAATTTGGTCAAAATATTTTTTTGTTCAAATGCTTGCGACTTAAGATTTTTTCGAAGCTTCGTCGCATTTGAAACTCCTTTCAATACCTCTTTACTAGAAATAAACACGTTTTGGACAAAATATGTTTCAACCAAAAAATTGATTTTTTGCAAAGAGGTACCCCTTGCCAAAAAATTTGGTCAAAATATTTTTTTGTTCAAATGCTTGCAACTTAAGATTTTTTCGAAGCTTTGTCGCATTTGAAACTCCTTTCAATACCTCTTTACTAGAAATAAACACGTTTTGGGACACGTTTTGCACAAAATATGTTTCAACCAAAAAATTGATTTTTTGCAAAGAGGTACCCCTTGCCAAAAAATTTGGTCAAAATACTTTTTTGTTCAAATGCTTGCGACTTAAGATTTTTTCGAAGCTTCGTCGCATTTGAAACTCCTTTCAATACCTCTTTACTAGAAATAAACACGTTTTGGACAAAATATGTTTCAACCAAAAAATTGATTTTTTGCAAAGAGGTACCCCTTGCCAAAAAATTTGGTCAAAATATTTTTTTGTTCAAATGCTTGCGACTTAAGATTTTTTCGAAGCTTCGTCGCATTTGAAACTCCTTTCAATACCTCTTTACTAGAAATAAACACGTTTTGGGACACGTTTTGGACAAAATATGTTTCAACCCAAAAATTGATTT
The DNA here is from genome assembly GCA_951800035.1 of Linnaemya tessellans. Taxonomy (NCBI): domain Eukaryota; kingdom Metazoa; phylum Arthropoda; class Insecta; order Diptera; family Tachinidae; genus Linnaemya; species Linnaemya tessellans. The sequence continues at coordinate 136,639,284 of OX637532.1, forward strand.
TTTGCAAAGAGGTACCCCTTGCCAAAAAATTTGGTCAAAATACTTTTTTGTTCAAATGCTTGCGACTTAAGATTTTTTCGAAGCTTCGTCGCATTTGAAACTCCTTTCAAAACCTCTTTACTAGAAATAAACACGTTTTGGGACACGTTTTGGACAAAATATGTTTCAACCAAAAAATTGATTTTTTGCAAAGAGGTACCCCTTGCCAAAAAATTTGGTCAAAATACTTTTTTGTTCAAATGCTTGCGACTTAAGATTTTTTCGAAGCTTCGTCGCATTTGAAACTCCTTTCAATACCTCTTTACTAGAAATAAACACGTTTTGGGACACGTTTTGGACAAAATATGTTTCAACCAAAAAATTGATTTTTTGCAAAGAGGTACCCCTTGCCAAAAAATTTGGTCAAAATATTTTTTGTTCAAATGCTTGCGACTTAAGATTTTTTCGAAGCTTCGTCGCATTTGAAACTCCTTTCAATACCTCTTTACTAGAAATAAACACGTTTTGGGACACGTTTTGGACAAAATATGTTTCAACCAAAAAATTGATTTTTTGCAAAGAGGTACCCCTTGCCAAAAAATTTGGTCAAAATATTTTTTTGTTCAAATGCTTGCGACTTAAGATTTTTTCGAAGCTTCGTCGCATTTGAAACTCCTTTCAATACCTCTTTACTAGAAATAAACACGTTTTGGGACACGCTTTGGACAAAATATGTTTCAACCAAAAAATTGATTTTTTGCAAAGAGGTACCCCTTGCCAAAAAATTTGGTCAAAATATTTTTTTGTTCAAATGCTTGCGACTTAAGATTTTTTCGAAGCTTCGTCGCATTTGAAACTCCTTTCAATACCTCTTTACTAGAAATAAACACGTTTTGGGACACGTTTTGCACAAAATATGTTTCAACCAAAAAATTGATTTTTTGCAAAGAGGTACCCCTTGCCAAAAAATTTGGTCAAAATACTTTTTTGTTCAAATGCTTGCGACTTAAGATTTTTTCGAAGCTTCGTCGCATTTGAAACTCCTTTCAATACCTCTTTACTAGAAATAAACACGTTTTGGGACACGTTTTGGACAAAATATGTTTCAACCAAAAAATTGATTTTTTGCAAAGAGGTACCCCTTGCCAAAAAATTTGGTCAAAATATTTTTTGTTCAAATGCTTGCGACTTAAGATTTTTTCGAAGCTTCGTCGCATTTGAAACTCCTTTCAATACCTCTTTACTAGAAATAAACACGTTTTGGGACACGTTTTGGACAAAATATGTTTCAACCAAAAAATTGATTTTTTGCAAAGAGGTACGTACCCCTTGCCAAAAAATTTGGTCAAAATATTTTTTTGTTCAAATGCTTGCGACTTAAGATTTTTTCGAAGCTTCGTCGCATTTGAAACTCCTTTCAATACCTCTTTACTAGAAATAAACACGTTTTGGGACACGCTTTGGACAAAATATGTTTCAACCAAAAAATTGATTTTTTGCAAAGAGGTACCCCTTGCCAAAAAATTTGGTCAAAATATTTTTTTGTTCAAATGCTTGCGACTTAAGATTTTTTCGAAGCTTCGTCGCATTTGAAACTCCTTTCAATACCTCTTTACTAGAAATAAACACGTTTTGGGACACGTTTTGCACAAAATATGTTTCAACCAAAAAATTTATTTTTTGCAAAGAGGTACCCCTTGCCAAAAAATTTGGTCAAAATATTTTTTTGTTCAAATGCTTGCGACTTAAGATTTTTTCGAAGCTTCGTCGCATTTGAAACTCCTTTCAAAACCTCTTTACTAGAAATAAACACGTTTTGGGACACGTTTTGGACAAAATATGTTTCAACCCAAAAATTGATTTTTTACAAAGAGGTACCCTTGCCAAAAAATTTGGTCAAAATATTTTTTTGTTCAAATGCTTGCGACTTAAGATTTTTTCGAAGCTTCGTCGCATTTGAAACTCCTTTCAATACCTCTTTACTAGAAATAAACACGTTTTGGGACACGTTTTGGACAAAATATGTTTCAACCAAAAAATTGATTTTTTGCAAAGAGGTACCCCTTGCCAAAAAATTTGGTCAAAATATTTTTTTGTTCAAATGCTTGCGACTTAAGATTTTTTCGAAGCTTCGTCGCATTTGAAACGCCTTTCAATACCTCTTTACTAGAAATAAACACGTTTTGGGACACGTTTTGGACAAAATATGTTTCAACCAAAAAATTGATTTTTTGCAAAGAGGTACCCCTTGCCAAAAAATTTGGTCAAAATATTTTTTTGTTCAAATGCTTGCGACTTAAGATTTTTTCGAAGCTTCGTCGCATTTGAAACTCCTTTCAATACCTCTTTACTAGAAATAAACACGTTTTGGGACACGTTTTGGACAAAATATGTTTCAACCCAAAAATTGATTTTTTGCAAAGAGGTACCCCTTGCCAAAAAATTTGGTCAAAATATTTTTTTGTTCAAATGCTTGCGACTTAAGATTTTTTCGAAGCTTCGTCGCATTTGAAACTCCTTTCAATACCTCTTTACTAGAAATAAACACGTTTTGGACAAAATATGTTTCAACCCAAAAATTGATTTTTTGCAAAGAGGTACCCCTTGCCAAAAAATTTGGTCAAAATACTTTTTTGTTCAAATGCTTGCGACTTAAGATTTTTTCGAAGCTTCGTCGCATTTGAAACTCCTTTCAAAACCTCTTTACTAGAAATAAACACGTTTTGGGACACGTTTTGGACAAAATATGTTTCAACCAAAAAATTGATTTTTTGCAAAGAGGTACCCCTTGCCAAAAAATTTGGTCAAAATACTTTTTTGTTCAAATGCTTGCGACTTAAGATTTTTTCGAAGCTTCGTCGCATTTGAAACTCCTTTCAATACCTCTTTACTAGAAATAAACACGTTTTGGGACACGTTTTGGACAAAATATGTTTCAACCAAAAAATTGATTTTTTGCAAAGAGGTACCCTTGCCAAAAAATTTGGTCAAAATATTTTTTTGTTCAAATGCTTGCGATTTAAGATTTTTTCGAAGCTTCGTCGCATTTGAAACTCCTTTCAATACCTCTTTACTAGAAATAAACTCGTTTTGGGACACGTTTTGGACAAAATATGTTTCAACCAAAAAATTGATTTTTTGCAAAGAGGTACCCCTTGCCATAAAATTTGGTCAAAATATTTTTTTGTTCAAATGCTTGCGACTTAAGATTTTTTCGAAGCTTCGTCGCATTTGAAACTCCTTTCAATACCTCTTTACTAGAAATAAACACGTTTTGGGACACGTTTTGGACAAAATATGTTTCAACCAAAAAATTGATTTTTTGCAAAGAGGTACCCCTTGCCAAAAAATTTGGTCAAAATATTTTTTTGTTCAAATGCTTGCGATTTAAGATTTTTTCGAAGCTTCGTCGCATTTGAAACTCCTTTCAATACCTCTTTACTAGAAATAAACACGTTTTGGGACACGTTTTGGACAAAATATGTTTCAACCAAAAAATTGATTTTTTGCAAAGAGGTACCCCTTGCCAAAAAATTTGGTCAAAATATTTTTTTGTTCAAATGCTTGCGACTTAAGATTTTTTCGAAGCTTCGTCGCATTTGAACCTCTTTTCAAAACCTCTTCACTAGAAATAAACACGTTTTGGGACACGTTTTGGACAAAATATGTTTCAACCAAAAAATTGATTTTTTGCAAAGAGGTACCCCTTGCCAAAAAATTTGGTCAAAATATTTTTTTGTTCAAATGCTTGCGACTTAAGATATTTTCGAAGCTTCGTCGCATTTGAAACTCCTTTCAAAACCTCTTCACTAGAAATAAACACGTTTTGGGACACGTTTTGGACAAAATATGTTTCAACCCAAAAATTGATTTTTTGCAAAGAGGTACCCCTTGCCAAAAAATTTGGTCAAAATATTTTTTTGTTCAAATGCTTGCGACTTAAGATTTCTTCGAAGCTTCGTCGCATTTGAAACTCCTTTCAATACCTCTTTACTAGAAATAAACACGTTTTGGGACACGTTTTGGACAAAATATGTGTCAACCCAAAAATTGATTTTTTGCAAAGAGGTACCCCTTGCCAAAAAATTTGGTCAAAATATTTTTTTGTTCAAATGCTTGCGACTTAAGATTTTTTCGAAGCTTCGTCGCATTTGAAACTCCTTTCAATACCTCTTTACTAGAAATAAACACGTTTTGGACAAAATATGTTTCAACCAAAAAATTGATTTTTTGCAAAGAGGTACCCCTTGCCAAAAAATTTGGTCAAAATATTTTTTTGTTCAAATGCTTGCGACTTAAGATTTTTTCGAAGCTTCGTCGCATTTGAAACTCCTTTCAATACCTCTTTACTAGAAATAAACACGATTTGGACAAAATATGTTTCAACCAAAAAATTGATTTTTTGCAAAGAGGTACCCCTTGCCAAAAAATTTGGTCAAAATATTTTTTTGTTCAAATGCTTGCAACTTAAGATTTTTTCGAAGCTTTGTCGCATTTGAAACTCCTTTCAATACCTCTTTACTAGAAATAAACACGTTTTGGGACACGTTTTGCACAAAATATGTTTCAACCAAAAAATTGATTTTTTGCAAAGAGGTACCCCTTGCCAAAAAATTTGGTCAAAATATTTTTTTGTTCAAATGCTTGCGACTTAAGATTTTTTCGAAGCTTCTTCGCATTTGAAACTCCTTTCAATACCTCTTTACTAGAAATAAACACGTTTTGGGACATGTTTTGGACAAAATATGTTTCAACCCAAAAATTGATTTTTTGCAAAGAGGTACCCCTTGCCAAAAAATTTGGTCAAAATACTTTTTTGTTCAAATGCTTGCGACTTAAGATTTTTTCGAAGCTTCGTCGCATTTGAAACTCCTTTCAAAACCTCTTTACTAGAAATAAACACGTTTTGGGACACGTTTTGGACAAAATATGTTTCAACCAAAAAATTGATTTTTTGCAAAGAGGTACCCCTTGCCAAAAAATTTGGTCAAAATACTTTTTTGTTGAAATGCTTGCGACTTAAGATTTTTTCGAAGCTTCGTCGCATTTGAAACTCCTTTCAATACCTCTTTACTAGAAATAAACACGTTTTGGACAAAATATGTTTCAACCAAAAAATTGATTTTTTGCAAAGAGGTACCCCTTGCCAAAAAATTTGGTCAAAATATTTTTTTGTTCAAATGCTTGCGACTTAAGATTTTTTCGAAGCTTCGTCGCATTTGAAACTCCTTTCAATACCTCTTTACTAGAAATAAACACGTTTTGGACAAAATATGTTTCAACCAAAAAATTGATTTTTTGCAAAGAGGTACCCCTTGCCAAAAAATTTGGTCAAAATATTTTTTTGTTCAAATGCTTGCGACTTAAGATTTTTTCGAAGCTTCGTCGCATTTGAAACTCCTTTCAATACCTCTTTACTAGAAATAAACACGTTTTGGGACACGTTTTGGACAAAATATGTTTCAACCCAAAAATTGATTTTTTGCAAAGAGGTACCCCTTGCCAAAAAATTTGGTCAAAATACTTTTTTGTTCAAATGCTTGCGACTTAAGATTTTTTCGAAGCTTCGTCGCATTTGAAACTCCTTTCAAAACCTCTTTACTAGAAATAAACACGTTTTGGGACACGTTTTGGACAAAATATGTTTCAACCAAAAAATTGATTTTTTGCAAAGAGGTACCCCTTGCCAAAAAATTTGGTCAAAATACTTTTTTGTTCAAATGCTTGCGACTTAAGATTTTTTCGAAGCTTCGTCGCATTTGAAACTCCTTTCAATACCTCTTTACTAGAAATAAACACGTTTTGGGACACGTTTTGGACAAAATATGTTTCAACCAAAAAATTGATTTTTTGCAAAGAGGTACACCTTGCCAAAAAATTTGGTCAAAATATTTTTTTGTTCAAATGCTTGCGACTTAAGATTTTTTCGAAGCTTCGTCGCATTTGAAACTCCTTTCAATACCTCTTTACTAGAAATAAACACGTTTTGGACAAAATATGTTTCAACCAAAAAATTGATTTTTTGCAAAGAGGTACCCCTTGCCAAAAAATTTGGTCAAAATATTTTTTTGTTCAAATGCTTGCAACTTAAGATTTTTTCGAAGCTTTGTCGCATTTGAAACTCCTTTCAATACCTCTTTACTAGAAATAAACACGTTTTGGGACACGTTTTGGACAAAATATGTTTCAACCAAAAAATTGATTTTTTGCAAAGAGGTACCCCTTGCCAAAAAATTTGGTCAAAATATTTTTTGTTCAAATGCTTGCGACTTAAGATTTTTTCGAAGCTTCGTCGCATTTGAAACTCCTTTCAATACCTCTTTACTAGAAATAAACACGTTTTGGGACACGTTTTGGACAAAATATGTTTCAACCAAAAAATTGATTTTTTGCAAAGAGGTACCCCTTGCCAAAAAATTTGGTCAAAATATTTTTTTGTTCAAATGCTTGCGACTTAAGATTTTTTCGAAGCTTCGTCGCATTTGAAACTCCTTTCAATACCTCTTTACTAGAAATAAACACGTTTTGGGACACGCTTTGGACAAAATATGTTTCAACCAAAAAATTGATTTTTTGCAAAGAGGTACCCCTTGCCAAAAAATTTGGTCAAAATATTTTTTTGTTCAAATGCTTGCGACTTAAGATTTTTTCGAAGCTTCGTCGCATTTGAAACTCCTTTCAATACCTCTTTACTAGAAATAAACACGTTTTGGGACACGTTTTGCACAAAATATGTTTCAACCAAAAAATTTATTTTTTGCAAAGAGGTACCCCTTGCCAAAAAATTTGGTCAAAATATTTTTTTGTTCAAATGCTTGCGACTTAAGATTTTTTCGAAGCTTCGTCGCATTTGAAACTCCTTTCAAAACCTCTTTACTAGAAATAAACACGTTTTGGGACACGTTTTGGACAAAATATGTTTCAACCCAAAAATTGATTTTTTGCAAAGAGGTACCCTTGCCAAAAAATTTGGTCAAAATATTTTTTTGTTCAAATGCTTGCGACTTAAGATTTTTTCGAAGCTTCGTCGCATTTGAAACTCCTTTCAATACCTCTTTACTAGAAATAAACACGTTTTGGGACACGTTTTGGACAAAATATGTTTCAACCAAAAAATTGATTTTTTGCAAAGAGGTACCCCTTGCCAAAAAATTTGGTCAAAATATTTTTTTGTTCAAATGCTTGCGACTTAAGATTTTTTCGAAGCTTCGTCGCATTTGAAACGCCTTTCAATACCTCTTTACTAGAAATAAACACGTTTTGGGACACGTTTTGGACAAAATATGTTTCAACCAAAAAATTGATTTTTTGCAAAGAGGTACCCCTTGCCAAAAAATTTGGTCAAAATATTTTTTTGTTCAAATGCTTGCGACTTAAGATTTTTTCGAAGCTTCGTCGCATTTGAAACTCCTTTCAATACCTCTTTACTAGAAATAAACACGTTTTGGGACACGTTTTGGACAAAATATGTTTCAACCCAAAAATTGATTTTTTGCAAAGAGGTACCCCTTGCCAAAAAATTTGGTCAAAATATTTTTTTGTTCAAATGCTTGCGACTTAAGATTTTTTCGAAGCTTCGTCGCATTTGAAACTCCTTTCAATACCTCTTTACTAGAAATAAACACGTTTTGGACAAAATATGTTTCAACCAAAAAATTGATTTTTTGCAAAGAGGTACCCCTTGCCAAAAAATTTGGTCAAAATATTTTTTTTGTTCAAATGCTTGCGACTTAAGATTTTTTCGAAGCTTCATCGCATTTGAAACTCCTTTCAATACCTCTTTACTAGAAATAAACACGTTTTGGGACACGCTTTGGACAAAATATGTTTCAACCAAAAAATTGATTTTTTGCAAAGAGGTACCCCTTGCCAAAAAATTTGGTCAAAATATTTTTTTGTTCAAATGCTTGCGACTTAAGATTTTTTCGAAGCTTCGTCGCATTTGAAACTCCTTTCAATACCTCTTTACTAGAAATAAACACGTTTTGGACAAAATATGTTTCAACCCAAAAATTGATTTTTTGCAAAGAGGTACCCCTTGCCAAAAAATTTGGTCAAAATACTTTTTTGTTCAAATGCTTGCGACTTAAGATTTTTTCGAAGCTTCGTCGCATTTGAAACTCCTTTCAAAACCTCTTTACTAGAAATAAACACGTTTTGGGACACGTTTTGGACAAAATATGTTTCAACCAAAAAATTGATTTTTTGCAAAGAGGTACCCCTTGCCAAAAAATTTGGTCAAAATACTTTTTTGTTCAAATGCTTGCGACTTAAGATTTTTTCGAAGCTTCGTCGCATTTGAAACTCCTTTCAATACCTCTTTACTAGAAATAAACACGTTTTGGGACACGTTTTGGACAAAATATGTTTCAACCAAAAAATTGATTTTTTGCAAAGAGGTACCCTTGCCAAAAAATTTGGTCAAAATATTTTTTTGTTCAAATGCTTGCGATTTAAGATTTTTTCGAAGCTTCGTCGCATTTGAAACTCCTTTCAATACCTCTTTACTAGAAATAAACTCGTTTTGGGACACGTTTTGGACAAAATATGTTTCAACCAAAAAATTGATTTTTTGCAAAGAGGTACCCCTTGCCATAAAATTTGGTCAAAATATTTTTTTGTTCAAATGCTTGCGACTTAAGATTTTTTCGAAGCTTCGTCGCATTTGAAACTCCTTTCAATACCTCTTTACTAGAAATAAACACGTTTTGGGACACGTTTTGGACAAAATATGTTTCAACCAAAAAATTGATTTTTTGCAAAGAGGTACCCCTTGCCAAAAAATTTGGTCAAAATATTTTTTTGTTCAAATGCTTGCGATTTAAGATTTTTTCGAAGCTTCGTCGCATTTGAAACTCCTTTCAATACCTCTTTACTAGAAATAAACACGTTTTGGGACACGTTTTGAACAAAATATGTTTCAACCAAAAAATTGATTTTTTGCAAAGAGGTACCCCTTGCCAAAAAATTTGGTCAAAATATTTTTTTGTTCAAATGCTTGCGACTTAAGATTTTTTCGAAGCTTCGTCGCATTTGAACCTCTTTTCAAAACCTCTTCACTAGAAATAAACACGTTTTGGGACACGTTTTGGACAAAATATATTTCAACCCAAAAATTGATTTTTTGCAAAGAGGTACCCCTTGCCAAAAAATTTGGTCAAAATATTTTTTTGTTCAAATGCTTGCGACTTAAGATTTTTTCGAAGCTTCGTCGCATTTGAAACTCCTTTCAAAACCTCTTCACTAGAAATAAACACGTTTTGGGACACGTTTTGGACATAATATGTTTCAACCCAAAAATTGATTTTTTGCAAAGAGGTACCCCTTGCCAAAAAATTTGGTCAAAATATTTTTTGTTCAAATGCTTGCGACTTAAGATTTCTTCGAAGCTTCGTCGCATTTGAAACTCCTTTCAATACCTCTTTACTAGAAATAAACACGTTTTGGGACACGTTTTGGACAAAATATGTTTCAACCCAAAAATTGATTTTTTGCAAAGAGGTACCCCTTGCCAAAAAATTTGGTCAAAATACTTTTTTGTTCAAATGCTTGCGACTTAAGATTTTTTCGAAGCTTCGTCGCATTTGAAACTCCTTTCAATACCTCTTTACTAGAAATAAACACGTTTTGGGACACGTTTTGGACAAAATATGTTTCAACCACAAAATTGATTTTTTGCAAAGAGGTACCCCTTGCCAAAAAATTTGGTCAAAATATTTTTTTGTTCAAATACTTGCGATTTAAGATTTTTTCGAAGCTTCGTCGCATTTGAAACTCCTTTCAATACCTCTTTACTAGAAATAAACACGTTTTGGGACACGTTTTGGACAAAATATGTTTCAACCAAAAAATTGATTTTTTGCAAAGAGGTACCCCTTGCCATAAAATTTGGTCAAAATATTTTTTTGTTCAAATGCTTGCGACTTAAGACTTTTTCGAAGCTTCGTCGCATTTGAAACTCCTTTCAATACCTCTTTACTAGAAATAAACACGTTTTGGGACACGTTTTGGACAAAATATGTTTCAACCAAAAAATTGATTTTTTGCAAAGAGGTACCCCTTGCCAAAAAATTTGGTCAAAATATTTTTTTGTTCAAATGCTTGCGATTTAAGATTTTTTCGAAGCTTCGTCGCATTTGAAACTCCTTTCAATACCTCTTTACTAGAAATAAACACGTTTTGGGACACGTTTTGGACAAAATATGTTTCAACCAAAAAATTGATTTTTTGCAAAGAGGTACCCCTTGCCAAAAAATTTGGTCAAAATATTTTTTTGTTCAAATGCTTGCGACTTAAGATATTTTCGAAGCTTCGTCGCATTTGAAACTCCTTTCAAAACCTCTTCACTAGAAATAAACACGTTTTGGGACACGTTTTGGACAAAATATGTTTCAACCCAAAAATTGATTTTTTGCAAAGAGGTACCCCTTGCCAAAAAATTTGGTCAAAATATTTTTTTGTTCAAATGCTTGCGACTTAAGATTTCTTCGAAGCTTCGTCGCATTTGAAACTCCTTTCAATACATCTTTACTAGAAATAAACACGTTTTGGGACACGTTTTGGACAAAATATGTTTCAACCCAAAAATTGATTTTTTGCAAAGAGGTACCCCTTGCCAAAAAATTTGGTCAAAATATTTTTTTGTTCAAATGCTTGCGACTTAAGATTTTTTCGAAGCTTCGTCGCATTTGAAACTCCTTTCAAAACCTCTTCACTAGAAATAAACACGTTTTGGGACACGTTTTGGACAAAATATGTTTCAACCCAAAAATTGATTTTTTGCAAAGAGGTACCCCTTGCCAAAAAATTTGGTCAAAATATTTTTTTGTTCAAATGCTTGCGACTTAAGATTTCTTCGAAGCTTCGTCGCATTTGAAACTCCTTTCAATACCTCTTTACTAGAAATAAACACGTTTTGGGACACGTTTTGGACAAAATATGTTTCAACCAAAAAATTGATTTTTTGCAAAGAGGTACCCCTTGCCAAAAAAATTTGGTCAAAATATTTTTTTGTTCAAATGCTTGCGACTTAAGATTTTTTCGAAGCTTCGTCGCATTTGAAACTCCTTTCAAAACCTCTTCACTAGAAATAAACACGTTTTGGGACACGTTTTGGACAAAATATGTGTCAACCCAAAAATTGATTTTTTGCAAAGAGGTACCCCTTGCCAAAAAATTTGGTCAAAATATTTTTTTGTTCAAATGCTTGCGACTTAAGATTTCTTCGAAGCTTCGTCGCATTTGAAACTCCTTTCAATACCTCTTTACTAGAAATAAACACGTTTTGGACAAAATATGTTTCAACCAAAAAATTGATTTTTTGCAAAGAGGTACCCCTTGCCAAAAAATTTGGTCAAAATATTTTTTTGTTCAAATGCTTGCGATTTAAGATTTTTTCGAAGCTTCGTCGCATTTGAAACTCCTTTCAATACCTCTTTACTAGAAATAAACACGTTTTGGGACACGTTTTGAACAAAATATGTTTCAACCAAAAAATTGATTTTTTGCAAAGAGGTACCCCTTGCCAAAAAATTTGGTCAAAATATTTTTTTGTTCAAATGCTTGCGACTTAAGATTTTTTCGAAGCTTCGTCGCATTTGAAACTCCTTTCAATACCTCTTTACTAGAAATAAACACGTTTTGGGACACGTTTTGGACAAAATATGTTTCAAGCAAAAAATTGATTTTTTGCAAAGAGGTACCCCTTGCCAAAAAATTTGGTCAAAATATTTTTTTGTTCAAATGCTTGCGACTTAAGATTTTTTCGAAGCTTCGTCGCATTTGAAACTCCTTTCAATACCTCTTTACTAGAAATAAACACGTTTTGGGACACGTTTTGGACAAAATATGTTTCAACCAAAAAATTGATTTTTTGCAAAGAGGTACCCCTTGCCAAAAAATTTGGTCAAAATATTTTTTTGTTCAAATGCTTGCGACTTAAGATTTTTTCGAAGCTTCGTCGCATTTGAAACTCCTTTCAATACCTCTTTACTAGAAATAAACACGTTTTGGGACACGTTTTGGACAAAATATGTTTCAACCAAAAAATTGATTTTTTGCAAAGAGGTACCCCTTGCCAAAAAATTTGGTCAAAATATTTTTTTGTTCAAATGCTTGCGACTTAAGATTTTTTCGAAGCTTCGTCGCATTTGAAACTCCTTTCAATACCTCTTTACTAGAAATAAACACGTTTTAGGACACGTTTTGGACAAAATATGTTTCAACCAAAAAATTGATTTTTTGCAAAAAATTTGGTCAAAATATTTTTTTGTTCAAATGCTTGCGACTTAAGATTTTTTCGAAGCTTCGTCGCATTTGAAACTCCTTTCAATACCTCTTTACTAGAAATAAACACGTTTTGGGACACGTTTTGGACAAAATATGTTTCAACCAAAAAATTGATTTTTTGCAAAGAGGTACCCCTTGCCAAAAACTTTGGTCAAAATATTTTTTTGTCCAAATGCATGCGACTTAAGATTTTTTCGAAGCTTCGTCGCATTTGAAACTCTTACCTCTTTACTAGAAATAAACACGTTTTGGGACACGTTTTGGACAAAATATGTTTCAACCAAAAAATTGATTTTTTGCAAAGAGGTACCCCTTGCCAAAAAATTTGGTCAAAATATTTTTTTGTTCAAATGCTTGCGACTTAAGATTTTTTCGAAGCTTCGTCGCATTTGAAACTCCTTTCAATACCTCTTTACTAGAAATAAACACGTTTTGGGACACGTTTTGGACAAAATATGTTTCAACCAAAAAATTGATTTTTTGCAAAGAGGTACCCCTTGCCAAAAAATTTGGTCAAAATATTTTTTTGTTCAAATGCTTGCGACTTAAGATTTTTTCGAAGCTTCGTCGCATTTGAAACTCCTTTCAATACCTCTTTACTAGAAATAAACACGTTTTGGGACACGTTTTGGACAAAATATGTTTCAACCAAAAAATTGATTTTTTGCAAAGAGGTACCCCTTGCCAAAAAATTTGGTCAAAATATTTTTTTGTTCAAATGCTTGCGACTTAAGATTTTTTCGAAGCTTCGTCGCATTTGAAACTCCTTTCAATACCTCTTTACTAGAAATAAACACTTTTTGGGACACGTTTTGGACAAAATATGTTGCAACCAAAAAATTGATTTTTTGCAAAGAGGTACCCCTTGCCAAAAAATTTGGTCAAAATATTTTTTTGTTCAAATGCTTGCGACTTAAGATTTTTTCGAAGCTTCGTCGCATTTGAAACTCCTTTCAATACCTCTTTACTAGAAATAAACACGTTTTGGGACACGTTTTGGACAAAATATGTTTCAACCAAAAAATTGATTTTTTGCAAAGAGGTACCCCTTGTCAAAAAATTTGGTCAAAATATTTTTTTGTTCTTGCGACTTAAGATTTTTTCGAAGCTTCGTCGCATTTGAAACTCCTTTCAATACCTCTTTACTAGAAATAAACACGTTTTGGGACACGTTTTGGACAAAATATGTTTCAACCAAAAAATTGATTTTTTGCAAAGAGGTACCCCTTGCCAAAAAATTTGGTCAAAATATTTTTTTGTTCAAATGCTTGCGACTTAAGATTTTTTCGAAGCTTCGTCGCATTTGAAACTCCTTTCAATACCTCTTTACTAGAAATAAACACGTTTTGGGACACGTTTTGGACAAAATATGTTTCAACCAAAAAATTGATTTTTTGCAAAGAGGTACCCCTTGCCAAAAAATTTGGTCAAAATATTTTTTTGTTCAAATGCTTGCGACTTAAGATTTTTTCGAAGCTTCGTCGCATTTGAAACTCCTTTCAATACCTATTTACTAGAAATAAACACGTTTTGGGACACGTTTTGGACAAAATATGTTTCAACCAAAAAATTGATTTTTTGCAAAGAGGTACCCCTTGCCAAAAAATTTGGTCAAAATATTTTTTTGTTCAAATGCTTGCGACTTAAGATTTTTTCGAAGCTTCGTCGCATTTGAAACTCCTTTCAATACCTCTTTACTAGAAATAAACACGTTTTGGGACACGTTTTGGACAAAATATGTTTCAACCAAAAAATTGATTTTTTGCAAAGAGGTACCCCTTGCCAAAAAATTTGGTCAAAATATTTTTTTGTTCAAATGCTTGCGACTTAAGATTTTTTCGAAGCTTCGTCGCATTTGAAACTCCTTTCAATACCTCTTTACTAGAAATAAACACGTTTTGGGACACGTTTTGGACAAAATATGTTTCAACCAAAAAATTGATTTTTTGCAAAAAAAAATTTTGCCAAAAAATTTGGTCAAAATATTTTTTTGTTCAAATGCTTGCGACTTAAGATTTTTTCGAAGCTTCGTCGCATTTGAAACTCCTTTCAATACCTCTTTACTAGAAATAAACACGTTTTGGGACACGTTTTGGACAAAATATGTTTCAACCAAAAAATTGATTTTTTGCAAAGAGGTACCCCTTGCCAAAAAATTTGGTCAAAATATTTTTTTGTCCAAATGCTTGCGACTTAAGATTTTTTCGAAGCTTCGCCGCATTTGAAACTCCTTTCAATACCTCTTTACTAGAAATAAACACGTTTTGGGACACGTTTTGGACAAAATATGTTTCAACCAAAAAATTGATTTTTTGCAAAGAGGTACCCCTTGCCAAAAAATTTGGTCAAAATATTTTTTTGTTCAAATGCTTGCGACTTAAAATTTTTTCGAAGCTTCGTCGCATTTGAAGCTCCTTTCAATACCTCTTTACTAGAAATAAACACGTTTTGGGACACGTTTTGGACAAAATATGTTTCAACCAAAAAATTGATTTTTTGCAAAGAGGTACCCCTTGCCAAAAAATTTGGTCAAAATATTTTTTTGTTCAAATGCTTGCGACTTAAGATTTTTTCGAAGCTTCGTCGCATTTGAAACTCCTTTCAATACCTCTTTACTAGAAATAAACACGTTTTGGGACACGTTTTGGACAAAATATGTTTCAACCAAAAAATTGATTTTTTGCAAAGAGGTACCCCTTGCCAAAAAATTTGGTCAAAATATTTTTTTGTTCAAATGCTTGCGACTTAAGATTTTTTCGAAGCTTCGTCGCATTTGAAACTCCTTTCAATACCTCTTTACTAGAAATAAACACGTTTTGGGACACGTTTTGGACAAAATATGTTTCAACCAAAAAATTGATTTTTTTGCAAAGAGGTACCCCTTGCCAAAAAATTTGGTCAAAATATTTTTTTGTTCAAATGCTTGCGACTTAAGATTTTTTCGAAGCTTCGTCGCATTTGAAACTCCTTTCAATACCTCTTTACTGGAAATAAACACGTTTTGGGACACGTTTTGGACAAAATATGTTTCAACCAAAAAATTGATTTTTTGCAAAGAGGTACCCCTTGCCAAAAAATTTGGTCAAAATATTTTTTTGTTCAAATGCTTGCGACTTAAGATTTTTTCGAAGCTTCGTCGCATTTGAAACTCCTTTCAATACCTCTTTACTAGAAATAAACACGTTTTGGGACACGTTTTGGACAAAATATGTTTCAACCAAAAAATTGATTTTTTGCAAAGAGGTACCCCTTGCCAAAAAATTTGGTCAAAATATTTTTTTGTTCAAATGCTTGCGACTTAAGATTTTTTCGAAGCTTCGTCGCATTTGAAACTCCTTTCAATACCTCTTTACTAGAAATAAACACGTTTTGGGACACGTTTTGGACAAAATATGTTTCAACCAAAAAATTGATTTTTTGCAAAGAGGTACCCCTTGCCAAAAAATTTGGTCAAAATATTTTTTTGTTCAAATGCTTGCGACTTAAGATTTTTTCGAAGCTTCGTCGCATTTGAAACTCCTTTCAATACCTCTTTACTAGAAATAAACACGTTTTGGGACACGTTTTGGACAAAATATGTTTCAACCAAAAAATTGATTTTTTGCAAAGAGGTACCCCTTGCCAAAAAATTTGGTCAAAATATTTTTTTGTTCAAATGCTTGCGACTTAAGATTTTTTCGAAGCTTCGTCGCATTTGAAACTCCTTTCAATACCTCTTTACTAGAAATAAACACGTTTTGGGACACGTTTTGGACAAAATATGTTTCAACCAAAAATTAATTTTTTGCAAAGAGGTACCCCTTGCCAAAAAATTTGGTCAAAATATTTTTTTGTTCAAATGCTTGCGACTTAAGATTTTTTCGAAGCTTCGTCGCATTTGAAACTCCTTTCAATACCTCTTTACTAGAAATAAACACGTTTTGGGACACGTTTTGGACAAAATATGTTTCAACCAAAAAATTGATTTTTTGCAAAGAGGTACCCCTTGCCAAAAAATTTGGTCAAAATATTTTTTTGTCCAAATGCTTGCGACTTAAGATTTTTTCGATGCTTCGCCGCATTTGAAACTCCTTTCAATACCTCTTTACTAGAAATAAACACGTTTTGGGACACGTTTTGGACAAAATATGTTTCAACCAAAAAATTGATTTTTTGCAAAGAGGTACCCCTTGCCAAAAAATTTGGTCAAAATATTTTTTTGTTCAAATGCTTGCGACTTAAAATTTTTTCGAAGCTTCGTCGCATTTGAAACTCCTTTCAATACCTCTTTACTAGAAATAAACACGTTTTGGGACACGTTTTGGACAAAATATGTTTCAACCAAAAAATTGATTTTTTGCAAAGAGGTACCCCTTGCCAAAAAATTTGGTCAAAATATTTTTTTGTTCAAATGCTTGCGACTTAAGATTTTTTCGAAGCTTCGTCGCATTTGAAACTCCTTTCAATACCTCTTTACTAGAAATAAACACGTTTTGGGACACGTTTTGGACAAAATATGTTTCAACCAAAAAATTGATTTTTTGCAAAGAGGTACCCCTTGCCAAAAAATTTGGTCAAAATATTTTTTTGTTCAAATGCTTGCGACTTAAGATTTTTTCGAAGCTTCGTCGCATTTGAAACTCCTTTCAATACCTCTTTACTAGAAATAAACACGTTTTGGGACACATTTTGGACAAAATATGTTTCAACCAAAAAATTGATTTTTTTCAAAGAGGTACCCCTTGCCAAAAAATTTGGTCAAAATATTTTTTTGTTCAAATGCTTGCGACTTAAGATTTTTTCGAAGCTTCGTCGCATTTGAAACTCCTTTCAATACCTCTTTACTAGAAATAAAACACGTTTTGGGACACGTTTTGGACAAAATATGTTTCAACCAAAAAATTGATTTTTTGCAAAGAGGTACCCCTTGCCAAAAAATTTGGTCAAAATATTTTTTTTGTTCAAATGCTTGCGACTTAAGATTTTTTCGAAGCTTCGTCGCATTTGAAACTCCTTTCAATACCTCTTTACTGGAAATAAACACGTTTTGGGACACGTTTTGGACAAAATATGTTTCAACCAAAAAATTTATTTTTTGCAAAGAGGTACCCCTTGCCAAAAAATTTGGTCAAAATATTTTTTTGTTCAAATGCTTGCGACTTAAGATTTTTTCGAAGCTTCGTCGCATTTGAAACTCCTTTCAATACCTCTTTACTAGAAATAAACACGTTTTGGGACACGTTTTGGACAAAATATGTTTCAACCAAAAAATTGATTTTTTGCAAAGAGGTACCCCTTGCCAAAAAATTTGGTCAAAATATTTTTTTGTTCAAATGCTTGCGACTTAAGATTTTTTCGAAGCTTCGTCGCATTTGAAACTCCTTTCAATACCTCTTTACTAGAAATAAACACGTTTTGGGACACGTTTTGGACAAAATATGTTTCAACCAAAAAATTGATTTTTTGCAAAGAGGTACCCCTTGCCAAAAAATTTGGTCAAAATATTTTTTTGTTCAAATGCTTGCGACTTAAGATTTTTTCGAAGCTTCGTCGCATTTGAAACTCCTTTCAATACCTCTTTACTAGAAATAAACACGTTTTGGGACACGTTTTGGACAAAATATGTTTCAACCAAAAAATTGATTTTTTGCAAAGAGGTACCCCTTGCCAAAAAATTTGGTCAAAATATTTTTTTGTTCAAATGCTTGCGACTTAAGATTTTTTCGAAGCTTCGTCGCATTTGAAACTCCTTTCAATACCTCTTTACTAGAAATAAACACGTTTTGGGACACGTTTTGGACAAAATATGTTTCAACCAAAAAATTGATTTTTTGCAAAGAGGTACCCCTTGCCAAAAAATTTGGTCAAAATATTTTTTTGTTCAAATGCTTGCGACTTAAGATTTTTTCGAAGCTTCGTCGCATTTGAAACTCCTTTCAATACCTCTTTACTAGAAATAAACACGTTTTGGGACACGTTTTGGACAAAATATGTTTCAACCAAAAAATTGATTTTTTGCAAAGAGGTACCCCTTGCCAAAAAAGTTGGTCAAAATATTTTTTTGTTCAAATGCTTGCGACTTAATATTTTTTCGAAGCTTCGTCGCATTTGAAACTCCTTTCAAAACCTCTTTACTAGAAATAAACACGTTTTGGGACACGTTTTGGACAAAATATGTTTCAACCAAAAAATTGATTTTTTGCAAAGAGGTACCCCTTGCCAAAAAATTTGGTCAAAATATTTTTTTGTTCAAATGCTTGCGACTTAAGATTTTTTCGAAGCTTCGTCGCATTTGAAACTCCTTTCAATACCTCTTTACTAGAAATAAACACGCTTTGGGACACGTTTTGGACAAAATATGTTTCAACCAAAAAATTGATTTTTTGCAAAGAGGTACCCACCCCTTGCCAAAAAATTTGGTCAAAATATTTTTTTGTTCAAATGCTTGCGACTTAAGATTTTTTCGAAGCTTCGTCGCATTTGAAACTCCTTTCAATACCTCTTTACTAGAAATAAACACGTTTTGGGACACGTTTTGGACAAAATATGTTTCAACCAAAAAATTGATTTTTTGCAAAGAGGTACCCCTTGCCAAAAAATTTGGTCAAAATATTTTTTTGTTCAAATGCTTGCGACTTAAGATTTTTTCGAAGCTTCGTCGCATTTGAAACTCCTTTCAATACCTCTTTACTAGAAATAAAAACGTTTTGGGACACGTTTTGGACAAAATATGTTTCAACCAAAAAATTAATTTTTTGCAAAGAGGTACCCCTTGCCAAAAAATTTGGTCAAAATATTTTTTTGTTCAAATGCTTGCGACTTAAGATTTTTTCGAAGCTTCGTCGCATTTGAAACTCCTTTCAATACCTCTTTACTAGAAATAAACACGTTTTGGGACACGTTTTGGACAAAATATGTTTCAACCAAAAAATTGATTTTTTGCAAAGAGGTACCCCTTGCCAAAAAATTTGGTCAAAATATTTTTTTGTTCAAATGCTTGCGACTTAAGATTTTTTCGAAGCTTCGTCGCATTTGAAACTCCTTTCAATACCTCTTTACTAGAAATAAACACGTTTTGGGACACGTTTTGGACAAAATATGTTTCAACCAAAAAATTTATTTTTTGCAAAGAGGTACCCCTTGCCAAAAAATTTGGTCAAAATATTTTTTTGTTCAAATGCTTGCGACTTAAGATTTTTTCGAAGCTTCGTCGCATTTGAAACTCCTTTCAATACCTCTTTACTAGAAATAAACACGTTTTGGGACACGTTTTGGACAAAATATGTTTCGACCAAAAAATTGATTTTTTGCAAAGAGGTACCCCTTGCCAAAAAATTTGGTCAAAATATTTTTTTGTTCAAATGCTTGCAACTTAAGATTTTTTCGAAGCTTCGTCGCATTTGAAACTCCTTTCAATACCTCTTTACTAGAAATAAACACGTTTTGGACAAAATATGTTTCAACCAAAAAATTGATTTTTTGCAAAGAGGTACCCCTTGCCAAAAAATTTGGTCAAAATATTTTTTTGTTCAAATGCTTGCGACTTAAGATTTTTTCGAAGCTTCGTCGCATTTGAAACTCCTTTCAATACCTCTTTACTAGAAATAAACACGTTTTGGGACACGTTTTGGGCCACGTTTTGGGACACGTTTTGGACAAAATATGTTTCAACCAAAAAATTGATTTTTTGCAAAGAGGTACCCCTTGCCAAAAAATTTGGTCAAAATATTTTTTTGTTCAAATGCTTGCGACTTAAGATTTTTTCGAAGCTTCGTCGCATTTGAAACTCTTTTCAATACCTCTTTACTAGAAATAAACACGTTTTGGGACACGTTTTGGGCCACGTTTTGGGACACGTTTTGGACAAAATATGTTTCAACCAAAAAATTGATTTTTTGCAAAGAGGTACCCCTTGCCAAAAAATTTGGTCAAAATATTTTTTTGTTCAAATGCTTGCGACTTAAGATTTTTTCGAAGCTTCGTCGCATTTGAAACTCCTTTCAATACCTCTTTACTAGTAATAAACACGTTTTGGGACACGTTTTGGACAAAATATGTTTCAACCAAAAATTGATTTTTTGCAAAGAGGTACCCCTTGCCAAAAAATTTGGTCAAAATATTTTTTTGTTCAAATGCTTGCGACTTAAGATTTTTTCGAAGCTTCGTCGCATTTGAAACTCCATTCAATACCTCTTTACTAGAAATAAACACGTTTTGGGACACGTTTTGGACAAAATATGTTTCAACCAAAAAATTGATTTTTTGCAAAGAGGTACCCCTTGCCAAAAAATTTGGTCAAAATATTTTTTTGTTCAAATGCTTGCGACTTAAGATTTTTTCGAAGCTTCGTCGCATTTGAAACTCCTTTCAATACCTCTTTACTAGAAATAAACACGTTTTGGGACACGTTTTGGACAAAATATGTTTCAACCAAAAAATTGATTTTTTGCAAAGAGGTACCCCTTGCCAAAAAAGTTGGTCAAAATATTTTTTTGTTCAAATGCTTGCGACTTAATATTTTTTCGAAGCTTCGTCGCATTTGAAACTCCTTTCAAAACCTCTTTACTAGAAATAAACACGTTTTGGGACACGTTTTGGACAAAATATGTTTCAACCAAAAAATTGATTTTTTGCAAAGAGGTACCCCTTGCCAAAAAATTTGGTCAAAATATTTTTTTGTTCAAATGCTTGCGACTTAAGATTTTTTCGAAGCTTCGTCGCATTTGAAACTCCTTTCAATACCTCTTTACTAGAAATAAACACGCTTTGGGACACGTTTTGGACAAAATATGTTTCAACCAAAAAATTGATTTTTTGCAAAGAGGTACCCCTTGCCAAAAAATTTGGTCAAAATATTTTTTTGTTCAAATGCTTGCGACTTAAGATTTTTTCGAAGCTTCGTCGCATTTGAAACTCCTTTCAATACCTCTTTACTAGAAATAAACACGTTTTGGGACACGTTTTGGACAAAATATGTTTCAACCAAAAAATTGATTTTTTGCAAAGAGGTACCCCTTGCCAAAAAATTTGGTCAAAATATTTTTTTGTTCAAATGCTTGCGACTTAAGATTTTTTCGAAGCTTCGTCGCATTTGAAACTCCTTTCAATACCTCTTTACTAGAAATAAAAACGTTTTGGGACACGTTTTGGACAAAATATGTTTCAACCAAAAAATTAATTTTTTGCAAAGAGGTACCCCTTGCCAAAAAATTTGGTCAAAATATTTTTTTGTTCAAATGCTTGCGACTTAAGATTTTTTCGAAGCTTCGTCGCATTTGAAACTCCTTTCAATACCTCTTTACTAGAAATAAACACGTTTTGGGACACGTTTTGGACAAAATATGTTTCAACCAAAAAATTGATTTTTTGCAAAGAGGTACCCCTTGCCAAAAAATTTGGTCAAAATATTTTTTTGTTCAAATGCTTGCGACTTAAGATTTTTTCGAAGCTTCGTCGCATTTGAAACTCCTTTCAATACCTCTTTACTAGAAATAAACACGTTTTGGGACACGTTTTGGACAAAATATGTTTCAACCAAAAAATTTATTTTTTGCAAAGAGGTACCCCTTGCCAAAAAATTTGGTCAAAATATTTTTTTGTTCAAATGCTTGCGACTTAAGATTTTTTCGAAGCTTCGTCGCATTTGAAACTCCTTTCAATACCTCTTTACTAGAAATAAACACGTTTTGGGACACGTTTTGGACAAAATATGTTTCGACCAAAAAATTGATTTTTTGCAAAGAGGTACCCCTTGCCAAAAAATTTGGTCAAAATATTTTTTTGTTCAAATGCTTGCAACTTAAGATTTTTTCGAAGCTTCGTCGCATTTGAAACTCCTTTCAATACCTCTTTACTAGAAATAAACACGTTTTGGACAAAATATGTTTCAACCAAAAAATTGATTTTTTGCAAAGAGGTACCCCTTGCCAAAAAATTTGGTCAAAATATTTTTTTGTTCAAATGCTTGCGACTTAAGATTTTTTCGAAGCTTCGTCGCATTTGAAACTCCTTTCAATACCTCTTTACTAGAAATAAACACGTTTTGGGAC
Source organism: Linnaemya tessellans (assembly GCA_951800035.1). NCBI lineage: Eukaryota > Metazoa > Arthropoda > Insecta > Diptera > Tachinidae > Linnaemya > Linnaemya tessellans. Next base: position 136,661,579 of record OX637532.1, read on the forward strand.
ACGTTTTGGGCCACGTTTTGGGACACGTTTTGGACAAAATATGTTTCAACCAAAAAATTGATTTTTTGCAAAGAGGTACCCCTTGCCAAAAAATTTGGTCAAAATATTTTTTTGTTCAAATGCTTGCGACTTAAGATTTTTTCGAAGCTTCGTCGCATTTGAAACTCTTTTCAATACCTCTTTACTAGAAATAAACACGTTTTGGGACACGTTTTGGGCCACGTTTTGGGACACGTTTTGGACAAAATATGTTTCAACCAAAAAATTGATTTTTTGCAAAGAGGTACCCCTTGCCAAAAAATTTGGTCAAAATATTTTTTTGTTCAAATGCTTGCGACTTAAGATTTTTTCGAAGCTTCGTCGCATTTGAAACTCCTTTCAATACCTCTTTACTAGTAATAAACACGTTTTGGGACACGTTTTGGACAAAATATGTTTCAACCAAAAATTGATTTTTTGCAAAGAGGTACCCCTTGCCAAAAAATTTGGTCAAAATATTTTTTTGTTCAAATGCTTGCGACTTAAGATTTTTTCGAAGCTTCGTCGCATTTGAAACTCCATTCAATACCTCTTTACTAGAAATAAACACGTTTTGGGACACGTTTTGGACAAAATATGTTTCAACCAAAAAATTGATTTTTTGCAAAGAGGTACCCCTTGCCAAAAAATTTGGTCAAAATATTTTTTTGTTCAAATGCTTGCGATTTAAGATTTTTTCGAAGCTTCGTCGCATTTGAAACTCCTTTCAATACCTCTTTACTAGAAATAAACACGTTTTGGGACACGTTTTGGACAAAATATGTTTCAACCAAAAAATTGATTTTTTGCAAAGAGGTACCCCTTGCCAAAAAATTTGGTCAAAATATTTTTTTGTTCAAATGCTTGCGACTTAAGATTTTTTCGAAGCTTCGTCGCATTTGAAACTCCTTTCAATACCTCTTTACTAGAAATAAACACGTTTTGGGACACGTTTTGGACAAAATATGTTTCAACCAAAAAATTGATTTTTTGCAAAGAGGTACCCCTTGCCAAAAAATTTGGTCAAAATATTTTTTTGTTCAAATGCTTGCGATTTAAGATTTTTTCGAAGCTTCGTCGCATTTGAAACTCCTTTCAATACCTCTTTACTAGAAATAAACACGTTTTGGGACACGTTTTGGACAAAATATGTTTCAACCAAAAAATTGATTTTTTGCAAAGAGGTACCCCTTGCCAAAAAATTTGGTCAAAATATTTTTTTGTTCAAATGCTTGCGACTTAAGATTTTTTCGAAGCTTCGTCGCATTTGAAACTCCTTACAAAACCTCTTTACTAGAAATAAACACGTTTTGGGACACGTTTTGGACAAAATATGTTTCAACCAAAAAATTTATTTTTTGCAAAGAGGTACCCCTTGCCAAAAAATTTGGTCAAAATATTTTTTTGTTCAAATGCTTGCGACTTAAGATTTTTTCGAAGCTTCGTCGCATTTGAAACTCCTTTCAATACCTCTTTACTAGAAATAAACACGTTTTGGGACACGTTTTGGACAAAATATGTTTCAACCAAAAAATTGATTTTTTGCAAAGAGGTACCCCTTGCCAAAAAATTTGGTCAAAATATTTTTTTGTTCAAATGCTTGCGACTTAAGATTTTTTCGAACCTTCGTCGCATTTGAAACTCCTTACAAAACCTCTTTACTAGAAATAAACACGTTTTGGGACACGTTTTGGACAAAATATGTTTCAACCAAAAAATTTATTTTTTGCAAAGAGGTACCCCTTGCCAAAAAATTTGGTCAAAATATTTTTTTGTTCAAATGCTTGCGACTTAAGATTTTTTCGAAGCTTCGTCGCATTTGAAACTCCTTACAAAACCTCTTTACTAGAAATAAACACGTTTTGGGACACGTTTTGGACAAAATATGTTTCAACCAAAAAATTGATTTTTTGCAAAGAGGTACCCCTTGCCAAAAAATTTGGTCAAAATATTTTTTTGTTCAAATGCTTGCGACTTAAGATTTTTTCGAAGCTTCGTCGCATTTGAAACTCCTTTCAATACCTCTTTACTAGAAATAAACACGTTTTGGGACACGTTTTGGACAAAATATGTTTCAACCAAAAAATTGATTTTTTGCAAAGAGGTACCCCTTGCCAAAAAATTTGGTCATAATATTTTTTTTTGTTCAAATGCTTGCGACTTAAGATTTTTTCGAAGCTTCGTCGCATTTGAAACTCCTTTCAATACCTCTTTACTAGAAATAAACACGTTTTGGGACACGTTTTGGACAAAATATGTTTCAACCAAAAAATTGATTTTTTGCAAAGAGGTACCCCTTGCCAAAAAATTTGGTCAAAATATTTTTTTGTTCAAATGCTTGCGATTTAAGATTTTTTCGAAGCTTCGTCGCATTTGAAACTCCTTTCAATACCTCCTTACTAGAAATAAACACGTTTTGGGACACGTTTTGGACAAAATATGTTTCAACCAAAAAATTGATTTTTTGCAAAGAGGTACCCCTTGCCAAAAAATTTGGTCAAAATATTTTTTTGTTCAAATGCTTGCGATTTAAGATTTTTTCGAAGCTTCGTCGCATTTGAAACTCCTTTCAATACCTCCTTACTAGAAATAAACACGTTTTGGGACACGTTTTGGACAAAATATGTTTCAACCAAAAAATTGATTTTTTGCAAAGAGGTACCCCTTGCCAAAAAATTTGGTCAAAATATTTTTTTGTTCAAATGCTTGCGATTTAAGATTTTTTCGAAGCTTCGTCGCATTTGAAACTCCTTTCAATTCCTCCTTACTAGAAATAAACACGTTTTGGGACACGTTTTGGACAAAATATGTTTCAACCAAAAAATTGATTTTTTTGCAAAGAGGTACCCCTTGCCAAAAAATTTGGTCAAAATATTTTTTTGTTCAAATGCTTGCGACTTAAGATTTTTTCGAAGCTTCGTCGCATTTGAAACTCCTTACAAAACCTCTTTACTAGAAATAAACACGTTTTGGGACACGTTTTGGACAAAATATGCTTCAACCAAAAAATTGATTTTTTGCAAAGAGGTACCCCTTGCCAAAAAATTTTGTCAAAATATTTTTTTGTTCAAATGCTTGCGACTTAAGATTTTTTCGAAGCTTCGTCGCATTTGAAACTCCTTTCAATACCTCTTTACTAGTAATAAACACGTTTTGGGACACGTTTTGGACAAAATATGTTTCAACCAAAAATTGATTTTTTGCAAAGAGGTACCCCTTGCCAAAAAATTTGGTCAAAATATTTTTTTGTTCAAATGCTTGCGACTTAAGATTTTTTCGAAGCTTCGTCGCATTTGAAACTCCATTCAATACCTCTTTACTAGAAATAAACACGTTTTGGGACACGTTTTGGACAAAATATGTTTCAACCAAAAAATTGATTTTTTGCAAAGAGGTACCCCTTGCCAAAAAATTTGGTCAAAATATTTTTTTGTTCAAATGCTTGCGATTTAAGATTTTTTCGAAGCTTCGTCGCATTTGAAACTCCTTTCAATACCTCCTTACTAGAAATAAACACGTTTTGGGACACGTTTTGGACAAAATATGTTTCAACCAAAAAATTGATTTTTTGCAAAGAGGTACCCCTTGCCAAAAAATTTGGTCAAAATATTTTTTTGTTCAAATGCTTGCGATTTAAGATTTTTTCGAAGCTTCGTCGCATTTGAAACTCCTTTCAATACCTCCTTACTAGAAATAAACACGTTTTGGGACACGTTTTGGACAAAATATGTTTCAACCAAAAAATTGATTTTTTGCAAAGAGGTACCGCTTGCCAAAAAATTTGGTCAAAATATTTTTTTGTTCAAATGCTTGCGATTTAAGATTTTTTCGAAGCTTCGTCGCATTTGAAACTCCTTTCAATACCTCCTTACTAGAAATAAACACGTTTTGGGACACGTTTTGGACAAAATATGTTTCAACCAAATAATTGATTTTTTTGCAAAGAGGTACCCCTTGCCAAAAAATTTGGTCAAAATATTTTTTTGTTCAAATGCTTGCGACTTAAGATTTTTTCGAAGCTTCGTCGCATTTGAAACTCCTTACAAAACCTCTTTACTAGAAATAAACACGTTTTGGGACACGTTTTGGACAAAATATGCTTCAACCAAAAAATTGATTTTTTGCAAAGAGGTACCCCTTGCCAAAAAATTTGGTCAAAATATTTTTTTGTTCAAATGCTTGCGACTTAAGATTTTTTCGAAGCTTCGTCGCATTTGAAACTCCTTTCAATACCTCTTTACTAGAAATAAACACGTTTTGGGACACGTTTTGGACAAAATATGTTTCAACCATAAAATTGATTTTTTGCAAAGAGGTACCCCTTGCCAAAAAATTTGGTCATAATATTTTTTTTTGTTCAAATGCTTGCGACTTAAGATTTTTTCGAAGCTTCGTCGCATTTGAAACTCCTTTCAATACCTCTTTACTAGAAATAAACACGTTTTGGGACACGTTTTGGACAAAATATGTTTCAACCAAAAAATTGATTTTTTGCAAAGAGGTACCCCTTGCCAAAAAATTTGGTCAAAATATTTTTTTGTTCAAATGCTTGCGACTTAAGATTTTTTCGAAGCTTCGTCGCATTTGAAACTCCTTTCAATACCTCTTTACTAGAAATAAACACGTTTTGGGACACGTTTTGGGACACGTTTTGGACAAAATATGTTTCAACCAAAAAATTGATTTTTTGCAAAGAGGTACCCCTTGCCAAAAAAGTTGGTCAAAATATTTTTTTGTTCAAATGCTTGCGACTTAAGATTTTTTCGAAGCTTCGTCGCATTTGAAACTCCTTTCAATACCTCTTTACTAGAAATAAACACGTTTTGGGACACGTTTTGGACAAAATATGTTTCAACCAAAAAATTTATTTTTTGCAAAGAGGTACCCCTTGCCAAAAAATTTGGTCAAAATATTTTTTTGTTCAAATGCTTGCGACTTAAGATTTTTTCGAAGCTTCGTCGCATTTGAAACTCCTTTCAATACCTCTTTACTAGAAATAAACACGTTTTGGGACACGTTTTGGGACACGTTTTGGACAAAATATGTTTCAACCAAAAAATTGATTTTTTGCAAAGAGGTACCCCTTGCCAAAAAATTTGGTCAAAATATTTTTTTGTTCAAATGCTTGCGACTTAAGATTTTTTCAAAGCTTCGTCGCATTTGAAACTCCTTTCAATACCTCTTTACTAGAAATAAACACGTTTTGGGACACGTTTTGGACAAAATATGTTTCAACCAAAAAATTGATTTTTTGCAAAGAGGTACCCCTTGCCAAAAAATTTGGTCAAAATATTTTTTTGTTCAAATGCTTGCGACTTAAGATTTTTTCGAAGCTTCGTCGCATTTGAAACTCCTTTCAATACCTCTTTACTAGAAATAAACACGTTTTGGGACACGTTTTGGACAAAATATGTTTCGACCAAAAAATTGATTTTTTGCAAAGAGGTACCCCTTGCCAAAAAATTTGGTCAAAATATTTTTTTGTTCAAATGCTTGCAACTTAAGATTTTTTCGAAGCTTCGTCGCATTTGAAACTCCTTTCAATACCTCTTTACTAGAAATAAACACGTTTTGGACAAAATATGTTTCAACCAAAAAATTGATTTTTTGCAAAGAGGTACCCCTTGCCAAAAAATTTGGTCAAAATATTTTTTTGTTCAAATGCTTGCGACTTAAGATTTTTTCGAAGCTTCGTCGCATTTGAAACTCCTTTCAATACCTCTTTACTAGAAATAAACACGTTTTGGGACACGTTTTGGGACACGTTTTGGGACACGTTTTGGACAAAATATGTTTCAACCAAAAAATTGATTTTTTGCAAAGAGGTACCCCTTGCCAAAAAATTTGGTCAAAATATTTTTTTGTTCAAATGCTTGCGACTTAAGATTTTTTCGAAGCTTCGTCGCATTTGAAACTCCTTTCAATACCTCTTTACTAGTAATAAACACGTTTTGGGACACGTTTTGGACAAAATATGTTTCAACCAAAAATTGATTTTTTGCAAAGAGGTACCCCTTGCCAAAAAATTTGGTCAAAATATTTTTTTGTTCAAATGCTTGCGACTTAAGATTTTTTCGAAGCTTCGTCGCATTTGAAACTCCATTCAATACCTCTTTACTAGAAATAAACACGTTTTGGGACACGTTTTGGACAAAATATGTTTCAACCAAAAAATTGATTTTTTGCAAAGAGGTACCCCTTGCCAAAAAATTTGGTCAAAATATTTTTTTGTTCAAATGCTTGCGATTTAAGATTTTTTCGAAGCTTCGTCGCATTTGAAACTCCTTTCAATACCTCTTTACTAGAAATAAACACGTTTTGGGACACGTTTTGGACAAAATATGTTTCAACCAAAAAATTTATTTTTTGCAAAGAGGTACCCCTTGCCAAAAAATTTGGTCAAAATATTTTTTTGTTCAAATGCTTGCGACTTAAGATTTTTTCGAAGCTTCGTCGCATTTGAAACTCCTTTCAATACCTCTTTACTAGAAATAAACACGTTTTGGGGCACGTTTTGGACAAAATATGTTTCAACCAAAAAATTGATTTTTTGCAAAGAGGTACCCCTTGCCAAAAAATTTGGTCAAAATATTTTTTTGTTCAAATGCTTGCGATTTAAGATTTTTTCGAAGCTTCGTCGCATTTGAAACTCCTTTCAATACCTCTTTACTAGAAATAAACACGTTTTGGGACACATTTTGGACAAAATATGTTTCAACCAAAAAATTGATTTTTTGCAAAGAGGTACCCCTTGCCAAAAAATTTGGTCAAAATATTTTTTTGTTCAAATGCTTGCGACTTAAGATTTTTTCGAAGCTTCGTCGCATTTGAAACTCCTTACAAAACCTCTTTACTAGAAATAAACACGTTTTGGGACACGTTTTGGACAAAATATGTTTCAACCAAAAAATTTATTTTTTGCAAAGAGGTACCCCTTGCCAAAAAATTTGGTCAAAATATTTTTTTGTTCAAATGCTTGCGACTTAAGATTTTTTCGAAGCTTCGTCGCATTTGAAACTCCTTTCAATACCTCTTTACTAGAAATAAACACGTTTTGGGACACGTTTTGGACAAAATATGTTTCAACCAAAAAATTGATTTTTTGCAAAGAGGTACCCCTTGCCAAAAAATTTGGTCAAAATATTTTTTTGTTCAAATGCTTGCGACTTAAGATTTTTTCGAAGCTTCGTCGCATTTGAAACTCCTTACAAAACCTCTTTACTAGAAATAAACACGTTTTGGGACACGTTTTGGACAAAATATGTTTCAACCAAAAAATTTATTTTTTGCAAAGAGGTACCTCTTGCCAAAAAATTTGGTCAAAATATTTTTTTGTTCAAATGCTTGCGACTTAAGATTTTTTCGAAGCTTCGTCGCATTTGAAACTCCTTACAAAACCTCTTTACTAGAAATAAACACGTTTTGGGACACGTTTTGGACAAAATATGTTTCAACCAAAAAATTGATTTTTTGCAAAGAGGTACCCCTTGCCAAAAAATTTGGTCAAAATATTTTTTTGTTCAAATGCTTGCGATTTAAGATTTTTTCGAAGCTTCGTCGCATTTGAAACTCCTTTCAATACCTCTTTACTAGAAATAAACACGTTTTGGGACACGTTTTGGACAAAATATGTTTCAACCAAAAAATTGATTTTTTGCAAAGAGGTACCCCTTGCCAAAAAATTTGGTCAAAATATTTTTTTGTTCAAATGCTTGCGATTTAAGATTTTTTCGAAGCTTCGTCGCATTTGAAACTCCTTACAAAACCTCTTTACTAGAAATAAACACGTTTTGGGACACGTTTTGGACAAAATATGTTTCAACCAAAAAATTGATTTTTTGCAAAGAGGTACCCCTTGCCAAAAAATTTGGTCAAAATATTTTTTTGTTCAAATGCTTGCGACTTAAGATTTTTTCGAAGCTTCGTCGCATTTGAAACTCCTTTCAATACCTCTTTACTAGAAATAAACACGTTTTGGGACACGTTTTGGACAAAATATGTTTCGACCAAAAAATTGATTTTTTGCAAAGAGGTACCCCTTGCCAAAAAATTTGGTCAAAATATTTTTTTGTTCAAATGCTTGCAACTTAAGATTTTTTCGAAGCTTCGTCGCATTTGAAACTCCTTTCAATACCTCTTTACTAGAAATAAACACGTTTTGGACAAAATATGTTTCAACCAAAAAATTGATTTTTTGCAAAGAGGTACCCCTTGCCAAAAAATTTGGTCAAAATATTTTTTTGTTCAAATGCTTGCGACTTAAGATTTTTTCGAAGCTTCGTCGCATTTGAAACTCCTTTCAATACCTCTTTACTAGAAATAAACACGTTTTGGGACACGTTTTGGGACACGTTTTGGGACACGTTTTGGACAAAATATGTTTCAACCAAAAAATTGATTTTTTTGCAAAGAGGTACCCCTTGCCAAAAAATTTGGTCAAAATATTTTTTTGTTCAAATGCTTGCGACTTAAGATTTTTTCGAAGCTTCGTCGCATTTGAAACTCCTTTCAATACCTCTTTACTAGTAATAAACACGTTTTGGGACACGTTTTGGACAAAATATGTTTCAACCAAAAATTGATTTTTTGCAAAGAGGTACCCCTTGCCAAAAAATTTGGTCAAAATATTTTTTTGTTCAAATGCTTGCGACTTAAGATTTTTTCGAAGCTTCGTCGCATTTGAAACTCCATTCAATACCTCTTTACTAGAAATAAACACGTTTTGGGACACGTTTTGGACAAAATATGTTTCAACCAAAAAATTGATTTTTTGCAAAGAGGTACCCCTTGCCAAAAAATTTGGTCAAAATATTTTTTTGTTCAAATGCTTGCGATTTAAGATTTTTTCGAAGCTTCGTCGCATTTGAAACTCCTTTCAATACCTCTTTACTAGAAATAAACACGTTTTGGGACACGTTTTGGACAAAATATGTTTCAACCAAAAAATTTATTTTTTGCAAAGAGGTACCCCTTGCCAAAAAATTTGGTCAAAATATTTTTTTGTTCAAATGCTTGCGACTTAAGATTTTTTCGAAGCTTCGTCGCATTTGAAACTCCTTTCAATACCTCTTTACTAGAAATAAACACGTTTTGGGGCACGTTTTGGACAAAATATGTTTCAATCAAAAAATTGATTTTTTGCAAAGAGGTACCCCTTGCCAAAAAATTTGGTCAAAATATTTTTTTGTTCAAATGCTTGCGATTTAAGATTTTTTCGAAGCTTCGTCGCATTTGAAACTCCTTTCAATACCTCTTTACTAGAAATAAACACGTTTTGGGACACGTTTTGGACAAAATATGTTTCAACCAAAAAATTGATTTTTTGCAAAGAGGTACCCCTTGCCAAAAAATTTGGTCAAAATATTTTTTTGTTCAAATGCTTGCGATTTAAGATTTTTTCGAAGCTTCGTCGCATTTGAAACTCCTTTCAATACCTCTTTACTAGAAATAAACACGTTTTGGGACACGTTTTGGACAAAATATGTTTCAACCAAAAAATTGATTTTTTGCAAAGAGGTACCCCTTGCCAAAAAATTTGGTCAAAATATTTTTTTGTTCAAATGCTTGCGACTTAAGATTTTTTCGAAGCTTCGTCGCATTTGAAACTCCTTACAAAACCTCTTTACTAGAAATAAACACGTTTTGGGACACGTTTTGGACAAAATATGTTTCAACCAAAAAATTTATTTTTTGCAAAGAGGTACCCCTTGCCAAAAAATTTGGTCAAAATATTTTTTTGTTCAAATGCTTGCGACTTAAGATTTTTTCGAAGCTTCGTCGCATTTGAAACTCCTTTCAATACCTCTTTACTAGAAATAAACACGTTTTGGGACACGTTTTGGACAAAATATGTTTCAACCAAAAAATTGATTTTTTGCAAAGAGGTACCCCTTGCCAAAAAATTTGGTCAAAATATTTTTTTGTTCAAATGCTTGCGATTTAAGATTTTTTCGAAGCTTCGTCGCATTTGAAACTCCTTTCAATACCTCTTTACTAGAAATAAACACGTTTTGGGACACGTTTTGGACAAAATATGTTTCAACCAAAAAATTGATTTTTTGCAAAGAGGTACCTCTTGCCAAAAAATTTGGTCAAAATATTTTTTTGTTCAAATGCTTGCGATTTAAGATTTTTTCGAAGCTTCGTCGCATTTGAAACTCCTTTCAATACCTCTTTACTAGAAATAAACACGTTTTGGGACACGTTTTGGACAAAATATGTTTCAACCAAAAAATTGATTTTTTGCAAAGAGGTACCCCTTGCCAAAAAATTTGGTCAAAATATTTTTTTGTTCAAATGCTTGCGATTTAAGATTTTTTCGAAGCTTCGTCGCATTTGAAACTCCTTACAAAACCTCTTTACTAGAAATAAACACGTTTTGGGACACGTTTTGGACAAAATATGTTTCAACCAAAAAATTTATTTTTTGCAAAGAGGTACCCCTTGCCAAAAAATTTGGTCAAAATATTTTTTTGTTCAAATGCTTGCGACTTAAGATTTTTTCGAAGCTTCGTCGCATTTGAAACTCCTTTCAATACCTCTTTACTAGAAATAAACACGTTTTGGGACACGTTTTGGACAAAATATGTTTCAACCAAAAAATAGATTTTTTGCAAAGAGGTACCCCTTGCCAAAAAATTTGGTCAAAATATTTTTTTGTTCAAATGGTTGCGACTTAAGATTTTTTCGAAGCTTCGTCGCATTTGAAACTCCTTTCAATACCTCTTTACTAGAAATAAACACGTTTTGGGACACGTTTTGGACAAAATATGTTTCAACCAAAAAATTTATTTTTTGCAAAGAGGTACCCCTTGCCAAAAAATTTGGTCAAAATATTTTTTTGTTCAAATGGTTG